>JAYRCH010000148.1:600000-970134 GCA_037179445.1 Phengaris alcon alcon
AAATATTATATTCACAATTATCGCTCGTGCGTTACCGCCTTTCACCGTTATCAAATAAAAAATACTTAAATCGTATAATTAGTACTATAGCTCGGTCTCCCCGGTAGTGTGTATGACACTACCGGGGAGACCGAGCTTTGCTCACAGTTTAAGTACGAGGGGAGGTCCAAAAGTTCGCGGAATGAAAGGGTTGTTAATAAAATATAACAATAAATTTATTTTTCCTTTTCAATATAATCACCCTTAAGTGTAATACATTTATTTGATCTATGGATTAATTTTTCTAAACCATCGAAAAAATATTTTTTGTCTTTGGCCTCAAAATGCGCCGAAATTGCCTCCTTCACTTCGTTATCGTCGGAAAATTTCCTTCCCCTTAGCTCTTTTTTTAAATTTGGAAACAAATAAAAATCGCTAGGGGCCAGGTCTGGGACTGTAGGGTGGGTGAACAAGTGGTTCGAATCCATGCGTGTGAAGAGCAGCCATGGCAACTCGGCTCTTGTGAACCGGCGCGTTGTCTTGCAAAAGCAACACACCCTTGGCCAATTTTCCACGACGTTTTTCTTTAATTGCCTCCTTTAACTTTTCCAATATTGTGGCGTAGTATTCTCCGGCTATAGTGGTACCTTTTTCTATATAATCAATCAGTAATATTCCCTCACAATCCCAAAAAACAGTGGCCATCAACTTTCCAGCCGATTCTGACACTTTGAATTTCTTGGGAGGTGGTGTACCCTTTTTGTGCCATTGCATGGACTCCTGTTTTGATTCAGGTTCAAAGCGATGAACCCATGTTTCATCTCCAGTAACAATCCGCTCCAAAATCTGCACAGGGTTGTCTCCACACACCTCCAAAAAGTGCTTCGTAGAACGATAGACAATTAAATATATATAAAAGAAGATCAAATAAAAAGAATCACAAAAATATTCGTCTGATCGGGATTCCAACCCAAGACGCCAATCTGCCAACAACGCAAAAAGTCGAACGCTAACCAAGCCGCCAACCGGATTTGACATTTAGAAATCGAAATCACAATTATAATCTTAAGGAAAAAAAAATAGATTATCTTAAAAATGCGCAGTTTCACCGGGAAAGGCTTAGCTAGATCGATTTCTTCTCTAAAACTCCCTGCATACTAAATTATTTATTAGTACTGTTGTAATGTTACTTATTTAATAGTATAGAGCTCCGTGGGCGTGGGTAGACCGTTTGATTCGCACTCGAGAGAGTGGAGGTTCGATTCCCAGGTTGTGGCGTGTACCAATGAGACTTTTTCAGATCTCAAGTACATTATACGGACGCTCTAACGGTGAAAGAAAACATCGTGGGGAAACCCGCACACGGTTGGCCCCAGACGTATTGACCAGTCATTCCTCTGGACTAGGTTGACTGTGTTGTGAGAATGCCGTATGTGCTTGGGCAACCATACGACATTTTAAACCGACTGCCCCAGGCACTACAGTATTTCAAGAGTAGTTACTTCCCTCGGAGAATACTGTATAAATCATGAAATACCGGATGAAAAGGCCTAAGTTTAAGTTTATCTAATGGCGTTTTCGAGATCAAAAACTACCCCGGGGCAGAGTATGCTGACTGAGTACGGAAACAGCCGAACACAACCGATGATTCACGAAGCACAAGATTTCCATATTACAATTGTACTTCTTTTTTCAATTTGGAACGTTATTGAGCTGAATACTGACATTCGGTTATTTCCGTATTCTTTCGGCATGCCCTGCCCCGGGGTAGTTAAATATACAGAAAACGCCACAAGACTGTGGACTTAAAAACATAAATTAAATACTGATTTTCCCCGACTGTACATTCGCGAAGACCACCACACTGCTCAACATTCATTTCCCTGACTATACGCAACATGCAGCATGCAATGTGCACGTCTCCCAAAGGAATAGCAAAGAATAGGGCTCCATCTAGCTGTCTCTATATTCATAGTACCTTTTCAAAGATGTCCACGAGCCATGAAAGTAAGCTTCACTGGACTTGAATAACTGCGAAAATCTTTTAAATTCATGCTGCTAAGTTATGGGATAGGATAGGGGCTTGCCTACTAGTTTTGAAGGTAGTTATCGTTCCATCAGGCGATATTTTGCTCGTTTGCCTACTAAACAATAAAGAATATTTCATTCATCCATTCATTCATTCAGTTTTGGCGAGGATGTGGAAAAGTGACGTTGTTGTTTGTGCTTCTTCCTTATATTTGTGTTATTGCGGTTCTTAATGTGTAATATTGGTAGAATATTAACCGTTAGATATTCGTTAACGTGCACAAGTGTGGGCAAGTGGTACAACTTCAAAACGCTTGCTATTTTGTGTTCCCCTCCAAAACTCCCTAGGAAGTTTCAGTGAAGCTTCTACCACTTTACTGAATCGACTGACTTGACTCATGGACGGCACTAACTATTTATTTGGACTTTGACTATACTTTGGATTCGACGATTTAGAAATGCGGTGTTGAAAACGTAAACGATAATTCTATTTTCCCGCCTTTTTAACTGGACACTACTGGCAAATGGTTTTAAGCCGAACGCCATTAAATAATAAAAAAAAAAAAACGTTACGTTTACGCCGATGTCAAATGTTCCTGCTAGGCACACATGGCTCAGGCGTTTAATGTCGATGACATTATACAAAAGCAATAACACGTTTCTTGCTAAGATTATACACGTCAACAGGGTTCCAGGAAACCAACAATTATAGCATAATATCGTTATAATGTGCAAATTATATCCCGATTGCGCCTATTTTCAATCTTATCCCCTTACGATAAGGGCTAAATATTCTCGTCTATCGCTATAACACAGTTATTATCAAACTTATTTCTTTACATCTTGCCCTAAAGTCTCTTACACTTTATTGTACAGAAGCTCAACCATATTCCCCAGAAATAAGAGTCATCAAAATTCGAAGCGAAGTCGCATACGTCTTTTACACCATAGGGATTTTCAACCTTATGTGCCAGTTATAAGAACTATAAAATCTAGTACCAAACTCACAGTTTGGTACTAGATTTTATAGTTGTATACTGCCTAAATTACTTTTGTGACCTAAACCCAAAACACTCTAAGAGTGGAATTTTTATGTATTCAATTCAGTCTATAAGTTCCTTCTCCGTACTAAGTGCTTCTTAAAAATTCTTATTTACTACTACTACTAGCTGTTGCCCGCGCCTCCGCCCGCGTAAATATATTATGAAGTATCCTAAAGGAACACTATACTTTTTCGGGATGAAAAGTAGCCTATGTTTTAATCCAGAGCCTAAACTACTACAGTTTATTTATTACAACTGTAGTAGTTTAGGCTCTGGATTAAAACATAGGCTATTTTACAGGCATTCCAAATTTCATCGAAATCTGTTCAGTACTTTTTGTGTGAAAGAGTAACAAACATCCATCCATCCTCATAAACTTTCCCATTTATAATACTAGCTGTTGCCCGCGGCTCCGCCTGCGTAAATACAGTACACGGGAACACTGTACTTTTTCAGGATAAAAAGTAGCCTATGTTTTAATCCAGAGCTCAAGCTACTACCATACCAAATTTCATCAACATCCGTGCAGTAGTTTTTGCGTGAAAGAGTAACAAACATCCATCCATCCTTACAAACTTTCATCATTTATAATATTAGTAGGATAATCATGAAACAAATGGAGCAGATATCCTTAGAATTATTAAAGGTCTTACCTACCTGCGCGGTTTGTTTCATGATTTCTATATTGAATTAGGTATTAATTTATGTATTAGGCATAAATCATAATATGATAAATTATAACTGCAAAGTTTAAAAATTGGGCTATAGTCTAAACTAAGTGACCGTAATAAAATATTTTAGAACGTTGTAGACACATATCCATGCAAAGTTTTATCCTTCTAGCACTAACCGTTTCGACGGCAGGCCGAAGACGGACGGACACGGATATGATGAAATTATAAGGGTTGCGAGACGTATTACAGAACCCAAAAAAGTATTAATAATAGAGTTTCTAAGCGTTAGTTCACACCGAGACGAGCCATTTTTAACATAGCGATTCAAAATTGAACTTTATTCTCTACACAAGATACACGTTTCATTGCTAGAGTTCGAATTTCGGGCTGCACCGAACTGCATAGTGCGGCGACGCTCACGCAATGAAACATGTATCTTCTTGAGTAGTGAATAAAGTTCATTTTTATATCGCTGTCTTAAAAATTAAGCGTCGCGTCGCGTCTTGGTGTGAGCTGAGCCTCTGCAAAGCCAGTTTGTCAAGTCGAGTGGGGAGGCCCAACCTCCCCGTTACAGTTGTAACGGTGCTCGCTGTGAGCTACGCGCCTTCCAGCCTTAGTCATGTATTGTTTGTAGATACTAGATAATATAACTATTTCAGTTCGAATTGCTGTGCCAACCCAACTGGGAATTTAACAAAAATAATAACTTAAAACTCTTTGAATTTTCTCCGGAAAAACACAAAGCGCTGAAAATTAACCTCTGCGCTAATACAATAAAGCTGAAAATCGAACTGTATACGAGTGTCAAGTCAAATGTCAATGTCAAATCTGACAACTCGAAACTTGTGTGAACGATTTTCAGTTCTATTAAATTAGCGCAGAGTTCTGTTTTCAGTGCTCTGAATTTAACCCGGTCCTTACGGATTCCGGACAATAATATAGTCCCAGCCTTAAAGTAGGTATGTGTTATTTGCCTTGAGCTATCCTGAATTTTGATATTATAAAAAAATGTTTATTTGGAGCTCGTTTAATGGACGCTCTTAAGGGACCTTATTAGAAGATTGCACTGATTTATAATTTTATATTATATTACAAGTGGACTGGACTGTTTTTAGAAAACAAAAACGTTTAATAGAAATACGTATTAAGTCGTGAATGTTTAAGGAAAGATTTGTACAGATTCCTAAAGAAAAAGAATTAAAAACAAAATTTTGGGAAAAAAGCATCAGTGTTGTGTTTGCGAAACACGATTTTAATTAAAAATACCTATTCGTTCCTGAGTTACTCGGCAGTTTTCGCGACAGGCCTCATTTACATTAATGACTGTTGCACGCTAAGCCTAAATATTCCTAAATGTTATTACACCTTGTTGTCCTATGGAAATACTTTGTATAATAATAAACTTTCGAGCCGCCTGCTTATTACAAAACTAGTTTTTTATTCCGGCTAATGTTGGAATCGGCTGGACCGATTTTGACGAGACTTTCACTAGCAGATAGCTGATGTTATAAGGTATAACATAGGCTACTTTATTTTAAGATTCCGGTTAAAAATATTGGGTCCCGTTTTTGTTAGTTCTACGCATACGAAGGTACGGGTAACAGCTAGTTTATAATAATGGTCTTAGCCTATGCTCGCGGCTCCGCTCGCGAAAATAAAGTATCCCACGGGTATACTGTACTTTTGCGGGATAGAAAGTAGCCTGTTAATCTATTCTCTAGTGCTTTAACTATGACCATAACAAATTTCATCAAAATCCATTCAGTAGTTTTTGCGTGAAAGAGTAACAAGCAACCATCCATCGAACTTTCACATTTGTAATAACAGTAGTAGGATTTTCGTAGCCCTTTTTAACATGGCTGCGTAGGGTTTATAGTGGGTCACAATCTCACATAACCTATGCCCTACTTGCCACTGGTCTCCACGCTCAGGGCATCTCTGAAAGATACTGCTAAAAGGTCTATTAGGCCTTTTTAAGCCGAAAGGTCACTTAGTTCGAAACTTGCCTAATTGCCCCATTCAAACAACTGTCTGAAAAGCGGTAAAAACGAACTCGACGACGCCGCCCAAGTCAATTTCGGTGATTTGCATAAACTCGGGGCTTTGACGTTTCGATTTTCGCTAAATTAACGCCCGAATCGGCCCCGAATCGTAGAAAGAGTTTCGACTCCTTAATTTCGAATTTGAGCCATTTTAATTTATTTTATTGGTGCAAAAAAATGGAATAGAGAGTTTCCACCCCTTTTGTCGTTTAGGAATTTCCTTTGATCGAAATCTTAATTGACTCGAATTACAGCGTTTGGGTGAATTCCTGATGATTAAGATTTTGGTATGGGTAAATTGCAATTGTTGCCAAATTATCGTAATAACTTTTAAAATTTGTTCTCGTAAGGGTCAATTCACACCGAAACGAAAACTACGCGACGCGGCGCTGCAGGAGAATTCACTGTAAGTAGTTCGAATGTCAAGTTGCACCGTGCTGCACAGCGCATGTGCAGTGTACGACTGATGTCACATGAAATATGTATCTTTCTGTGTACTGAATATAGTTTAATTTTGAATAGCTATCTTAAAAAAAAAACAGCTTTTATTCAATTGTTATATATTAATACGTGAAACAAAAGTCTGGGACTATATTGTCCAGAATCCGATAAGCCGGGGAAAATTCCCAGCACTTAAAATATTACTCTGGGCCAATACACTAGAGTTGAAAACCGAACACACGAGCGTCAAGTCAAATGTCAATGTCAAATATGACAACTCGACACTTCGATTTTCAACTCTATTGTTTCAGCGCAGAGTTTTATTTTTGGTGCTCTGAATTTTCCCGGGCCTGCTGGATTCCGGTACATATAGTCCCAGCTTAAGAGGCAAAAGAACACTTATAAAGCTTAAACTTAAAAATTATATAAAATATTATCGGTGAATTTGGACTATGGTCCTATGGGACCGGGCGACCTCTAGCGTTCAGTAAATCAGCAATCCGGTTTTAGAGAAACACGTGGCATATTATAATTGAATAGTCTATTCTTGGTACATTGATCTTATACACAAAGTAGACGTGTGTAGTTTGCGAATGGGTCGTTCAATTGGACTAGTTCACTTGCGTCGTGTCGTTCATTCGTTCAGTTTCAATACAGATAATATTATCTTTAGTTCACGAGTCACGAGCAACGACCATCGCCCGGCCTCGTACGCTCGACAATGCACAAATTTACAACAAAATTAAACATTTTGTTAAATTAACGAGAAAAACCAACAAAAACAAACTATTTTGAGGCTGTGGCTCAGTGGGTAGCGCGTAGGCGCTTAAAGCCGGAAGTCGCGGTTTCGAATCCCGCCGAAGAGACAAAAAGTTTTTCTGTATTCCTGGGTCTTGGGTGTGTATAAAATATATGTATAGTATAATAAAAATCTTAAATATATGTATAGTATAACCGTATTAAATATATTACAGTTGTCTGGTACCTGTGATACAAGTTCTTCGGGTACTAAGTACAGGACCAGTGGTGGTGTGGAAGCGTCCATAGATAATAGATATTATTATAGATATGGGCTTGGACTTGGCTTGGGTTGCCCATTGAAAATAGTGCCTAGTGAACTAGTAATTGAACTATTAGGCTGGGACTAAAATCTAAATTATCAGGAAACTTGAACGCCGGGAAAAATTCAGAGCATTAAAAATAGAACTCCGCGCATGTGTCGAGAAAAATGTCAATGTCACAGCTCGACACTCGACATTTCGATTTTCAACTCTATTGTATCAGCGCAGAGTTCTATTTTCAGTGCTCTGAATTTTTCCTGGCACGCCGGATCCCGGATCATAATAGTCCCAGCCTTAAACTAAAAGAGTGTTATATTTCGCCGTGATCAAAAGATATAATTGAAGATATGTTACCTTTTTAGTGACACATTTTGCGCACCTCTAACACAAAGTTGTCGGCGTCGGGACGTGCCGCGGCATAAGTGACGTCCAGCATTAGCATAAGCCAGGCCAAGAGATTAAACTTGGCTGTCCCTAATTCAATAGTGCCGACTGCCGTCTCCGTGATTGGTGCCCCGGGCCCGGGCCAATTGAGGAACTAGCATGAATGCATAGACGTGTGGACCTAGAAGATGGTCGTAGTTTATACCGAATACGGAACTTTGTGAATAATCAACGCCAACACCAATGTTTATAAGGTTCACTCTGTCGCTCCTAAAATGAAGACAAGAATTGTTTCAATAATTTTCTATTTCCATTCCGTTAATGTAAATGCAGATCACAGATGGGTCCCACTAAGTACTAGATAAAAGCGGTTTTCAAGGACATAGGTCATAGGTGTTTATTTTAGTGTTAATGATTTTTAAGCGTTTATTTTTTTTATTTTTTTTTATCTTTTTTTTATTTAAGAGGCTTTTGCCATACAAGGCATGCCAGCCCCATCATAACTCCTACTAAATATATTAATAAAGAATTTTATACAAAAATTTTGCTTCTTCACTCGCAGGTGAAGCAAGAATGCTCATATATAAACGTAAATCACTAATATTAAACTTAAATTTCTCTAACAACTCCTTTCTTTCATCGGCACCTTTCACACACTCCATTATCAAGTGGTGACTATCCTCCACCACACCACACTCATCACAGTTAGGCGAATCAGATATTTTAATCATATAGCGATAGTAACTACTTAAGCGTTTATGTATTTTGATTCTCGCTATTATTTATTGTTAAATCTATCTAATGGTTGAACATTAGGTTCCAATACATGTCCATAGACGTACATATTATAGACGAGGCATGTTGAGGCAAAAACTGTCCCCACTTAAATGACCCACTTTTAGAGTTGTTTGGGGCCATTGTGACGTTTGAGGTATGGTGAAATCAAGATTTGATTTGTCAAGACTTTTTTCTTGTATGAAGATTTGTTCTGTCAAATGTACGTCATAGCCATATCCTTAGTTTAGAAATCTTTGTACATTTCATTAAATATAAATAAACAATTCAGATCCACCCGGCGTCCTCTTTAATTAATCAAGCAGCATCTAATATGACCACTTAATATGTTCGGGGAGACGAGGGTCGAATGGCGCCCAGTCCACTCCGCTTCACTTTTCCCAATCCAAATATAAATCTGTCACATTAATTTTAAATTAAACATTATCCAAGCTCAGTGACGAGACTATGTTAAGCCAGTCGCGGATTCGAATTAAAAAACGAAATTTTTGATAACCAATATACATACTTTAACCAGCGGTCGCGATTTTCGCTACGTTGCTGCAGTCTCTTTAGATCCAACTTAATAAAAAAACAACCTAACCAAGAGCATGTCATGACTTAGGACATGTCTAAGGAGTCATGTTCCGTATGGACTGAGATCCCCATCCCGCCAGACTACCCTTATATTCTTCCTGATAAAATGTATATTATATAGTAGTGTGCACAATGGACGTACGCGTATCCGCTAGTTTATGCCGTGGGCTAATTATTTACAAGGCGCTAAAGTTGCGGATAATTGGACTCGCTTTACTTCAAGGGAGGACAAGGGAGGACGGCCGGACAAAGCGAAACTATAAGGGGTCCTTGTAGATACTACGGAACCCTACAAAAAGACATCAGTACACTATAATGCGACCTGCCAATGAAATATAATATATATTATATATCATTGGTGTTCCGGATTCCGGAGCATATAGTTCCGGCCTTATCGTGCTATAAAGAAATACAATGACACATTAATTTAGTCGAATTTAATATTTTTGTTTACTTTCAGATTAAATTGGAATTGAACAGAGGCCCAATTATCGCATTTAACTAAGACTTTAAACTTACTTTCAAACGAATCATAATCGAATCGTCTTAATATCATAAACTGATTTTTGGAGTTTGGACCAATCAAAACCTGTTTGACGTTGGTTTGACGTTTATGAGAATACCATTTTGCTGTTTCAACATATCGGGACCGGATTGTAACTGTATTATTGCAGGATTTAATTAGCAGAATCGACCTTCAGAGTATATGCTTTGCATATAAACAATTATGAATTCTATTCATCGAAAACACGACCCAATTTCTTTTCATCTGTATTTCCCGCAGACAGTATTTAAATTTTTCTAGTGCTCGTATCTTCAGCTGTGGAATGCTGAAGTGGTAACTCTTAAGCAACACACCACTCCAACCGAGTCCCGTGTTGACACGGTCTAGACGACGACGTATCGATTATGCAGTTAGCGGGAATTATGTAATGGCGGTCTGGGGAGCGGGATGACGACAAAGCGGGGCCCGTTTCTTAATTACTACAGATATCTTCAAAGGGGTGAAGCGATTTCCTTGTGAACATTGATGTACCATCTAGGGACGTCGCATAATTAATTGACACAGAAATGGAGTACACGGCAAATGGAGCTTCAATACAGGAGTTTTAGATTGCTAAGTAAAGTCGATCTTTTGCTAGCACGCATGTGACGTCCTACTAATATTATAAATGTGAAATTTTGTGAGGATGGATGGATGGATGTTACTCTTTCACGCAAAAACTACTGAACGGATTTCGATGAAATTTGGTTTGGTAGTAGTTTAGGCTCTGGATTAAAACATAGGCCACTTTTTATCCCGAGAAAGTGCAGTGTTCCTTTGGGACACTGCATTTACGCGGACGGAGCCGCGGGCAACAGCTAGTCGATCATATTTTGATGTTATGTCAACGTCCAACTGTTCGAAGTGTACGCACGCAACGCACCGTTTATACGTATGGGTTTGAGTGGGGACCACTAAATACGTTTTTACAAGGATACAAAAGTTGATATACGCGAGCATAGTAAACACGTTGTACGAGTATATGTATATGTCACGCAGCCATTTTGAGGTCATTTTTTACGGTGTAAACTATGGTCCGTTCAGAGTGATTTGAGATCCTTGTGTCGGCGGCATAAAGGTGCTGTCAAAGGTAAAATATCTCTGAAATTGAACGGTATGTCAAAGGCGCATCACACTTTTCACAGGTCTTTGGAACTCGATTCATTTGTGGGCTTTGGTTCGATTAATTACAAAGTTGTGATGTCTCGCGGTTAATCAATTTTGAGCTGATTTAAAGAGAGATGGATATAGAAGGAGAGAAAGAGAGCACTATCGTCAATCTTTCTCTCTCATTTTGCGGCTGCAACTTCGTATACTGCACCGCAACGCTTCGCTCAATTAGCCGACTCGCATAATAATGGATTTGATGGTGGAGCTAGTTTTCCCGGGAAAGCTATTTTGATTTGGTATTTTACTTTGGGTAAAATCTGAATGTAGTACTTTTTGATCAGTGCTTTCAATCGGAAAATATGTAGGTATTAATATGATTAAGAAAATCACGATTCCCTCTATAATGTGCTGTTTAGCTGATAAAATATTTCATAATAATAATTTCACACCACGTGAACCTCTCTCTCTCTTCTGGTCCCGTGGTAAGTTCTCGAATAACTTGTGTTACGGGTAGTAATACTGTCCCCAGTTTCTCCTAAGCGCAATAGAGTCGAGGCGAAGACAGTAGTAACACTCGACACCATGTGATGACTCATGAGTCTCAATCTCCGTCAAGTGTCACGGCAAGTGTCAGGGGAGCAGAAGAGCCTTCAGCTTAAACCAATATAAAATAATATAATATGAAGTAACTCCCAAATTGTCAAGCAGTGAGCGAGCTGATGATGTTAAATTATAGGTAAGAACTTTGAACGATTTTTCGTTGAAAGTTCTTACCTATAATTTAACACTAGATCAAAATCGGTTCATCCGTTTGGGCGCTAATATTCAACGGCAGACACACAGACAGACACGTCGAACTTATAACACCCCTCCGTTTTCGTCGGGCTTAAAAACTTAAAAACACTATCGACCTATTTCTCAAACGCTACTCAAAGGGCACCTAAACAGCTTGGCTGAATGAGAAGGTTAGCATGTGACTTGAGAGCTCCTTATTTTAAGTAGCCTTAGCCTGTGAATAGGAGGGCTCTTAACTTTGATTAGCGTTTCAGTATTCGGCCGTATGACATTGATTTCGACCGATTGCGTTCCGATTACGAATTGGTGTTGACAATGCAACAAAATACACAGTGCAAAGTACAGAATAATTTCAACTTGGCGTATACAAATTTTGTATGCAGCGCTAACGAATGACTTGCGTAACTTCGAATTTCGATTGATAAATGAGCGGACGTATCGCCTGATGCTAAGAAACTATTGAAGCCAATGAACCCCGCAACCTCAACGAATTACCTTTTAGACTGGGACTTACGACTTTACTAACGCCGGTTTTATGTAAGGCCGTGGTATAACGTACGTCAAGCTGCCCACTGTTTTATCTACATCTGCATTTTGCACCCTATATGATGGGTTGGTCATCACTCGTAATTGATGACCAACCCGCAGTGGGCTTACGCGAAGGACATAGTGTTAAGTATAGCCCATAGGGTACTACATATTATAGTAGTACATTAGTACTGGCTGATAGTGATGATGCCTATGATGTAGGCGTTAGGGTCAAGCTCACACCGAGACCCGAAAATACGCGGTATTTTTTAAGACAGATCTTTTTGTGTAGTGAATAAAGTTTAATTTCGAATCGCTATTATAATAAAAGCGGCTCGCCGCGTCGTCGCTTCTCGGTGTGAAGTGACGCTTACGAAACACAAGAGTGCAGATATACACATGATACGCGGTACACTGATAAGCGCTATCGGCCGTTCACCGCGGAGATTATTTTTATGTGTTTTATGTTGTTTTGTAGTTTGTATATCTCAAGGTTCCGGTTATTTGCATTGGTTTGTTTATATGTTTAGGAACACACAGCGATATTATAATAATACGTGAAGCAAAACACTTTCAATACAGTTTCACGAGAATTGCGCAACCGGAGGAGTATGAAATTTGGTCGGTAAATTAAAGTTAACGTGGAGGAAAGTGTGCAGTGAGTTAATATATTTTATTAAATAATGCCTAGAAAATATACAGTATCAACACACTATCTCAGTTTATTAACACACACTACCGTGCGTTTAATAGATATTTTTTTTACACGTGGACGTTTGTCAATCTGTCACAACGTTTATATTTTTTTTATTTCTTTACAACTAAGAGGCGAAAGAAACTTATAAAGTTCGAACTTAAAATCTATATGAATTATTATGGGCGAGTTCAATCACAGGACGACCACCAGTTGTAATGTAATTGTGGAAGAACCATGGGTCCACTTGGCTCGACGGTCGACCGAAATTACGGCCTCACAGAAAACTAGAGTGAGCGAGCAAATCGTAGTATCCTAATAGTGTGATATACACATATGGTGGGCGACGATGTTGGTTTGAAAGATCGGCACATGCAAGTCCCCTGTTGTTGCTGGTTTTCATGATAGTCGCCGGTTTTATTCCGTTATTGAATACCGCATTGAAAGAGAATTGGTTGTACCACGTGTGTTTCAGGGATACTATGGACCTCTGAAACCGTAACTGAAACTATCGGATATCCGATATAAAAAACTATCCGTAAACGTAACTGAATCCGATATAAAAGATTTCGGATAATTTCGGATATAGAGTATAATATGACATGTGTTATTTAATTTGCCGACCGTGTCGCGTCACTACTTTTTTGGGCTAAATGATCATTACCTAAACTTTACTTATTTGCATTTTAATTACATTCGAAATAAATATAATATCCGTAACCGAAATGATCCGAAAGTAACGGATGATCCGAAATAATTTTCCGTCACTGTAACCGAAATAATTATATTCCGATATCCGTATGCAGATCCGAAATGTCATATCCTTAATATCTCTGGTGTGTTTTTTTATTATGTATTATTTTGTTTGTAGCATATTGTATTGTTAGCTGTGAATGATTCACAGCTAACAATACAATAATAATATGCTACTTCGATTTTCAACAATACAATATGCTACTTCAATTTTCAACTCTATTTTAATGTAATTTATGACATGGACATTTGACTCGACACTTCGAGTTTGATATGACTTTGATATGACAGATATCAATGACATTGACATATTTTGATTCGACACTCATGTGTCCGATTTCCAAGTCTTATTGTATTAGCGCAAAGTTCTATTTTCAATTATCAGAATTTTCTACGGCTCTCCGGATTCCGGAGCATATAGTCCCGGCCTAAGTAGAGCTCCTATCGCTCAGCTCAGTCTCGTCGGCCCAAACGTACATAAACAACACGCGGGGATGATGTCACGAATTTTCCACGAAAACACCATTCTCGACCTTATTGCAATGAAATGCGCGAGTTGATAGTATGCGATAATGAACTATGTTTCAAAGGCGAATGGTGGAATTAGCAGTGGCGTGATTTAGCAACGTAAGGAGATGGTTATATGCGATAGTGTACTTGTAGCTTTATTGTAAGTACGTAAGGTGTTATTTGCAGTGACGCGGTCGTGACGTAGCGGCATAAAGCGCGAGTAGGGTGTTATTTGATAACAAACTCTATTACAAGGATGTTTAGGCATAATTTACAGTAGTGTAAGTTAATCGCGCTATCGCGATACTTGAGTATGGTTTGCGGATAAGTTTGTTAAATCGTTTCCTGTGAAGGTTAGAAGACTTCATTAAATCTGCCCATTCGGTTTAAGTATACGAAAAGGCAATAGACAGTAAGTGTGGATTAGATATATTAATTGAAAATGACATGTACAGTGCAGTGTAAGAAAACAAATGATTAGCAGATTGACATACGTCTGAAAATAGCCATGTAACATGTTACTATTTCTAGATGTTAATCAGTCGATGACGACGCCACGTAACTGCAATATACATTTTCATAAAGAATCACATATTTCAAAGACCGGACAGTTAAATTGCTAAAACATTTATTTTTCCCAGCTGTACCTTTACAATGTTTTGGGATTTAGTGTCAGCATTCCAGGTCTCTAATAAATATAAGTTATGATTTACACTAAACACTGCATATTGGAAACAAATTAGCGTCAGTTCACACCGAAACGAGACGATACGGGACGCTGCGCTGCATTTTTATCCGACTACGGCGAAGCTAAAAGGATGTGCAATGATTTTAACATGCTATGTATATGTCTGTATGTATATTGTATGAATGTAGGTAAGTATGTTTTTTTGTTTCATGACGGGTTTCAGTTTTGTAAAAAAATATAACGTTATTGAAATAGTGATTCAAAATTGAACTTTCCTCAGTACCTACACAAGAATAAACACGTTTCATTGCGAAATCGGCGCCGTGTTATGCAGAGCGGTGCAGTTTGACATTCGAATTTCGAACTCTTGCAATGAAACGTGTATCTTCTTGTGTAGAAAATAAATCTAATCTTATCTCGCTATATTAAAATGCAGCGCCTTTTCGGGTATCGTCTCGTTTCGGTGTGAACTGACGCTTACTTGTTTCCAATATACAGTGTTTAGTGTATCATAATCAGTCCACTCATATTTATAGAGAAAACAGTTGAATATCATGTGTGTCAAATCTGTACGGTTGTATAATATATAAGCAATTTTAACGTTTCGTACAAAACATTTTAATCAAGGTCTTGTCTCATAGAATAGAGCCGAAATATTATATTCATGCCATAATTCTTCAGTGACGTATGCAAAATTATCCCTATCTAAATGTTATATTGTATAATTGCTGCAGTGTTTACAATGTAAACAATTATGTTACGTAATGTGAATGACATAAAGGTGATAGTTGCATGCGCGTGACTCAGCGGTTGTGGTCGATGCACACTCGCGTCAAGCGTATTGACCCCAGATCATGTATGAGGACTTTATACACTGATTTAACAGAGAAGTCATTTAGTATTTCGAACCACTTATTTCAGTAATGCAATTGGCTGTTCACATACATTTTAGCAATAATGAATAACCGTAATTATTTAAAAAATATAAGAACCGACTGCTTCAAATAATTTTTTATGTACCCAGTGTCACTCTCACGACTAAGACGAATCTAATGATACCTCTCAAGTTCAAATGCGACAAGCCGTTTAGGCTCTAGAAGTCTAGAGCGTAGCAAGCGAGACGGTAGAAATATACATACATATTACATACACTTAAAAAACAACCTTCCTTCTGGCACAGTCGGGTAAAAAGCCAGGTTTTGTTTCTTACTCTACAGTACTATTCGCCTAGTGTTCATCAAAATTCATAGGATAACAATGTGCATTGTTTCTACTTTCCATACTTTTTCGAAAACGTTAACTTGCAAAAAAGTTCAATGAGCCTTCACGGGATGCCTGACACAGGATTTCATATTTTTTATTATGTGAAATAATAAATTAGATGGAAACGAGTTATTCGTCGCTCTAAGCTTCGACCTTCTTAGACCTTAGACCGCTTAGACGACTCGCTTAGACCTTTCACATCTATATTCACTTCTGCGTTTTCACCGCCGCGCCGCAGCGTCGTAGCGTCAGTGTGCACGCGTCACCGCTACACGTGGCGACCTTCGCCGCCGTCGCGCTGTCTATTGCCGGCATCTGCGCAGGCGCATTACGTAACGCACCGCTGAAATGCACATAGAGTATGACACTGAACTATTGTTAAAGTATATAATAAGCGTTTTGGAGAGATTAAAGACGAAACGTTTGGTTCCACCAACCTTTTCAGTGTGATGTTTCTCACGTAAAGCTGCCGAAAAATTCAGTTTTTAATGATTAATGACTGTCATTATAGTTTAAAACCTGAAATTATTACATCATTACGCGTATGCACAGAAGAATCATTGCAAGTCGACCTACTAAAGTGGATACTTATTTTATATAGTACGTGGCTTACATACTCAAGTAAATATTGTTCTTTTTTTTCTTTTATAATGGTTGCCTCAGCGATTTGCCAATGTCAAAATAAGTGACCAAATGTTTTTTTAGATTTCTTCTCTACATTTTCTCTTTTGGCGGGCACTTTTTCCCGCCATATTGTAATCGGCGCCATTTTGTGCGGGATTTTTTTTCAGTTTCACACGACGTCGATGAGTTTTAATTAGTGGCGGTCAGGCAATCGGTCAGCGATGCGCGGTCAATACACTCGCTTCGATAACTCATATAAAGGAGCCTATGTCACGCGAAATTTTATGTATTTGTAGAATAAAGAATTGTTAAATCGTTTTTTTTTTTTACAAAAGTTGGATTGAATGTCGAGTAGGTACCACTCCTGGCTCTCTAGAACAATCACTTGGAGACACGACGCGACGCGACATAAGATCATTTTATCTCCAACAGATCTGTCGCGGACCAATCAGCCGGCAGAGCCCGGCACGCGACTCTTAACTTTGTCTGCGCGTAATTGTGCTAGGGCGGAAGCAACCTAAGCTACGTGACGCGACAACCCTATGTCAACTATCTCGCGTTGCCTATCTACTGACGTAAGAGTACTATGGTAAGAGTATATGGTGTAGATACGAGTATTTCGAGACTATAAGAAAAAAAAATCTTTTCGGAGATTTTTAAATATTTGCTATCATTCTTTTTATACAATGATTGATGAATTTAAAAGAGGAATTATTTAGAAAATGAGTTTTATTTCATACTTTTTTGTGCATTTTTACTTTGGAAGTAAGTTTAAGTTTTCGTTTAAAAATATTTTTCATTTATATTGATTTCGTGATTATTTGTAATTATTTAACACTTAACAGGGGTCAAAGTTCCAAGTGCGACGCACTGTACAAAAACACATATGTATTATGTGCATATTAATCTCTGTAGTGATATAATTTATATCATTTGTTGATTTCTTCCATTGATATAAATATGTACCTACTTAATAATATCATTAGCTACAACATGGTACTCGCGATTTTGTCCGTGTGCAAATAAATTTGAATACCGCCGGCACCGTCCATTTTTGTAGGTTATATAAACAAACAATGTTCAAGCCCGGGCTTGAGTGGTTCGTTTTATTAGGTGGTATATATCTCCAGTTCTCCACTAGGCTACTATTATGACGCCAGCGCATTATCTCGTTCGTGAAATGTGGACTCGCTCGGTAATTCTAGACCTCGACGAAGCCTAGAAAATGAGAAACCTAGGAACACCGTACCATGTTATTTGCGAATATAATGCTCCGTTATGCGTAGGCGCACAGTTGGCACTTTCGCACCAGCAACAATGCCAGATTGATGTGGTGTTAGCATACACGTGAGTAGGTAATATTTAATGATTACAAATCATACGTGAGTGAAGTGGAAAAGTCGATTAGTTTTTGGCTTTGGAAGTTGACTAATGATGATCGTCTCCTTTAATCTCACTTTAGAGTTTAGTATGGATGGATGTTTGTTACTCTTTCACGCAAGTAGTACTGAACGGATTTTGACGAAATTTAGTATTGTAGTAGTTTAAGCTATGGAATAACAGATAGGCTACCCAACACCCCTACTTCTTATTCTTCACGGCGATTACGAAACCATCAAGAAAAGTGCGTTTCGATTTTTTAAAGGCCGGCAACTCCTCCGGTGTTGCTTCAGGCGATCCGTCTGCTCAATTGCCCCCTACATTTCATTAAAAAAAGTATTGACGAAAACTCGCGCTCAGGCCTCAGCACACTGCACTGTCCACCATTTTCATCGATGTTTTTAGGGTTCCGTTATCCGTAGTACTCAAGGAACCCTTATAGTTTCGCTCAAGTAAGTAAAACGGCAAGGTTTCATGCATGACTTTTTTTGTAACTTAAACCATTTTTTAGGTAATCGACCTCCAAAGTGGTTAATAAGTTGGTCATGGCATTTTCAAACTATAAGACTTGGAAACTTGCAATTTTCTATGCTGGCATATCAAGCTAAATACTCTTTAGGAAAAATATTTTGAACGAAATCGGACACTATCTTTTGAAGTAATATGAAAAAAAAACCTATCGCGCGTTGATAGTTACGGAACCCTCCTTAGACATGTCCTGACATGCTCTTGGTTAGGTTATTTAATATTACTTTTAAAAGTCGTCTAAACATGTTTGAGAGGGTTTTGAAATAGGTTCCCCTCTACAAAGGCTTTAATCTTCATCGCGCAACAATGTTGCCTATGCGGCATACTTACAGTGTACACATAGGCTAAAGATACGTGACGAGATCTACGCGGGAGATAGGCTTATCCCTGTAGGGCATAGGCTATATGTATATTACTCGTTAGCGTTTTTGTACGAATAGTGCTTATGGCCAAACAACATCGCTTCGGCTCTCCGGTCGCGGGTTCGAATCCCGCCGGGAACAAAATGTTTTCTATGTTCCTGGGTCATGGATGTGTATATTTAATAAAACTGAAATATATATTATGTAGAGTATAAAAGTATTCAATATACCCTCCGTTGTCTGGTCCCCGTAACACAAGTTCGTCGGATATATTTTACGTGGTGTCAAACGCGTTTTGATTGATCCAAACTGCAAAATTAGTTTATGATATCAATGGTCGATTCATTAATAATTTATTGAAAGTAAATTAGAAGTCTAAGTTAAATACGAGGTAATGGTATTCCGGGCATGGTGGTTATTGCTTTCCATCAAGTGATGCAGGCATGGTTGTTATTGCTTTCCATCATCAGCTCGTTTGCAAACTGTCATTTTGCCAGAAATTCCCGGTCAGAGCTACGGCCGATGGACTCGTAATGAGATTGTGCCTGATCGGATTACTCCGATCGGTGATCGGTCCAATCTTTATAATATCATCACATAAGCCACTTACGAAACGGGGAAGGGATTCGTTATTATTTCCAATCTTATGAGGATGCATCTGTATAAAATTCTCATAAAAAATGAACATTGGTAAGAATTTAACTTCTACGTAGATTATTATTATTTTTAAACAAAAAATTAAAATGACTTTCAAAGTAAAAATGCACAAAAAAGTATGAAATAAAACTTATTTTCTAAATAATTCCTCTTTTAAATTTGGCTGAAATTTAACTATTTCTCTACTCAATCTTCATAATTTTGAAGTCGATACCAGCCAACTGGAACGTGTGTTCTATTTTAAATATTGTTTTTTGACAATCAGGTGATCAGCCTGCATTGTCCTAAACAAACTTGGAAACAACATTTCTTGTTGTTCGAACGCGGAAATGGAACCCACGACCTCCGAGTCTAGAGCCAAGCTCTAAACCACTGGACCACGACTGGCTAATGTACTTTACAGCGACGAGAGACAGATCTTGAATTTTGCGGCTTAATTTTAAAGTTATAGTAGAACGCGTTTATGAAAAGTTGTTTGACAGGTTCCCGAGTATGAAGAGCAAAGATTGTAGAAATGTTTTGTGTAACAAATCCAGATAGTGACCAAATAAAATAAACCTTATTACCACGAATTAAGATTCATGCATAATAGCAAAACACGTGAACTTTTTATACTTTTTCCAAATCAATTTTTAATATTGTTGGATTATTTTTTGCCAATTTCAAGGTGATTATATGCGCTCTATCTTTGGGTATTTTTAAACAACCAAAATAAGCTACATAACAGCAGAAAAAATATCCTTAACACGACCTCTCTTAGATTTTAGAATAGAATGCGGTTTAGAGGTTTGAAAAATTGTTTTTGTTGTGCTAAAATTGTGAAAACGTTCAGTTTTGTAGGATTTGGTTCCAACAACGCGCCCTTAATGTATTATTGATTAGAAATCAGATACCCAATGGTGATTGGGGATTTTAAGGACCTGCAGGAACGCAAGTGCGCAACACCAGATGAGTTACTGAGTGAGTAGAGTGTAACTGCTCTGGTGTTGCGTGTGTCCATGGGCGGCGGCAACCGTCTTCTATCAGGCGTACGTCCGCTCGCTTCCTGGTCGATTAAAAGAAACCGCAACTACCGTACCATAAAGCGAATAATAAAACCAGAGCGTCTCATTTGCCATTAACTTTCTAAAATATGTTTTTCACTTTCTATGAGTAGTAAGCTGTACTTACTACTAATGTATATATATGTGACGCAACAATAGTATGGTAGAAGAACCGTAAGCGACAGACCAACATACGTTGTAACGGTGTTTCATTCTAGCCATTTCTAGCGTACGCTGTCGGTACATGTGTACCTCGTCGTAGTCTCGACTCTCGACATAGTGGGTAGTTGTATACCTCCTCTTTACAATCCACATAGTAAAATGGTTTGGTAGAGGCACGCAAACAACTAAATATTATACTATCTTACATAGGTACATTATCCTTTGTTCTAAGACAACAGAGTGGAAAATATATTATATACTCACGTACAGAGAAACGGCTTTCATAGAACGGACCAAATCGATCGAAATTTGAAAATTTTGACGTCCCCCACAACGGCCCACAATTTTGACGTCCCCCACAACGGCCCACAATTTTTCCACGCGATTGTGGAGACGCCGTATGCTTGTAGCAGGGCAATCAAATCGAAAGCTAACTATATAGCTGTTTATATGTTCCTCTTTTGTTTAATATGTGCTAGGACGCCTCAAAAGTAAAAATGGATGTGACCGCATCGACTGCATAAGTGTTTGAAATCCATTTTTACATTGTGTGGCATTAATATCTTTTAAATCAAATGTTTCGAAATTTTAACAAATTATAGTGACGTACGTTCTTTGAAAATTCGGTGTATCCATATCTATTGTGGTTTGTGGTCGTGACTGTTCTTAGTTTTTACCGAGAAATTCTATAACGTCATTCTAATAACACATCTGCAAAAAAAAACACAATTTCATGATTCTGAGAATGCTTTGTACTCTAGAAAACTGTATAGTGCGCTACTGAATGTCACAGTTTCAACACAGTAGGTCACGTCAGTACTTCCTATGTGTAATGTGACGTATTGTTTCTAGCACGTACAAGATTCTCTTAATATATAAATTACATAAAAAATATTTTCGGAAGATAACCCCTCTAGCACAGTGTGAGCTTGTCGGCAATTTACGTACAGATTACAATCCTGCCGAGGAACAAAGCATTCGATATTCCTGACTCGCTGAAAAACGACGAAAATACCATTAATACAAACGCACTTTGTGATTACGTATACTGAGGCTCCCGGCAAAACGTACGGTCCTGTGGGAATTTAGACAGATTTAATTCTATATCTAACCTTTGCAAAATATTGTACGTTTAAGATTTATATATATATTATTTTAAGATACAGCCGCTTGTATGCCGCGTACTGCGTAGTGTTGTAGGTGAGAGTTCATTGACCTCACCTAGATGGCTCGCGGATTTTATTATACGTGTGACGTCACATTGCGACGATATTTTACACATGTGAATTTATAAATATTATGGTCATTACATATGAAATTGGCGTTTTGTTAAGGAGGAACATAAAGTCGAATTTTTTAAAACATAATATATTTATTTAATCAAAGTATATACCATTCCTATCTATGCACTTTTGCCATCTCATTGATTCCTGTACTAAAAAAAACCATTCGGACAAGAATCAATAAAATCTTTGAAGGCGCTTTGGACTGCCCCATCGGAGTTGAATTTTTTCTCATGCAAGAAGTTATCCAAATTTCTAAAAAATGGCAATCTGTTGGAGCAAGGTCCGGGGAGTGCGGTGGATGTGGTAGATGATGATTTGCAGTTGCTGGCAATAGACATCTGTCGTAATCGTCTGGCCAGATTTAAGAAAGCTGTAGTGAACGACACCGGCACTAGTCTACCAAACGCTCACAAGTAACTTTTTTTGAGTAAATTTTCGCGTGAGTAATGAGCGTTTCCGATTATCGTACAGGATCCACTTTTCATCACAGGTAATAGTTCGTTTTAAAATCCCTTCATTATTGTGCCGGTTAAGTAATGTAATGCAGCAGTTAAAGTTGAAAATGGAAGTTTCGAGTGTCGAGCTGTCATATATGACATTGACATTTAACTCGACACTCATGTGTTCGATTTTCAACTGTATTGTGCTAGCGCAGAGTTCTATTTTCAATGCTCAGAATTTTCTACGGCCTTCCGGATTCCGGAGAGTATAGTCCCACCCAGTGGCGTGCACAGGATTATGACACTGGGTATGCGGCGAAGTACTCGGTCACAAAAACTTTTTCGTTTATAGATTTTTAGCATAGCTACAGCCAAGCGACGGATCTCTAAGTCGAAACCATGCCAACAGAGCAAGTCTTAGATGCACTACTATTCATGTACATCTTCTACGGCAACGCAGACAAAACAGCGATCGATCGTCGCGGCGGAAGAAATTCTAATAAGTAAAATAATAAGCATATTTTAAAATATCATAACTACTCACCAGTCAGTCAGCTTCAATTTTCACATATTCATGGTTCCGGTTACTTGAGATTTCTATATCCCGATGTAAATTACTAAATAATATGCAAGGAAAACAATATCATTTAATCGTGTGTACACAACCACACAGCCAGTTATACGTTTCATAACTTTTAACATGAAATTTTCCAGTTACATTATTTTTTTGCTGGTTTAATTGTTGTAACTCGGGTACACATCTACCTTTAGACAGAATTTGAATCTTTTCACTGAATGACAATTGTGAGAACTTGTTATTTTTAATTTTTAATAAACACACATTTTCAACACAAACCTCACAATCAAATAACATGTTAAAAAAATCAACAAACGCACTAGTAAAAGCTAATCACTACAATTATTATAGAAACTCAGTAAAATGTCTGTTAAATGTACACACTTTCAAATGTTAAAATGAAAATCATTTAAGAAAACTATAAATAAACTGGAGCGATTAAATTGTAAACAATGCTTATCACATGAAATATGCAATATGGCCCCCGCGAAACATAAAACGTTTCTTCTATTTAAACAAATAAAACCTTACTAAACAAAAATGCATAATGTGCATACGTGATTTATTAGATTTCCGTCTATTATTTTTACTCGGATTATAGGCAACGAATAATTTCCGACAAGCCAGTTCGGCGGTTTTCGGAAGCGTTCGGATAGCCGAGAGCCATCGCCTGCCGCGGGAGTTTTAATATATTATATATATAGATAATCATGTCGATATTCACGGGTGTGTGCGTTTGCGAAGTATGAAAATTACACATACATGCGATGATATTTCCTGCAGAACGCAACGGCATGAGATGAGTTGCTATTTATAAAATATTAGGCGTTTTTAAGTTACTATATTTTTTAAATTAATTTATTTACTATTAATTAAAGTCATCTAAAACGTACGAACGTTTTATTAAAATATCTGTGAATGATAAGTAAAGCACTGCATTTCTGCCTATATGGAGCGCACGCCCCTGGTCCCACCCTTAGTGGGGATTGTCAGGAAATATTTATTAGTCATGTTATTTTTCTGCTCCTATCCTGTATTTTCAGAGATGTTTGTGGAAGGTTTTGGTAAATTATAGGTATAGCCTTAAGTGAGTCCTTATATAACTCTTAATTAGTAATTTACCATCGTCATTAGTCGTGGTTTTCGTCCTGAAACAAAATGTGGTCGCTGCACACGTTTGGCGTTTACTAGGAATTTGTATGTGATTTGTACAGCGCCACCTAGTTGTAAACACGACAACTATGTCAAATCACATATAAATTCCTAGTAAACGCCAAACGCGCTCACGATCGAATGCGAAAAGAAAAACTCGCACTTAGCACACAGATTAGAAAATATATTTACGTACAGAGAAACTGCTTTCATAGAACGATTCAATTCGATGCAAATTCGAAAATTTTGACGTCCCCTTCAACGGCCCACAGTTTTCCACACAGTCGTGGACACAATGATACCAGGCGATTATGATCCGTAATTTAATCGACGAGTACAACCATGGCGTAACTTTTTCGTGCAATAAAGATTTGCTCTGTCTTTATTTGATATCTGTCTGTATTTGATAGCGCATCCATAGTTTTGATATCATTGAGTACAACGCACAAAATTGCGACAATAGCCGTTTCCCGTCAGTGTGGCCCGAGTATGTTAACGGTAACGCAATACGAGTGTAGAACTAACTCCCACGTTCACAAAGGTTCAAAAATTTAACACTTTTTGCGTGTGAACCTTTTTCAATAGTGCAAGAGGGCTAGGTTCGATGACGACTGTGAAAATATTGCCCAGTGTGTGGTGCCACTGACCGCG
Organism: Phengaris alcon alcon; assembly: GCA_037179445.1. Lineage (NCBI taxonomy): Eukaryota > Metazoa > Arthropoda > Insecta > Lepidoptera > Lycaenidae > Phengaris > Phengaris alcon. Next base: position 624,771 of record JAYRCH010000148.1, read on the forward strand.
ATTTCAATGCGCTTTACTTGCCGCTTGATAGCGTTAGGTATTTTTTAATTATTCTTAGGATTGGAAGCATGTATGCATGTCTAATTTTGAATCTCAGTTTGTAAAATGACAGCTGAAACACAACTCTGTTTCTCTATTACACACCGTTCAGAATTATTTTACCTTTGACAGGATCTTTATGAGTTATGGCGACGACATAAGGATCACTCTTATATGTAAATTCCGAAGTAAAACTCTCAATGGTCTGTAATTACTAACTACTAGCTGGTAAATATTTTATCTATGGGCGCTTCCACACCACGTCAATCTAAGTTCTCGTCCCGTGCTAAGTTCTCGAAAAACTTGTGTTACGGGTACCAGTCAACGGAAATATATTAAATACATGTATACTATACTTATCTTTAAGATTTTGATTATACTATACACATATTTAATACACATTAATGACCCGAGAACATAGAAAACTTTTTGTGCCTTTGGGGGGATTCGAACCTGCGACCGCACTGACGCGCACAACCACTGGGCCACAGAGATCGTCAAATAAAGAAGGAGGATAACTAGAAATGTAATACTTGCTGACATTATAAATGTCTGTTTGTAGTTATGTACTTTGTATTTTAATACGACGCTGTATTATTAGCTACAAGGGCAGAAAATAAGGCATTGGGAAATTTATGTTCATGTCCGTCCTGCAATTTAATTTATTTCACATGGCCGCAATCCACAACTCGAAAGCAAAAACATTTTTTATATAAATAACATGAAAAACTAATAAACCAAAAATTCAAACGCAAAAACCGACCGAAATTTTGCGTTGCGGATAAACAAAGTAATAAAAAGTTTTGTCTGAAATTTATTTTATAGTTCACATTGTGCATTAAATTGCGACGTAAATTATGCCTTTTTTTACATTTGGAACCGCAATTTAGTAATTGCTATAATATTTTAGCATTCAAATTTATCACTTCGTAAGAGATATTTTTGTACAAAGGACCATGCAAAAAACTGTCTCCATACACTTGTGAGCAACCATACTATAATAATTATCGTAGATATACTATAATTACACTCTCTTTTACTATATACTATAATGCCTTTACTATAATGTTGAAATATACTATAAATTTTTGAATTACGTATTCAATACTTTTAGCTAATAATTTTTTTAAATTTTTTTTTTCAATTTGTATTTTGGCGCTAAAATTATCCGCTGTTTATACAGCAGGATATATTTCAATTCAGCGCTCGTAGTGTACTATGTTTTTTTTTTTTTATTAAATAAGGGGGCAAGCGAGCAAACGGGTTACCTGATGGTAAGCAACTACCATCGCCCATGGACACTCGCAACATCAGAAGAGCTGCAGGTGCGTTGCCGGCCTTTTAAGAGGGAATACGCTCTCTTCTTGAAGGTTTGCAGGTCGTATAGGTCCGGAAATACTGCTGGTGACAGTTCGTTCCAGAGTTTTACAGTGCGCGGCAGAAAGTTACAACCGATAGAGGATGCAGAGTGAAGCTACATCTCGGCGTAATTCCAAGGGGTCCAAGCTGTTTGAAACACTATGGCAGTCAACAATTCGAGCGGTCCTTCGTTGGATACGATCCAGAGGGAGCAGTTGGTATTTTGGCGCCCCTGCCCAGAGATGAGAACAATATTCCATATGAGGCCGAACCTGCGCCTTGTAGAGTCGTAGGCGTTGGTCCGGACTGAAGTACTGTCTCGCTCTGTTAAGAACACCAAGCTTCTTCGAGGCTAACTTGGCCTTACCCTCTAGATGATATCGGAACTGGACTTCGCTCGATATGCTGACGCCAAGTATCTCAATGCTAGGGGAGATGGTTAAAGATGTGCCCTCGAAACGAGGATATACGACCATTGGTGACTTTTTAGTGAAGAACGCGCAGACTTGTGTCTTGGCGGGGTTGAATTGGACTAAGTTACGTCTACCCCATTCAGAGACTTTCTCCAATGAATTCTCTATTTTAGACACATGTTCGTTTCGACTCTCAATGACATTTAGCCGAGAAATATTGGGGGAGCCGGTATATACAGCATCACCTGTATTATCATCCGCATAGCAATGAATGCCGTTGGTCTGTAACATGTCATTGATATGCAGTATGAATAGGGTAGGCGATAGCACACAGCCCTGAGGGACACCACTATGTATCAATTACGTCGGAATAAGTGACAACTAAAGTAAAATACAACCAACGATTGTATGTACACTATGTCCTCAATGTTCTGTGTTCATCATGTAAATCATTTGAATTTTGAATATAAAAGTTTAAATACTAGAATAATAAATTCTAATATTATCATTCAATTGAAAAAAAATATATGTAGTACATAATTTTAAACGATAAAATCGAATTTCACGATTTCTCCTTCTGTCTACTATAATTTTTTCGAACTATAATTTTAAGGCCCTGGTACTATAATGCCACTCTCCGTGGTTGCTAACACTGAATTCCACCAACAGATTTAAAACCTATCTTAATTAAATACTGTGTAAAGATTTTCAGTGATATTCTGTTAAAGTAAGTTTACTATTAGTAAAAAAATGAAAAATAACACAGTATAAAATTAAGTCGCTCAGTTTACTGTTCGCTTAGATCATCGAGATATCTTTTAAACTAAGCAACGTATTTTAATGCACTTTTCAGCAATGGATAGAGTGGTTCAAGAGAAAGCTATATATATGTATTTGCATTTGCACCCATGCGAAGCTGGAGTGGATAGCTAATATATAAAAAATAAAAATAAATTTCTGTCAGAACTTCACTCCTGTGGTAAATGTCGCCATACTAAATAATTTTATCAGCGTGGCAAGAGCTATTAACTGAAATATGTTGAAATCTGTTGGTGGGTGGGGATACTGCCCATACAGTATTTTGCATGGTCCTTTAAATGTGAACGTCATACAATGGTCACTATGTTCTAAAATATCGATCTCATAATATCCAAAACCTTGACCGGTAGTGAACCTCAAATCGTAAACTGGAGTTTTTAATTACTGGGCCAGACCAGATGGTCGAAATTGACTGACGGTCATTACCTTATCTTATTTGTAAGAACTAGTTCCCGCGATAAAAGGTGAAAATTAACACTTGTAAATTTATTCATACCGTATTAATGTATTGTAATTTGTCATCCGATATTGCCAAGAGAATAATGAGCACAATTTAGTTACGTTTTGGTAATTCGAGTTCATTTTAACAATGTCCAGTAATTATGTTGAAAGTGCCTATTAAAAATATTTAATTATAACTTTATCTTTAATATTCACAGTAGCATAATGGTCTGCCGCTCGAATTTCGCTGATAATAGGCTTTCTATTATTAAAAAAATATATAATATTTCTACGACAATATACGATAAATCAAGGTTTTTTTAATAAATTTGGATAACATTAACAGTGAATGGAACACCCCAGTAGCATAACAGTCAGAAGTTTTTGGAAGTCGGCTTAAAAGCATAGTCAGCGCACGAGAAGTGATGTTATTCATGCTGATTTGTGTTTGGGTGAACATGGCGGACTTCTGTGGTTTGAAGTTTTATTTTAATTAATAAATCATAAAATAATATATTAATATATTATGTGAAGCATTTCTTTAAGTACAGTTTTACGAGAATTGTGCGTACGTATGAGATTTACATAAACATAATCCGCATACACTTAGACTTGGGTAAAGAGAGCGAAGTCTATGCCCAACGTAGATAATCCGCTTACACTTCGACCATACACTTAGTATAGGTAAAGAGACTGATTTCTATGCGTGTCGCTCGTACGCTTTCACAGTATTATACCCAAATCAGGACTTACCAGTAACCTCCTCCCCTCCTCGACTGCCAAGTCATATAAACGAGGACTTATTAGGTTAAGGAGCAAGAGGATCGCCTGATGGCACCTTAATGGGACTCAACTCGGACTGAAGCGCTGTTTTCGAGGTCGGTACACGTAAACCATTCGAAAGGCGAAATTTTCCTCTTTTCAGATAAATATTGTCACCATTTAATGTTTAATTCATTGTTTTTCTTTATTGCTCGGTACATTTAAATTGGTAGCATTATGGTCAATGGTGTACTGTGTGTTGTTGTTTACAAAAATATTAAATTAGATACAGATCTCTACAATTGTGTATGGTATCGAATTGGTAAAAATCGGTACCTGTGTACTGAATGCGAGTTTTTGTCACTTCTCGCCGTGACGAAGTTACCCACAATATGTATGGCATCGAATTAGTTACCATTGTTTGCCACTGGGGACGTTGTTTCGATGCCATACTAATTGTAGTTCCCTTCTCCACAGCGAGAAGTGACAATAACTCGCACTCAGCACATAGAGCAGAGTATTATAATATATCCATATTATAATATTCGAGTACTCCTGCTCGACCAGTTTGTAGACACTCTCCTTTGCACTACGGTGCCACAAAATATTTAAACACAATGGCCACAAACACAGTGACCGTAAACTTGTTCGATAGTACATTTGACAGAACAAATCTTAATACAAGAAAAAGCCATCTTGATTACACCATTCCTCAAATGTCAGCCATCTTAATTTCACCATACCTCAAATCTCAAAATGGCCCGAAGCAACCCCAAAAGTGGGCCTATTCACGCGGTGACAGTTTTTGCCTCTACTTACCTCTTCTTTAATATATACGTCTATGGTTAATATATACGTCTAGTACTAACGTATAGTAACCATAGACGTACATATATATTTTTTAATAATAATAATAATAGTTTATTTGCCAGAGTGAATATACAATTTGGACTTAGATAATAATATACATTTCAGGATCATGGCACTCAACTAATTTAATAGTATGCAAATGTCGATAATAAAATGTATGATAATTATTAATTTTCATTTAAAAATTACATATTTTAATGTCAAAAAAAAAACAAAATACACAATTGAAAGAAAAAAAAATAATTACTCACATTAAAGACGAGGTACGTCTAGTACTAACGAGTTAGTAACTTAGTCAAAATTATTGCTTGTTATAACTTCAAACGGACTCTATTTACCCAGCTTATACTAATAAGGGTGCTTATTGCATTGCTTCTACCCATAGCTATTACTCCTATTAGCTATAATGACCATAAGCTGACTATAAATAATGCTTGTAATCACTTGAGGCCAACGCCAATTTAATAATAACTTAAGGTCGTCCTTTGGTCGAAATGAGCCTGTAATAACTCATATTAATTTTAACCGACTAAAAAAGGAGGCGATTATATCGTTCGGCTGTATATATTTTTTATTTCTTTTTGTATGTTCAACAATAACTCCGCCTGTTGACGGAATTTCAAAATTCTTTTTTGGTCCCAAGTTGACACGGTGGTCCGGTGGTGGTGGTTAACGGTGGTCCCAACGGGACCACCGTTGTCACCAAAGTGGTGATGATGGGATCCTTGAAGCGAACAGGGAACTGAGCGACCTAATTTTATACTGTGTCTAACTAGTCTTCTTTTACTTTTTCTAGCATATTTTCACTAATAGTAAACCTACTTTAACATTGACCAGAATATCACTAAAAATCTTTACACAGTATAAAATGAAGATGCTCAGTTTCCTCTTCGATAAGATCTTTTAAACTAAGCAGCGGATTTTAATGCAGATTTCAGCAATGGATAAAGTTTAAAATTCAAGAGGAAGCTTTATATGATACATTGCATCCGTGCGAAGCTGGAGTAGGTCGCTAATATAAAACAATACAAAATTAAATTCCAATTTCTGTCAAAACCCCACTCCTGAGGTGAATGTCGCCATATACTAAATAATAATTATCAGCGTGGCAAGAGCTTTTAACTGAGATAGGTTTCTGCATCAGATGTGTTTACTGTGGGTTTTTTGCATGGTCCTTTCGACATTGTTTAAAGAACTACAAGTATATGCCATTATGTAACTTACAGTAATCAGCATCATCGATGGTTTATTTTAAACGTTCTTAAAATGTATTTATGATAATATAACATATGACTAAAAAGGGAAAAAATATTATTTTTAAACAAAAAATTAAACCGACTTCCAAAGTTCCAAAGTACCAGCCAACTTTAACGTGAGCGCTTTATGATAATGATTTATCAGGATATTGTTTGGGCTGGTACCGACTTCAAAATAATGATGATTGTTTACATATATAGTTAACATTTTAGCCGAATTTAAAAGGGAAATTATTTAGAAAATAAGATTTATTTCATACTTTTTGTGTATTTTTACATTTCAAGTCGGTTTAATTTTTTGTTTAAAAATAATTAAGTTTGAGGTTTTTAAGGAATTAATTACTTCTTGATAATGTTAATGTTGTGACAGTATTTTTTTTTTCTTTATTTTAAGGCTTGTGTCGAACTACTGTTGGAAACATTAGAAGCTAGTTACACCAGACGGTCTATTCTAACTGTCAAAGTTTTATTATTCATCATCATCATCATCATCTACCGCAAACTGCTAGTTATAATATTATGGCATGATGAGCACTCTCGATCATGGCAGCCTTCAAACAACCAAAAAAACTAGATCAAAATCTGTTTATCCGTTTGGGAGCTACGATGCCACGGACAGACACGTTAAACCTATAACACCCCTCTGTTTTCGTTGGCGCGCCGCCTTGCGTCTCCGTGTGAACTGACACTACTGCGAATAACAAATACGAAAGCAACACGAATAGAACAGTATGTAAACACGCGAAACCGCGTGTAATAGGCAGTATGTAACCGGTTCGAACTGGATGGACGCGAGTGCGTGTGAGAATTCCGACTATTGATAAAGTTATGATCATCATCAGCCAAACATAGATACTTGAGAAATGGGATGTTAAAATCATGAAAATCGTTATGTTTTCAGTCTATGTTTGCATGGTCAATGGTTGTATATTTGAAAAATAAAAAAAATCCTCTAGAGTCAGGGCTCATAAGATCATAAGAAGACTAAAAAATACCTCTAGAGTAGGTACTAATAAAAGAGCACACTGATTAAATACTAATAATACTAGGTTTTCTCCGCTCCGCCCGCGTGATGAGGTTCAGTCATGTTTTTGTGGGGTATGCAGCTTCAAAAAAATCCAGTAAACACTGTAAAGTAATTATTAAAATAGGACCAAAAATTACGAAGATGCGCGTTTCACACTAGCCGTTCAGAAAAACTTTAATAAATCCACCATTTCTTGACGTATTTAATAATTTAAAAAATACAATGCTCAGTAAGTTAATACACATACGATGTACTTAGTAAAAATCAGATTTGCTACTAAGTCATCCTCATTGTTCCACGGAAACACTGTACTTTTTCTGAATAAATAGTAGCCTATGCGTAAATTGTAATCCAGAGCTTACCATACCAAATTTCATCAAATTCCCTTCAGTAGTTTTAGCGTAAAAGTAACAAACATTCATCCATCCACAAATTCATCTATCCATCCATTCTCACAAACTTTTACATGTATAGCAGTACCAGGATGAGATTGATATAATTTTTTTTTGTCTTTTACAATCTCTAGCTAAAACCAACTACGCCCAGTTTCCTGCTCCGGAAACACAATATAACATAAATTTAATATCTCGAATCTCCGGTCAGTATATTTAGATGTATAAATATAATTATAGCTAGTATGTATAGGGAATACATTGGGCACGATGTGCCCAACTGTAGCCCGCCCGCTGTAGCTCAACTATTAACATATTAATGTCTAATGATATCCCCGGAGACCAGCCACAGGGTTGGCGAACTACAGAAATGTCTAAGCCCCGATTTCACCAAACTTCTTCAATCGCGCTTATCGCTCAAATACCCTCGTTCAATGTTAGAACGGGACAGACAGATCTTAAACCGTAGCTCAGCGTTAAACGTTGTTTCGATACGTTGGTGAAATTGGGGCTTATGTTAAATAAAAAAATAATACGATTAGCCCAAACTATAACGTCTCTAAAAATCAATTACGGATACTTCGGGCACATGGTTCACTGCTTGTGTAAAGACGTTTAGGCAAAAAATATTTGTCATAGTCAAAGTAAAAAATCATCTCATGTATACCGACTCTCCACTAAGCGCAAACTCGCCCATACAAAGAAATAATTTTTTTTCGAGTAGGTCAATTAATTTTCTGCCTAAACGTCTTTACAGAAGCAGTGAACCATGTGCCCGACGTATCCGTAATTGATTTTTCTAGACCTTATATATTCGATTTAACAATAAGGCCCTGATTCACAATCGCCTAATAAGTCTCGAATAGCTTATAATTTGACGTTTTGTGGCTGCTTACTTAATACTGAGCGACGGAGACAAAGCATGCAAATACCTAAGCTATCTGACATTATCAGTAGATTGTGAAACAGGCCCCAAATCCCAAGGAATATTCGGGAATATTTGGCACAAATATTAGGATCATCACTATTAAACAAATGTTAAACAATCATCATTGATTTGATCTTGAAAAAGCTACTCAAGATTAACTGGTTAGTAATTGTAATACCTTGGATATTTCTTCGAAGGCCTACTTGTGGCTATAGCAATGGCGTGGGGTTCCAATAACTCCATTCCTATCGGCTTTACTTACTACATACCCTTTGAAGGCTCTCATCCAAATCCCTACCTATACAGGCTAGGGCTTCCCTTTGATGGATAGCCAGCCTTCGCCACTGAGGTCTAGTAGGTTCTAGTAGTTCTTGTTTAGTCTTGTTAGTTGCTGCTAAGTACCCCACAATATTTTAATCATTAATTAAATTAATATTTAGGGGGCTTAGACAAAGTACAATATCAGAACGATGAATACAGCCTGCGTGAATGTAGTATACCATGCCTACGTGTTAATCCAGAGCCTGAACTACTACCATACCGAATTTTATCCAAATCCGTTCAGTGGTTATTGCGTGAAAGAGTATCAAACATCCATACATCCATTCTTACAAACTTTCGCGTTTATAATATTAGTAAGAATGATACAACCCTTGCGAATTGTGAGAACAAAACGGAGATATTATTATAACGTTGCCACTCGTCAAGTATGCTTCAAAACTACGCTAATGGGGGTCCAAATTTTGTGCTAAAGAGAACCCGATTTTAACCCATACCCTCTATTGAAGTCTCAATAAAGTTTGCCTTTATCCATCGGTTTGGTGTTTTGGCAAGTTTTCACGGTAACTAAATAGTAGCCTACGTCCAAAGTAGCCTACATCCCGCGAGCGGCAGGTAGTGCGATATGGTCGCGGGGTCAACGCCCGCCGCGAACTATGTCGTAATTGTTTACCCAGCCCGTTACACGCACGCGCATGCGGCGCCCGCGCAGCGCGAAACAACCCGAAATTCATCATCGTCACCACCACCACCGCAATCATCATCATCGAACACGTTAATATTCTTTTAACTGTGTGAGAAGTGAGAAAGAGCTGAAAATCGAAGTGTCAAATGTTAGATTTGACAATTCTACATGATTTTCAGCTCTCTTGTATAAGCGCAGAGTTCTATTTACAGTGCAGTTTTTTCTGTCGAGACCACAAAAAAACTCTCGTCGGAACGTAGCCTTTATCTCTCTACGACGTAAGTCGTATATATCCGGCGTGAAATAACTTTTTGTTGTGTCTCACCGAGTAATTGAGCGTCCAGGTGGGGGAATTTAAGAGACCCGCAACACAACGCACTTGTAACTGTTCTGGTGCTGAGACTGGAGGTATTATAGAAAGGAGGTGTTGTAAGTTACCGTTACCGGTCAATAGCGAAACTACGTCCTTCGTTCTTTATCGGCCTTACTTAGTAGTTTTGATATCTCACACTAGATGGCACTAAACGCAAGATTACATCTTGGTCGACTGGGGCGTAAAATGTTGAAAAGCCTAAATATTGCTTTACGACTGAAAAGTCTTTAGTACGCATGATGATTAAAATAATATGTTAATATTGACTTAGTACGTATCTAGAAAATATTTTTAATCCTCGTGATCAAATCTTAAAACGTCATCTATTGAGAAGTAGAATAATTTCTAATTTAAACGATGCAAATATGTGCGACTTAACGAAAAAAATATATAAAAAATAAATAAATGAATAAAAAAAAAAACATTTTTTATTTGCCAAATCATGTGCTCGACGTATCCGTATACGCACGACGTAATCGTGTTATATCCATAAATATTCGAAAGACCTTTAGATTACCAAATTATGTGATATTGAGTGAAAATGACGAATGATTATATAGCATAAATCCATTATGAAAATGTTGGCTCATGCATAAAGATTTTAAAATTTCGTTTCAAACATTTACAATTTATAATATTCTCATAGGTTTTAGTGACAACCCTACGAAAAATCGCCAATTTGAGTAATTTTTACAAAATAAGACACGTTTCATCATTTTCTTCTTAGAAACTCGATATGTACAAAAATATGGAAATCACAGAGGTGTGCACAGTACGATCACAGACAGTACACTGATTTAGGCCACGCCCATTGTGATGACGTTGGGGCCGAGTAGAAATCACAGTGCACAGTTGCTTATGACGTCTCCTCTCATATGATATATGGTCTTATTACTGAATTACACCATTAAGTTGGCAACTGTTTTTACCAAAATGTTTAAAGTTGCAAAGAAATAGAATTACTATATTGAATATTCATAGTATGAAAATGTATGAGATAGTAAACCCATACACGGATAAATTAAATGAAACCAATTTATTTTGATGCTAATTAGGAGAGATAAAATCTATGTCCATTACAAAGTTTCGTTTCACAACGACCATATTTCAAATGGTCATCGACTTGTGATATATATTTTTTTAAATATTAAATTGTTATTATGGCTATTGTATAGTTAACATACATTATGTAGGCGTTGAAATAAATTGATATGGTAAAGGAACGATTCAATTTGAAGTTGTTTTTAATTTAAATTGCCCTATTTTGAATTTTTTATGTAGAGTTCTATGCCTATATTTATCCCGACTACGGCGAAGGCAAAAGGAAGGGTAATGATTTTGACAGTCTATGTATGTATGCATGGATGCTTGTTTCACCGTAGCGCGTAAACTACTGATTTTAATAAATTAGGTATCAATAGATTCGTAAAAATAGCCCGGGTAACATAGGCTATATAATTTACGTATTCGGGTTATAGTTTTTATAAAAAAATATAGTTATTGAAAATAATGCTCGTGTTTTCAATCTACTTTATACTTTAAGAAGATTGGAGCCTTATAAGTCGTATGTTTGATCTCTTATTGAATCTGTGGTTATTGAACCTATAATATGTGTTAGTAAATATTTTAAACTTTTAAACAGATAAAAAAATTCGTTCCGTAATACATAAGGAACATAGTTTCGCTCTGTGCGTCCATCTGTCTGTCTGTCCGCGCTTCTAGCTTCTGTAACTACGAAATATATAAATATATAACATTTGGTATAGTTATAGATTGTGTATAGATCTCGGTTTTGGCATCATAAAATAATAATAATTTTATATTTTACGGGCGGCTCTCCATACATGTAAAGTGGGGATGAAAAATATTTTTTCGTTCTACCCCATCGTGTGGGGTATCGTTGAATAGGTCTTTTAAAATAAAGGCAAGATTTCATACATTACTTTTTTACAAAGTTGACCATTTTCGAGTAAATAAGTTGGTTAGCTAGTTACCCCTAGCATTTCTAAACTATTTGATATATAAACTTGTAAGTTTCCATGATAATAGATCATGCTAAAAACTCTTTAGGAAAATTATTTTGAACAAAATCGAACAGTACTTTTTGAAGTAATTTGAAAAAAAACCGTTGATAGTTACGGAACCCTCCTTAGACATGTCCTGTAATAAGTAATGCTCTTGGTAAGGTTAGGCTATTATATTATTATGTCTCAGAGAACGGTACGTACTTTCATTTGCAGACTAATCTTACTTGGAAAATTATATGCAAAAACTATACCTCGCTCGGTCGGAGATCTCCCTTTGGGGTTTCCCACTATTCCCACATTGGTGACCCTCGACAGAACACGGCATCCTTCTGGACATCATCATCATCACCCCCCACCCCTCCGCACCACGCCAGCCAGCTTCAGCCTCATCGGGTACCTCGACCACCAGCCTCAACGCACTGTGGCCTGATCGAACCCTCATCGGCTTCAACGGGCACTCTAACTACAACGACTGGTCAGCAAGCAGAGCACACCTCTCCTGGTCAGCACGTAGCATCGGCCCCGCACGGCAGCACTCCGACTCACTGGAGCCCGTGCAGCAGCAGCACAGTTCCGACTCACTGGGACTCTGGCACTGGCGACTCGAGCAAGACGACTCAAGCTTCGACCTCAGGTCTTCGGGGGGGAGTGATGTGGCGGACCAATTAGCGCCACAATCCTGAATCGCGCTATCGAAGTTTTCTATGATCGGCACTATATATACAACATTTGAAATTCATACACGGGGCTTCGGCCTGACCGAGCATAGCACCTCGCTCAGTCGGAGATCTCCCTTTGGGGCTTCCCACTATTCCCACATAGTTAATAAGCAACGTGTTACTTATAAAATGTATCTCGGTAATTTTAACTTTTTAGGGTTCCGTAATACACAAGGAACCCTTATAGTTTCGCTCTGTTATTTATAACTTCTACTTATGTTCATTGAACTCCGTGGCCTAATGGGTAGACCGTTTTATTCGCATTCGAGAGAGTGCAGGTTCGATTCCCAGGTTGTGGCGTGTACCAATGAGACTTTTTCGGATCTGAAGTACATTATACGGATGCTCCAACGGTAAAGGAAAATATCGTGAGGAAACCCGCACATGGTTGGCTCCAGACGTATTGACCAGTCATTCCTCTGGACTAGGCTGACTGTGTTGTGAGAATGCCGCATGTGCTTGGACAACCATACGACATTTTAAACCGACTGTCCCAGGCCCTACAGTATTTTAAGAGTGGTACTATGCTATGAGAATCCTACTCTAATATTATAAATATAAAAGTTTGTAAGGATGGATGGATGTTTGTTACTCTTTCACGCAAAAACTACTTAACGGATTTCGATGAAATTTGGTATGGTAGTAGTATAGGCTCTGGATTAAAACATAGGCTACTTTCTATCCCGGAAAAGTACAGTATTCCCGCGGGATACCCGATTGTATATTTACGCGGGCGGAGCCGCGGGCGACAGCTAGTACTGTATAAATCATCCAATAGCGGATGAAAAGGCCTGAGTTTATGTTCATTTTAGTGTGTCAACTTCTCAGCAAGTGAATGATGTTAAACGTATTGTATGATGATAAAAAGTAGTTTCTAGCATCGACGGGAACGTAACTGTTTTACATAATACAAAACTCATTCTCTTGTATCACTTCTATGTAGATGGAACGGTCTAGAAAATGAAAATTTTAGTTGTGTAATCTTAGTGTGAATTCAAGACATGGAAATATAAGAACTAATTTAATTGAAAAAAAAAATAAGATGCTGCGTTCTGACATTTAAGGGTGTCACACACGGTGAAGATACTGATATTTTTTATCTTAAGATGCCTGGATATACATATTTCATATTACAGTAGGTACGTAATATGAATATGAATAATATAAATATCCAGATCCGTATCTTAACCGTCTGTGACAGTGATAGTTCATACAAACTGTATAGCGAGCGACATTTTATCCCAACATAAAATATTATAGTATCTTCGCCGTCTGTTATTGATTCTGATGTACTTAAGTATAACATAACAAACACGTAACATAACTCCCTACGATTAACATCATAAATTAGTTAAAAATAAAATTTCTAATGTAAAATGATCATGATCTCGTAAAAATAATTATACGGAGTTTTATATATTGTATTTTATTTTATTGTAAATAAAATACAAAGATTTTATTTAAAGTAGGTTGTAGTGTTATGTGCTAGGCATGTGCTAGGCATGTGATAGGTATTTAAATGTTTTTAGAATAAATTATTTTGTAGTCTGATTGAGTATGTCAAAATTTATTAAAGCGGAAAAATGTTTAAAGCAAAGAATATGAATAAGATATTTTACAGGTTTCAATTAAATACCATACACGAGGGTCGAGGGATAACAATAAACTTAATTGTCGTTTCTCGTATTTACGGAGAAACAAAATATAATCTTATAATATTATATATCTATATATTAAGAAAATACAATCGCGAAAACGCAAATTCAAATCTAGTAGATGACAAATTCTAGTGTGCGTGAAAAATTGTGATGCCAGCCAGCTACTCAACTTTTGCCCGATTTAATGGGAAAAATATCTTATGCCGTGGTATATTAGTTAAGTTATTGGTTATAAATGTGGCTAAGAAAATACTTAAAAACTAGCTTTTGCCCGCGGCCTCACCCGAGTAGGTTAATACAGTATCCCGCAGGAACACTGTACTTTTAACTTTCACATTTATAATTATAGCAGTAGAATAGAAGGATTAACAATTACTTAAAAGTTAATATATCAATATTATTATGGGATTCTTTCTTCTTTAGAAAAATAATAAAAATGACTGTATTACACATAGTATATTTAACTGTAACGTTTTCATATTTTTTAAATATTTTTCGACCTTCTGGGGAATAGTTACTTAGTTCCACGGGTAGAATCATAATAACTAGGTTAGATATATGAAATAAGATAATATATTATAATAAAATACAGTGGCAATAAATTCACATCATAAAAATATCAACCACGGGGAACTTGATTATACGCGGCAACACTGAATGGCGTTTTGAGTTAATGTAATTTTATGTTGAAATTTCGAAGTTATACGATATTTACTGATTATATGTGATCCCAGTGTCCTTCTTATATGTCAAATTATTTTTATATAGTTTCACTACGAAACTTGGCATATTTTTCCGATTTAAACTAAAATTGAATTAAATATTCGGGATGTACACCTGTCATAAAGCTTTCATTATGACTGGCTCGGGTAAGCCGACCTCAGCTGAGTATTTATTGCAGTATTTGACAAGCACGTCGCGTCAGCGCGGTCTGGTAGGGCGCCCAGCGAGACCAACGATTAGTCTATGTAACATTAAAACTCATAATCGGCATAAATGATTACGAGATTAAACGATCAAGATAAAGTTTAAACTCTGAATTGGAAATGAAAATGCGATAATTTTAAATGCTGCGTGCATGCTACAAAAAATAACATTGGCCGAGCATGCACGAACTGCATTTCATTGTTTTGCGTTACACGTCACACGACTCGCAGAAAAAGCAGAATAGCCTTGTGAAGCTTGCTTTTTGCGTGTGTCTACACCCAGCGGGGTCCCATGTCAGGGAGACGTATGAGTGATGCAGAGAATTAGATCTGGATATGTTCCTCCTCCAGCCTCCTCCTCCTCCGCCAGCCAGCGGGATATTTACCAAAGTTACGTCCGATGAACTATACATTGGTATTAACTTTTAGATCTGTAACTGCTCTGTTCACCAAACCAAAAACATTCTTCTAACGCCCTTACTTCAGCCACAATCAAGCTGCAAAGAAACCTCCAGTCAGCGGACTTTTTCTCTCAAGGACTTTTTTTGTGACTTTTACACTAAATTAATAAAATTTAAACTATTTACGACTATGATCTTACTGAAATTACCTATTCGTACAACTTGTGTTAAAATTAAAAGTATAGAATTTGAAAGCTATTATGTAGTTAGAATACAAAATAATCTACCCAGTCTGCATTATCTTACTAATGTTAACATTATTATTAATACTATTATAAAGTAGAAGTAAAGCTTATCCAGATCTAATTCTGTGCATCACTCATAAGTGACTTATGAGTGATGCAGAGGACCCCGCTGGGTGTAGACGCGCGCATTTTTCTACTTAAGCTCAAAAAAAACATCGAAACGGTTTCGATGTGTGTTGAGCCTACTGGCCGAATACTGAAACTCTAATCAAAATTAAGATCCCTCCTATTCACAGGCTGTCGCTGTCTTTGCTAGCCGAAGCTAATCATAGTTTCAGTATTCGGCCGTAAATAGCTTTAATTCTAAGTCCCAATTTCACCAACAAGTAAATGTAGTGTTAATCGTTTGTCTAAAATATTACATGCCTTCTCTTTTATTAATACTAAGAACTAGATTACTATGATTTTTGGCGTGGCAGAGCCATGATTCGGCACCAATGGGCTGGCTCGAGCAGATAAATAGCACAGCCTCACAGAAAACCGGCGTGAAATAATACTGGCGTTGTGATTCGCCGAGTGAGTGAGGTTACTGGAGGCCCAAGAGCGGTTGGGTATTTTAAGGCCAGGAACGCAAATGCGCAACACCAGTGGAGTTACAAAGTACAACTCCTCTGGTGTTGCGGCTGTCCATGGGCGGCGGTAATCACTTACCATCAGGCGATCAGGATGCTCGTTTCCTGGTTTATTTCATAAAAAAAAAACGATTCAACGATTAACTTTAACAGGTGTTTTACGCCGCTCATATGTGAGACCGTGGTATTTCTCCGGTCGAGCCCCTTTGCCATTGCCCCTGAAGCATGGGTCAATCACGGTGAACTTTGTTTGTCATCTTTTCAATATGTGTTACTAAATTGAGACCATAATTTTGTTGCAGGTAAATATTTTCTCAACGTCCAGTAAAACAGTAAGTTCGAAGGCGACGGGAGAAACTAAAGATGATAAAGATGAAAAGAGAAACTAAACAAGTAGGTGTTTTACAACTTACATACTCGTACTTAGATGTAAAGGCAAAAAAACATAATGCTAGATTAACATGCTAGGCAAGAAGTTTGTCTAGCAAGCCTTTTGTGGTGCTCCCTACCCCCGTAGATCTCTATTAAATGTTTGTAAAGCCGCTGGCCTAGAAATTCTGTCTAGCATGTCTGCCTAGCGGGCGACATTAAGGCTGACCCCACATTTTTATTTAATAATATAAATAATAATAATATCTATGGACGCTTTCACACCACGTCAATCTGGTCCCGTGATAGTTCTCGAAGAACTTGTGTTACGGGTACCAGACAACGGAAATATATTTAATACTTTTATACTATAAGTACATATATTTCAGATTTTATTACATAATACACATATTTAATCATCCATAACCCAGGAAAACAGGTAACTTTTTGTTCCCTGGTGGGATTCGAGCCCGCGATCTCCGGTTCGAGCGCCTACGCGCAAACCAATGAGTCACAGAGGTCGTTATTTAGTTACTCTGTGGTCAAAAGTCAAAACCTGCTTGATAACTTATATATAGCTTACCAAAGAGTGTACGTTACATATAGCATATAGCAAGTCCACGTCTGTAATTCAGGACTAATAGATAGATAGATATATAAACTCTTTATTGCTAATATTAAAGAATACAATCAGTAGACTAAAACTAAACTTATAATAAGCACATGCATAATATAGTATGTAATTGCATGTGTGTTTTAGTGGCGTGTTCGCTCGCACGCTACGATAATTGTACAATCGCTAATATTTGAGCGGCTCTTGTTAACGTAGTCTTTTGTGAATTGTGTGGCCCCTCTATCAACATCCCAGGTCAAAACAGTGGCGCAGTTATGTCTTGGTGGGCATTGGTCGGTGCCTAGCAGTCGGTATCGTTGACTACATTAAACAGGTGTAATCAAAACAACAATCTTCAAAAATCTAACCTTATAATTGGGGCCGATTGTCCTATAAAATAATTAACGTCGATTCATAACCTCAAATTAAGCATGTGCTTAGGGCATCCCGTCTAGGGGGGCACCAGAGGTGACCGAGAAATAAAACCGGCCAAGTGCGGGTCGGACTCGCACACGAAAGGTTCCTTGCCATTATCTATACAACTATTAGTAGTCAGTACTAATATCGAGCACTAGTAATAATATTAGACAGACATACAGACAGACGGACAGCGGGAGTCTCAGTAATAGAGTCCCGTTTTTAACGTTTGGGTACGGAACCCTAAATACGGCTAAATTCGCGGTTAGCATCTACAATATCATATTGCCAACTTAATGTTATACGTCATATTGGCGGTAAAACACGTTTAATATCCCCAGGGAAAAGGTTGCGAAAAACCGTGCCATTTCCCGCCCTGCGCGGGTTTCAGCCTTGATGAATGGCATCCTGCAAATAATTGTCCCTTCGGGTGCACAGGGGGGTATGGGGGGAAGGGAGGGGAAGAGCAGCGACGTCACGCGGTCGACGCCCTGTCAAATGGGTTTTGATGATGATGTCCAGTGTTTGATGTGTCGCGTCGGAAGAAATGGCATCATTGCAGTGTAAGGTTATGTACTCTTTTAGATAAAGAAAGGGACTAGGACAGATGAAGTCTACATACGATGCGTTGAAGTATTATATGCAGACTTCATTTGTCATTTCTGAAATGAGTTCAATATTTCGTTTTCGTATCTTTACTAGCGTACCTATCTTAGTTAGTTTCTCGCGACGCACTTAAGCAAAACTCATGCGAAATAAAACATGCAATAATACAATTACAATCAAGTCCCGATACGCTAAAACTGCCAAACCGGTATTTTCGTATAATCAAAGTAAAATGAAACTCTACTTTAAATACGAGAATTGAGGTTCTTGTCACGGTTATATGTCGTTTACCTTTCAAGGCTATTATTTCAAGGTCCCGTCACGTCACGACACGATTTTGGAAATAACGCCATCTGTTGGAAGCTTCTCACACTTTTTATATAAAAACTTAACTTTCTAAATTACGGGTCAATACACAGATGGCGCTAGGTGTATTGTTATTATTTTTCTATTCTTTTTTGTGTGGCACGATGAGAGTATTTTTGGATTATAAATGATTAATGAAGTTTCACTTCTGCTACGTACAGTTACTCTGTACAGTTTGCATGTCATGTTTTTTGTTATAAAATGTACCAGTAAACGAGCAGACGGATCGCCTGATGGTAAGCGACTACCGCCGCCCATAGACACTCGCAACACCAGAGGAACCCTTTGGCCTCGAGTAACCTCACTCACTCGGCGGAACACAACGCAAGTGTTTAATTTTTTTTATTATTTTTTATTCTTTATGTACAAAAAAAGACCCATTTTCAAGTTATATTATTACAATGGCGTACTTATCACTTTGAGAGATCTCTTCCAGCAAACCGTAATGATATGTGGATGTTGGTTGTGGAGATAGGGCTATGTACACTAAAGACACATTTAAAAAGTACATAAAACATTTAACTTATACTAACAACCTATAACTAAAATTAAAATACATACCTAATATTAAAAATACTCAAATATGCAATATACAATACACATACATAAACAAGACATACATAAATAACTATAAATAAACATAATATTATTATAACTATGATAAGTAAAGATAATAGACTATTATTATGACAACAAACTAGACTAATGCCGAATAGTGCCGTTTCAATCGTAATTTAAACGAGTTGACTGTAGGGGCCTCCCGAATGTCTTCCGGCAGTCCATTCCAGAGTTGCGCCGTGTTATTTAACGCCGGTTTTCTGTGAGGCCGTGGTATTTGTCCGGTCGAGCCGACCTATTCGTTCCGACCCATGGCGTCTCCCACGTCTTATCGTATGTATCTACATTTTGTAATCGCTTAAAACTTTTATGTGGCAACGAGCTCCACTCATCAGTAATAAAAACACATAATATACATGAATAACCATTAAACGGTCATTAAGTTAGATAAAATAGTGTTTTTACAGCATATACCAGCGTAAACATCACTGCTTTCTATGATAATTTTGCAAATTAAATGATTTCTTTCATGCCTTCAGCTAACTACTGTAAGTTTGACGTGTCTATCTGTCTGTCTGTGTGTCTGTCCTTGGCATCGTTGCTCCCAAACGGATAAACCGATTTGGATCTATTTTGTTTTTGTTTAAAAGTTGCTATGATCGAGAGTGTTCCTAGCTTTAATTCATCATCCGCTTGCTCACTACTTCACGATTCAGTATTTTTTTTTTATTTGGTTGCGAATAAGACAGTATGTAGCATTGGACAAACCTCAGTGATTTAAATACTGTTTATATCATAAGTTGATTTGTATATTTTTTTTGTAAATAAAGAAAAAAAAAACCGGCCAAGTGCAAGCTGTACTCGCGCACGTCGCGCATTCCGTGCAAAACGTCAGAAAGAAACGCGTGTTTTGTATGGGAGCCCCCTTAAATGTTCATTTTCTTCTATTTTCTAGTATTTGTTGTTATAGCGGCAACAGAAGTACATCATCTGTGAAAATTTCAACTGTCTATCACGTTTCACGAGATACAGCCTGGCGACAGACGGACGGACAGCGGAGTCTTAGTTATAGGGACCCGTTAATACCCGGTACAAAAAGAGTAAAAAAGTCAAATTAAAAAATTTCTTCAGATTTCGGTACAGAGTGCCAACGGAGGTGGTTGCTTTGAATGTTTTCGTCAAAGGTTACGCGACCGTGGGTGTATTACATCTGTACAATCGTAATTACCGCTAACGAGTTCCCGTTAATGACTCCAACACGCCGTATAACACAATACGAGTACATGCAGGATGTTTATAAAATGTGTACAATAAAACCGCGTTGCGTTGCTCGTGGCCCTCGGCAATCTCGGTTTTTGACGTGACAACGTCTTATAATTCGACGGAGCCGGCTGCACGCACGAAAAACATGACTCATGCGGCGTTACCGGCGTTACCTCGCTCTGAGGCGTTCCATTTTCTTATGAGTTGTCACGTTCAACTATCGTCAGTAAACCGACTTTACAGACAACCGATTTTTCTATGGACATGACGATGTTTGAACGATCGCTGAGAAACATTGGAGGCCGTGGTCGTTACTGTAAAGCTACGAGTATGTATGTGTAGTTCTGTTGCTTTGTGGTCACAATTTTTATTAAAAGAGCAGAGAAGGTGCAGAGTTACTTAAAGCTTTTTTAGGGTTCCCTAGTACTACGTAGTTCTGTCCGTCCGTCTGTCTGTCCGCCCGTCTAACTTCTGTAAATATGAATACATAGATAGATAGATATAGATTGTGTATATAATAATAATTTTATATTTTAGGGGTGGCTCTCTATACATGTAAAGTGAGGATAAAAAATATAATTTTTCATTCAACCCCATCGAGTGGGATATCGACGAATAGGTATTTTTAAATAAAGTCAACTGTCAAGGTTTCATACATGACTTTTTAAAAAGTCAACCATTTTCAAGTAATCGGCCTCCAAAGTGGTTTATAAGTTGGTCATTCCCTGTGATTTCTAAACTGTAAGATATAGAAACTTGTAAGTTTCCATGCTGATAGATCATGCTAAATTTTGAATTAATTTAAAGAAAACCAATTATGGGTTGATAATTACGGAACCCTCGTTAGCCATGTCCTGACATGCTCTTGTTTTTTTTTATTTAGGTACTTATATACCTAATATAATTAGATCTCTATTCGTAATATATCTTTGTTTTTTATTGTATCTTAAAACACAATTTGTTTACATTTTATTATTACACTTTATGGTTCACATTTTGCAGAAAATATGTCGCGTATGTTTACTCTACTATCTCTGTTCTACTGTATACTTGTTTCGAACTGTGTGTCGTTTAATCCTTCAGTTAGTTAATCCCTGCCATGGTCCGGATAGATAACCGCGGTACACAAACCGCCGGTTATATTAATCTCGATTTTAATCTCGGTTAACTGTTTAGATGTTTACACGCGAGTCCTCCGAGAGTTTGTTTACAAAGTTTGGAAACGAAACCTTTGCATACGGTTTTTAAGTTACTAATACCCGTCATACACGTGCAAATACGTTAATCAATTGGAATTTGGAACCAAATAACAACCTATTTCATTTTCAAAACTCAGTTGCTAACACCTACCACACACGCTCAAATAGTCTAACGTCGAAGTGTTGGAAATGTAGAATCAAAATTTTGTAGTGATTCTGCTTAACCAAATGACAATTCAATTTGTTCACCAATCTCCTCACATGCTTTTAGAAAAGTCTTTTTGATATTTCGCATGTACCTAACACAAGTTAATAAACACAAACGGTTTTACGAGAATTTTAGAGAATTTAAAGTGTGTGTGAGTTAAATTACTGCCGCTCTAAATATAGCCTAACGTAATAAAACGTGAGCGTTCACAGATAACGTGACCGAGGTCATGGGAGGACAACTGGCCACTATTTCAAGATAAATCGCGATTTTACCCGCAAAAGTTACATCACAAAATTTACAGCCTTTCTTACATATTCTTGACTTGGCATTTATTTTTCTTTTATGAGCCATACAATGACCGGTTTTAAGTTGCAAACATTGAATGTATCTGGGGAAATTAGACAAAAAAATGAGTTATCAAATGGCATGAAGCATTACGTCATACGTGCTTTTGTTTGTTCGTTGTTGGAGCTTGGATCTATCCAATTGAACGTATGTGACGGTTATTAGATAAACTTTTTTATGTAGGACGTAAGTAACCAAATCACCGAATGGGGTTCCGAGTATAAGTGTATAAGATATTTCGTTCAATAAACGAAATCCGGTATGTATTCGCGAAATGGAAACAACATAAACAAATACAAACCGAATGTAGGTAATAAAAGTAAACAGTTATTGCAATGGCCGATATTTTCTTTTCGCCAAAACAGTCGCAAGCAGCACGAAAGTGAGCAATTGAAACAAATGTCTCACAGAAGCGATTCTCATCATCTCCGCTCTGTATAATGTGCGTCTATGGTGCTACATACGTATTGCGTTTACAATCGAACGCTAGATACGGACTATAACACTCGGCCGTACGTTTTTCGGTCTTGTGTCAAATTATCTACACTAATAATAAAAGAGATTCGATTGTGTTGGATGTTTGTTTGCATTGAATAGGCTCCGAAACTACTGGAGCGATTTTAATCAAATTTGACACAGATATATTATAATATAGTAGATCATGGGGTATGACACACGCTTCTAAATAATGGCGGCAAAATGTACGGTTTCCGCGAGATTGAATTTTGCGCGTGCGTTAATTAATAATATATAATGTAGTATGTATGAATTGTATGAAAATCTGTCAAAATCATGCCAATGACACAAGGTCCACACATATTTTACGTTACGTTTAAATGTTCCTGCTAGGCCCCCAGATAGTTCGTAGTACCTGCAATAAGTATTGTAAATTCTCCATTATAAATTAATGTAGTTTACATAGATACATAATTTCGTGCATAAATTAAACCGACACACCCATAAAGAATTACAATTATTCGGTGTGTGAACAGCTAATGCAACTTTCACACACGCATGTTTCATACGCAATTAAGCGCGTCAAAAACTGTCGCGTTTTCACGCGCGTTCGAGTCGAGATAATTGGAACCCCTTTATGATGCTAATGTATTCTACGTCATGTGCGACATCTTAAGTTCACAATTTGTGTAACAAAACGCTCCCGGCGCGCGGCGCGCTCGATTGAATACGTACGTACGTTCTCATTGAAAAGTTTGCGATGTTGAGATATTGTCAGCATAATCTCCTTAGGTTGCTTTTCAGGGTTACCCCATAGGGTTACATACCCCAAGGGTACCCAATAGGTAAAAACGGGACCCTATTACTGAGACTTTCTGTCCGTCCGTCTGTCACCGGGCGTATTTCCTTAAGCGTTACAGCTGGACAGTTGAAATTTTCATAGGTGTATCTCTGTTGCCGCTATGACAACAAATACTAATAATAATATTTGAGTATGGGAATACGACACACGTGATTTTTTTGTCGTTTCGTACGGATCCTTTCGTGCGCGAGTCTGTCTCGCACTTGGCCGGTTTTTTTATTTGTTTAGAAGTTTTATTCGGTCGACTGTGAACTTATAATCTGCGTGTACTTTTCTAAAGATTTATAACAAATAATACAATTTTTTAAATAAAAAAATTCTGAACTAAGTAATATTTCATTTTAAATGAAATACTTCATTAACCTCCGACGCAAAAAGAGGGGTTTTATAAGTCATATGTGTCTGTCTCTCTGTCTGCTCGCCAGTGTGTCTGGCATCGTAGCTCCCAAACGGTTGAACCGTTTTTTCGTTTGAAAGCTAACTCCTTAGCTGTAATTCATCTTGACTATTTGGGGGTTACATTAATTGCTATTTCAAGATTTCTGTTGCGGTTGATTTATAGTTCGAGTAAATTGACGTTAATTTTCTTACAAAAGATAACCTGGTTTTCGTTTTAGGATACTGCGAAGGACATTATAAATCAGCGATTTACGTTAAAACGTCCGTGTGAAGCGCTAAATCGGCATCGAAACTATTTTCGCCCTATATCATTTGTTATCTACAAACAAACGTACAAACAGACCTTTATCATGCAGTTAGCTCTGTAAACAAAACACAATTGCCTTATCATACTATTTCAATATCGACAGTAACATTAATAAATAATTTACTATTTTTGAATAATCTCTTTCTCTCCGGCCCTAAACAACAAAATCTCTCATTAGCTAAGTTTACCAAAATCGGTAAAAATAGTACCTACCGTTACGAAAAACTAGCGTCTACATATCAGTTTGAAATCGCATCCTACTACTACTATTTTGAATGTGAAAGTTTGTTACTCTTTCACGCAAGAACTACTGAACGGATTTTGATGGAATTTGTTGTGGTAGTAGCTTAAGCTCTGGAATAACAGCGTTATCCCGAAAAACTGTACTCCCGTGGGATACTGTATTTACGCGGGCGGAGCCGTGGCTAAAAGCTAGTGAGTTTATAAAACGCTACCAAACCGCACGTAATTCGCATCATCTCGTCAGTCTGAAACTCTGAAGTGTTTCTATTGTATGTAAATACGGTGAAACGATGTCTGTCCCATTGGAACAGTCTTCAACTCCCCTCCAGTTTCTATTATCTACGAGTTTAGAATTAATTGCGCATCAGGCATAACTCTAAAAGTAGAAAAAAAAGATCCCAAACTAATTTCGGTGGAAAGTTATTTTTAAAGTGCCTAAGTGTGTGCGCAGTACACAAGAGCACTCTCTCTTGCTTTACTCTCATAACCCAGTGGGATGGATGACAGACGCGACTGGCGAGAGATCAGGCGTAGGACCGACTTTTTACATGCCCATCCGACGCATGGATCATCTCTCTTGTCAGACAGTCAGGTGGTCAGCCCGCATTGTCCTAACCATACTTGAAAACAACATTTTTTGTTGTTAAAATGTGAGGATTAAACATACGACCTCCGAAGTTGACCACTGGATCACTGAGGCGTCAAAAAAAAGTGTATAGTTGACACGCGATAGAAGTAAAACCTTCAAAAATATAGATTATAAATCATTCTTTTGCACGCATAATCTATCTTGAGTCTTTTAACTTTCAACTGTCGCTTCCAGTTTCGAATCACAACGATGCTGCTAAAGTGTTCTCTTCAAAATTAAGAGGAAAAGATTCATGAAAATATTATTGCAGATACTGTATTTGCCTAAAAGCCGTAAGTGATGAAATTTTTGCGATTATTTCATCGTCTTAGAAATGGGGCGCCTACGTCAATAGTAATAAAGATTGGTTTTGGCGTTCATTTTTCTTGATTTTATTTTACTAATACTGTAAACGCAAAAGTTTGCGAGAACTGAAAAGATGGATTATAAATCAGCGATTTAACGTTCTTCTTTTATTTATTAATGTGAATGTTTGTGTGGATGGATGGATGGATATTTGTTACTTTTTCCACGCTAAAACTACTGACCGGATTTTTATGAAATTTAGTATGGTAGTTTAGGCTATGAATTAATACATAGGCTACTTTTTATCCCAAAAAAGGATACTAAAAAGCTATTTATATGCTCACCTTTTCACGCCTGGGTAAAGTCTAACCAGCTGAACGTATTTGATTGTAATTTTACGCACGATTACTTTATATCCTGGATTAACCTTTTAACCTTCTAACGCCATTTTCGCTAGTCTCCATTCCCGAGATGGATTTTCTTAAAGCTGTAACATACGTCCGTAAATCCATCCTGATTTGGTCCGGAGCAGACCACAGATTTGGTTGCCAACTAAGAGGTTTCTCCCTAAAATTAGGAAAAAAATCCTATACTTTAGGGTTATTTTTAGAGGTTGGTATTTTTTGGTTTTAAGTAAATTAAGTTATTTAACTGTTATCGACAAGCGATTTGAAAAGTCAATCTGTAGGAATTCATGTTATAGAAGTAGGTATATTTTAATGTGTTAAGGAGTAAAGACAGAATAATATTACAGAACATAATTTTTTTATTATTTGTTTATCAATCAGTTTATTTAATTTTGTGGAGAAATATTTTTGGGAGTTGGACACTGCAGAAAAATCGGAATGCACTGTACATAGAACTCTATTCTAATACAATAGGGCAGAAAATCAAACACACGAGTGTCGTGCTATCATAATGGTCCAGACCAAATCGGTACGTGTTAGCGTTAGCATTCTATGGCTTAGTTAATTCGCATTAAAATAAAACATTCAGACAAGCTCGTAATTTCTTCTCGTAACTTTCAAGAGGCTATGAATTATGACGAATTGACTTGTGAAATTAACGACGGCGCCATACCATTCTCTTCATATATTCTTAATCTTGTTTTTGACGATTGGGCGGGCCGCCAAAATCTGTGATGGCAGTGATAGGTAATATTTATTTTTCCAATCGCGAAATAATAATTATTAATGAGAGGTCAGTGCCTACAGACATCAAGCTGTCCGGCTGAATATCTCAGACGCTTTCTACTCAACTACTACTACTTTTGTTTTTGAGAATTCAATAGATAGAGTATATAGAGCTTGGGCCTATCTTACTACTATTATAAACGTGAATGGATAGATGGATGGATGTTTGTGACTCTTTCACGCAAAAACTACTGAACGGATTTTGATGAAATTCGGTACTGTAGTAGTTTAGGCTCTGGATTTAAGCATAAGCTACTTTTTATCCCGAAATAGTCCTGTTCCTGTAGGATACTGTATTTGCGCGGGTGGAGCCGCGGGCAAAAGCTAGTAATCTATAATTTGTGTCTATTGGCATAAATATGCCAATAGTTACAACAACACAAATTATACTAAATAGTTCATAACGAGCTTTAAAACCTAAAGTTTGAAAAAGTAAACACATTACCATACACAGAAACTCAATGACCCTATTTTCCATAAAACTTTAGAGCTTACGTAATCAAGGACTAGTGGTCGTTGCTCAAACAAAGTTTTTGCTAAACATGTAATTTGTTCGTCCGAGTCGAAGTATACTGTATAGTCTGATTAAATTAAATTACATTAGATATTACAGAACAAATTGAACTACAAACTACAGAGGTCAATGTACTCACATTCTATTATTTAATATTACGTTTGCTAATGCTGCTGCTACTAGAGAAGATATTACTCGAAATGTTTCCATTTTCTAACGTAAGATAAATATTTGTTTCGTAAATTTTGTTCAGTTTCATAAGCAAAAGGTTTCTTGATATCTACAGACTTAAAAGAATATGTACAAGCATTTGTAATGAAGCCTAGAAGTTGTGTAAAATAGAGAAGATTTTTCATCGTTTATTTATTTATACCTTATGGACGTGTTAAATCCTACTACTAATATGAAAGATAGAGAGGATGGATGGATGGATGAATAGAAGGATGATGTTTGATACTCTTTCACGCAAAAACTGGTAAAAAACGCTAAATGGAAGTAGTTAAAGCTCTGGATTGATACCTAGGCTACTTTTTATCCCGAAAAAGTCCAGCGTTCCCGTGGGATTCTGAATTTACGCTGGCGGAGCCTAGGTCGTGTATATTTCTGTACAAATTTCGTTCGTATAAGTTTCACTGAAATTGGCGCGTGTGTAACCTTGCGCGGTAAACAAGTGACGTCACAGCGATATAAATACGCGGTCACTCACCCGCGCCCGCGAGTGCAGATAGCACTACTGGCACGGTAAACAGAGAACAGTAGGACATCTAAGGCCGTCTGGCGAGTTATTTGCCTACTCTCGCGTTGGCGCAAGGGCTGTCAAATAAATGCTAAAATAATGCAGGCTAACGCGAGCCGGTCTCGGCACAGCCCGCACTGAGTGCGCCTTATTATTCCTATAAACGAGGTGTTTGCCTCCGTGCGGATAGGCGCCCGGCGCGTACGCACATATTCAAACCAATCGCGGCACGTTTGTATGAAGATGTTCTACTGTTCTTATACTGTGCTACTGGGTAGTTAGATAGGTCAGTTTGAGTAGGTAGTGAGTACTAGACGTAGTTGGGTTTAGGGTTGGGTGGGTGTAGGGACAATAATGATCAGCTATTGTGGAAAAACTTTAGCTTGCGGTAACCCAAGCAAGAACAATTGACAAAGTTACGTATTCGTAACGTTATCGAATGTCAATTGTATGTCAAAAAAATTTTCGTCTATATGATGTGAGACAACATGTTAATAAACAATCTAGAACCCATTTTCGTATATCTTAAAAAATAACGAAGATACAAACACTTAAATCAATTCAATTTACAATATCAAAGAGAGCGATATATCGGCCTTTGACGTCACGAATTGCACCCGCCATACATTTGTCATTACAAAATGTATGGTGGTCGCAACTTGTGACGTGAGTTTTGCCGGGGAATTTAATGGGTGACGTTGTGAATTTTATATTTCTTTAAAAAAATTGTGTTATTCCGGTTCTTAATGTGTAATATTGGTAGAATATTAACCATTAAATATTCGTTAACGTGCACAAGTGTGGGAAAGTAGTACAACTTCAAAAAACGTGCTATTTTGTGTTCCCTCCATAACTCCCTAGGAACTTTCAGTAAAGCTTCTACCACTTTACTGAATCGACTGACTTGACTCATTGACTGCACTGACTATTTATTTGGACTTTGACTAGACTTGACGATTTAGGAATACGGTGTTAAAAATTGAAACGAAAATTCTATTTTCCGCCTTTTTAACTTGACACTGGCAAATGGTTTTAAGCCGACGCCATATATTAAAAAAAAAAAGAATTTGTGACGTAGACGTTTTGCGAGAAAGAGATGGGCAATATTTTTTATTTGTTTATAATTTTTAATCGCGTCAATCTAAAGTGTACTATCAGACTGTACTATCAGACTTCCGCACTCTGATCCGCGAGTTCCAAAAAATAGTTCTGCAGCTGAACCTAGGTAAGTGCGAACTTTTTGTGCCAGACAGTTGTGGGGATAGAAACGCGATTATATCCAGCTTTAAAGAAATAGCTCCACAACTGTCTGTCATTGACAAGGATTCGCTCTTCCTTTTGGGCTCACCTATTTTAGACGAATCTCTCCCGGACTTCTTAGATAACAAATTACAAAATTTTAATGAAACTTTAGACCGCCTCCTCCAAATTAACTGTCACATGGCCTTTACCCTAATCCGTTTTTGCATTTTCGTACCTAAATTGACATATGTCTTACGGTGTTGTCAACTGTGGAAGTTCCCTCAACTTCTCAAACAGTTGGATGATACCATAAGACAAACGCTCTCCACTATTTTGAATACAAATTTCGATGACCGCGCATGGACTCAGGCAACGCTTCCAGTTAGGTTCGGTGGCCTGGGTGTTCGAAAGCCCTCTGACATATCGCTTCCGGCCTTCTTGTCCTCAGTCCACGCGAACCATAGTCCAAAATACTACATCACCCATCCTACTCCAATACAGTTACCTTTCTGGACGAGGCCAAGGACGCTTGGAGCGTAACTAGTGCTTGTAGCGAATTGCCTGACAATACTTTTTCCCAAAGGCTCTGGGACGAGCCACTCTGCAGACTGGTACGGAATAATCTTCTTAATACGTCCTCCAGTCCTGTGGAGCAGGCTCGCCTCTTAGCTGCGGAGAAGTGGGAGTCGGGCCTTTGGCTACAAGCATTACCGTCACCCAATACGGGCACATTGCTGGATCGAACAGCTTTCCGGTTAGCTACTTCCCTGCGTCTTGGCACCCCCCACGTCGTCCCCCATCGCTGTGTTTGTGGTGCAAATGTGGACAGCCTCGGACACCACGGGCTGTCCTGTCAACGAAGCGCCGGCCGCATCTCCCGACATCACTGTCTGAACGATCTCATCCGTCGGGCCGCCGGAGTGCCAGCTGTGCTGGAACCCTCTGGTTTGGCGCGCGACGATGGCAGGAGACCAGACGGTATGACCCTGGTCCCTTGGAGAGTGGGACGGGCTCTTGTATGGGACGCTACTTGCGTCGATACACTTGCTCCGTCCCATGTCCAGGGCACCTCGAGTTCTGCAGGTGCGGCCGCCAATCAGGCGGAAAACCTCAAGCGGCGCAAATATGAGAACCTTAGTGGGGATCTCATATTTGAACCGTTTGGGGTTGAAACCTTAGGTACATGGGGTCTGGGTGCGCACAAACTTTTCGGAGAAATCCCAAAAAAACTCATTGAGGCCACCCGAGACCCCAGAGCCGGCACCTACCTGGCCCAGAGAATAAGTATCGCAATCCAGCGAGGAAACTCTTTGAGCCTTCTAGGTACTCTGCCTGGTGGGGATGACCTGGGAGATTTCTTTTTTTTGTAGCATTTTAAGTTTTGGAGTAGTTATTATTTTTTTAGTACTTACCTACTTTTATGGTTAAATTATATTATTATGTAGTATAAAAGATTTTGAAATAAAATAAATAAATTTTCAATCTAAATACCTATTTGTTTTAGATTTATGTATCTTTAATCAACAATTTTAAAATTTAATTTATAAAAATGTGATATTCCACACTAGGAAACATCACTATTGTCTTGCGATAACGTTACGAATACGTGGATGTCAATTATTCCTGCTGACCCCACAGGGCCTATAGTCAAGATGCATTCGGTAATTTCGACGACAAACTTCGAAATCAAAAATGTATGGGATTTGACATAAGTCATCGCTAAGTGACATGTTTGCGATGCCGAATGTCAAATTCCACACATTTTGTTTTCGAACTTCGCCGTCGGAATAATCGAATGCATCTTGACTAAAGGCCGTCGGGGAATTTTAGTGGGTAGTGCTGCTTACTGTTGTGAGTGTAATTAATAATCCATTCCAATGTAATCTTAATGTAAACAAAGCTCAATATAATATTGTCGCTCAGGCTATAATGTAGGAATTTCACGTATTCACCACGCAATAAAGAAATACAATGACACATTTATTTGGTCATTTTTTTTTGTTTATAAACGTTTAGTTTCATTGAATCGGAACTGAGTTCGAATTTACAGTGTGTGGATTTGAGCCCCCTAATTAATATATATTTTTTATTTATAAGGGATCAACAAATACTAAACTGAATAATATGAATATTTAAGTCGTCCCATATAACAAACGTGTTTTTCTGCCGTTTTGTACGGAATTGTACTTGTGCGAGTCCGACTCGCACTTGACCGGTTTTTTGCCAACCGTATTCTGTACTTCATATACAAAGGTTGGACTCGGCGTTTCGGGAACGCTTTGTCCTGTTATCTGTTTACAGGTGAGCTGGACTGGAAGGTTGCGATTGTGAGGTCTGAGGTCGTTGAACCTGTTTCCTTTAGTAGCTGGAGTTTTCATGTAAAGTAACGCCAAGACGACGTATTGCTTATGATGCACAGGCGACAGGGCCAAGCCTGTAAAACGACTCGCTCTTACCTCACCTGTATAATCTCTCATCATAGAGTATGATCAATGATAAAAAAACTATCATTTGCCCGCGGCTCCGCCCGCGTAACTACAGTAGGTGTCCCACGGAAACACTAAACTTTTTCGGTCCAAAAGTAGCCCATTTGTTAGTCCAGAGCTTAAACTACTACCACACCAAATTTCCATAATCCACGAAACCATCCATCCATCGTCACAAACTTTCACATTTATGATAGCTGTACGTAGGACATCAGCTTGGCTTTTTTTAAGACAGGCAATGCACCTACAGTTGATATTTAGCAAACTAGCTCCTCGTGTGACTGACAAATCAGAATACATGCAAATTGCGATCACCAAGTTGACGCAAGCTTAGCATGCCCACCATAGAAATGTGTTTTGTCTACACAAGAATAGACATACTGACAGATAATGTGGACAAAATGACGGCTTTCCTTTGTCAATCTGTATGTCTATTCTTCCGTAGAAAGAAACAATTTCTGTGGTGGTTTTGCTACGCGGGTAGCTCGCTAAAATAAATGTTTTATAACAGATGGGGGAAGTTCGGGTAGGTCGTTGAACTTGATTTCGTTGATTAGTTGTAATGGGATTACGGGAAGGGTACGCGCTTCGCCGATCACACGCATCTCCCGAACATGTTATAACTGACTATTTATCACAAGCGAAGCGTGCACACAAGCCGGATTGTGAATATTACTTATCTATAATATATATTAATTTTTGAAATACGGTACTAATACCAAAATAATAATTTGCGCACAATACACCCAAAAAATTGCGCTGACATCTTGTGACGAAAAATATACCGTTCGACGCACGAGACGCGCCGAGATTAATAAATTAAAATTCACTATGTATTTGGCGACTTCTATAAACAAAGATTATATTGGTACAAATAAAAATATAATATGAAAAAATGTGATATATTAGGTTTTTATTATTTCAGGGAGGGTAAGGTTTATATTATGGCGCTAAGATAATTGCTTACGCGGCTTACTACTCCGCGGACCCCACGCTTCGCCACTGCTATTTATACATATTTTATAACCTTTCACCAATACAGTACGACCACGTTGCTATGAGGCAGTTAATTTGACGGTTCGACACCCAGTCAAAGATAATGATGACGATGATATTGTTTGTTATGTTAGTGATTGTCCAGCGGCGTCACGTGAGCACGACACTGGTGATGATGATGACGCAGCGCTGATCTGGTCCCGTTGGATCCAGCGCCGCAGGTTTAACGGGACACACAGTCAGGAACTGACATTAGTATTCCGCGCGGCCGTCCGGAGGCGTCACGTGAGCACAACACTAGCGCGACGAATGATGATGCATACTTATTATTTATTGCAGAGTAGCTTTTTTCTTCGCCGAGAATGCCTTTAAGAATCCCACAGGGGTACAGGGGTCATACCCGCGAGTAGGTGACTCCTACTGCGCCCGAAAAGATGATGAATGGGCGCAGAACCTGCTCACTAGAAACTCAGCGGCACTACACTCAACCAAAGAATGAATCGAATGACGGTTCTTTACTAGCGTAAAGAACTACTACCGTCATTCGATAGACTTACACGATTGACTTACACCAGGCGTTCGTCATTCGCTCAAGGACACGCGTTAATTGCCTACCGCTCGGCGTCACGTTTACGAGACAAACGATAAACGGCTGTCGCACCCCGAACGCGCCGCATGCCCGCTAGAGCACTCGCACCGCACGTTCTCGCTCTCGCGCATACGCGTCGACATGTAATTATTGTGCAGTGGATGGCTGCAGTGTAGTAGTTTAACAACTAAATTTAGTAGTTTTTTTGTAAGAAATAGTCTCCAGCCAGGAAAAATTGTAATTGTAAAAAAGTAGTATTGTAATTGTAAAAAGAAAAATTGTAAAAAAGTATTGCAAATTTTAAAATTACATTTAAGAATTTATTGATTTTCCTCCGATTTCCTATTTTCCTTATTATTATATACGTTTACAAATTATTTACGCGATTTAGGATATTGTCTACTATAAAATTTAACAATCGAGAAAGGTAAAAAAAATGTATTAATTATTTTATAACATATTTAATTGACAAATAAATTACAATAAA
This sequence comes from Phengaris alcon alcon, assembly GCA_037179445.1. Taxonomy (NCBI): domain Eukaryota; kingdom Metazoa; phylum Arthropoda; class Insecta; order Lepidoptera; family Lycaenidae; genus Phengaris; species Phengaris alcon. The sequence goes on from JAYRCH010000148.1 coordinate 658,413, forward strand.
CCTCATAGGTACAACCCTGGCGCATTCGTAAGCAGTCACGCGTGACTACCGTGTAACGTGAGTCGCACGGCCGGCATCACAAACTCGACTCTTTGTGCGCGTACTTATGGTATATTTTTTCTCTCTTCGAAATCATAATAATAATGATAAGATTTCGTAGGTAATTTTAGCGTAGGTATTTTCGCTCTTGTATGGAAATGATGTATCTGTTACGTAGTAACTATTTATTGATCTGTGCTATTAACTATTTATTGAGCGGCGTGCGCGCGGCGAGCGGGACGTGAGTTTTTTCCAGCCAGGACTTTCATTCACGGGGCTGGCCGCTGGTCGTTTCGTGCTTTGACATAATTACAAATATTTATACAAATATACAAATGCTAATATTTGTTTGTAACATAGTTTTATAATATTTATGATATATTTGTCTGGCGCGACGTTTAAAGTTATTTCGGTGTCAACCTTAGGCTTACGTCAACATGGCTGACATTCGCCGGTGCTCGGGCTGTCATTTGCAGAGAGTGTCGCCCCTGACTCAATACCGCCTCTGGCGGGCCACGGAATCGCGTGAGGCATTGCAGCCTAGCCTGCCCTATACAATATAGCTTCGGAGTTCGTTGTTTTATAGTTGGAGCCATGTGGAATATAAAGTACCTATTATAGCTCACACGCCGATTTTGGTGACGGTGGCCAGCTTCTTTGAAACAGCTACGTAGGAGTTATTTTTGTATTGCCCAGGTGTTTGCGCAGTACACAAGAGCACTCTCTCTTCATTTACTTTCGTAACCCGATGAAATGACAGATAGGATTGGCAAGAGATCAGGCGCAGAACCGACTTTTCACAAACTCTAAAAATATAATTCTAATATGCATGCGGATAAATATTTTAGCAAAAAAGAAAAAAAATTGCGGGAGGTTTTGATCGTTTCACGCAATAAACATACTGAATGTGAGAATGAGAAGCTAACATTTACATAATAATATTATTATAATTAATTTATGCAACAACATACAGAATATTTTTTACCTCGACAAAACGTACTTGTATTTGCTATACGTAAGGAACTGTTAGCTTTCTAGACAAAACGAAGTAAAGTAATATTTGCTACTAGATTCTATTCTCGTTAAGAAAACAGTGAAATGTAAAAAAAATCGAAATTGACCAATGGCGCTTATGTAAGCCGTGTTGACATTTACCAATCGTAGTAAGCCATTTTGACTTCATAACGCGAATAGAATAGTGTATAACCGTAAAGTCGGGGAGCTAATGAAGGTACGGCGCGTCGAATCGCGGCCATTAATTCAGCCACCAGGTACGACGGACGTTGACTCCTGTACTATACACGTGCGGGACGGTCGCGATTTTAAGAAAGGCTTTGATAACGATTTATTAAGATGATGAATTAAAGATTACAATAATCCTTACTTCCTGCTACTATTATTAATGTGAATGTTTGTGAGGATGGATGGCTGGATAGATGTTTGTTACTCTTTCACGCAAATACTGCTGAACGGATTTCGATTAAATTTGATATGGTTGTACTTAATTTTATTTATTTATTATACTTTATGCACACAATATGGTGCAGAGGTGGGCTTAATGCCTTGTGGCATTTTTTACCAGCCACTGTACTTTTTCGGGATAAGAAAGTAGCCTATGTTTTAATCCATAGACTAAACTAATACCATACCAAATTTCATCAAGACCCGTTCAGTAGTTTCTGCGTGAAAGCGTAACAAACATCCATCCAACCATCCATCCATCCTCACAAACTATCACATTTATAATATTAGTATAGGATTATAAATGTGAATGTGAGTTTGTTTGTTACGCTATCACGTAAAAACTACTTCACCGATCATCATAAAATTTAGAACATATATAGAGTAGACCACGGGGGAGGACTTAGGCTAGTTTTTATTGCGGGAAAAATATACGGTTCCTGTGGGATACTGTATTATTACGCGGGCGGAGCCGTGGGCAAAAGCTTGTAATAATATAATTGTGGGGGAACGTCTGATTTCTGTTTTAAATTAGGCATCAGGTAGAATTTACTGATTGGTCTAGCAACACATTGTTCAAGGTATTTAGTAAGTATATACCTAACGGGTTGCAGCGAGCGAGTCGATATCTATGAAATATGACATAAGATCCGCCTAAAAAGGCATTTTCATAAATTTCTCTCCCTTCTCCACACACACACTTAACAATTCATAGTGATTTAAATATTATTTATACAGCATTTGTATGTATGCATAATGTATCTTACTCCTTAACTTTTTTCTGTAAAGCCTGTTAAGTCGGTTTACGGACGATAATTTTACGTGACAACGTCGCATCGTCACAAGCCAAACGCATAGGCCGATCGTGCCTCTCTATCGCTTGTACCGCGCTCTCGCTTGCACGCTCGGCTCAGGCGGAACGTGACAATTTTTCGTGCGTGCAGCCGACGTTCATCGATTTATAAGACGTCACGTCAAAAAACTGACACGAGATCTGTAAGTTCGTATGGGAACAACGAGAGTGAAATACAAAATATAGTCAACATACAAATTCAACAGACTTTACATATGTAATATAATTAATGTTAAACAAGAACATAAAAATGGCCAAAACTTAGGCTGATGATGATAACTAATAATAATAATATCTATGGACGCTTCACACCACATCAATCGGGCCCCGCGCTAAGTATCCGAAGAACTTGTGTTACAGGTGCTATACAACGGGAAATATATTTAATACTATACTATATATTAAAAAATACTATATTTAATATTATACATATATTTAAGATTTTTATTATATTATTATACACATATTTAATACACATCCATGACCCAGAAATTAGAAACACAGAACTTTTTGTTTCTTCGGCGGGATTCGAACCCGTGACTCCCGGCTTGAGCACCAACGCGCTGAACCACTGAGCCACAGAGGTCGTCAATCTACTAGTCCCGTAGCGCGAGATCCTTTACGGACGGACGACACATTTATCCGGCCGTCGACTCCTAGACTAAACACGTGCGCGGAGGCTAGTTTATAAGTAAGTAAGAGATGGGGTAAGCTGATCTTTGGGGTAAGCTGATTGATCTACGAGGTAAGCTGATCTATGGGGTGAGAGTACCAGAACAGCCAAAAACATGCTACTCTTACCCCTGAACGAGGGAGAGCCACGCTTCGGCACGAATGAGCCGGCTCGACCGGATATATACCACGACGTAAAAGAAAACCGGCGTGAAATAACGCTTGCGTTGTGTAATGTGTTTCGCCGATTGTGTGAGGTTACCGGAGGCCTAAGGGGTTTGGGGATTTTAGGGACTGAGAACGCAAGTGCGCAACACCGGTGGAGCTACACTTGTATGTACTTGGGTGTTTCCAGTGTCCATGGGTAATCACTTACCATCAGGTGAGCCGTCTGCTCGTTTCCTGGTACATTTCCAAAATAATAGAGAAAAAGGTGTTACCTTATCCCATACTAGGTAGGTACCTTTTTACTGCAAACGAGCAAACGCATCACTTGATGGTAAGCGATTATCGACGTCCATGGACACCCGCAACACCGGTAGAGTTCCAAGTGCGCTCCCAGCCTATGAGAAACAAAAAGATTTTTATAAAATACTTTTAAACGTTTTGCATGTTAAAATTCCAGGTAACTATAGAGTTATGCATTAACTGTGATTTGTGAACTACTTCACGAAGGGCAGTATAGTTTAATGTTAACATAGCACGAACGATCATTGCCTTCTTTCCTTTGGCGATGTTTACATAATTTTTGTCCAAGCCTAGAAATTCCTTACTACTATGCAATGCAGTGGCGAAGGCTGGTTCTTCTTCATAGGGAAGCCTAGCCTGTATAATAGTCAGGGATTTCTATGAGGGTTTCAAAAGGAATGTGCTCATCGATGCCGATAGAATGGATAGAAGATAGAATACGCGCCACGCCACTATGTAATATAAATGTGAATGTTTGTGAGGATGGATGGAGGATGCTTGTGACTCTTTCATGCATAATCTACTGAACATATTTCGATGAAACTTAACTCTGGATTAACACATATGCATGGGAAACTATAATTACGCGCGCGGAGCCGCAGGCAAAAGCTAGTTTTTAAATATCAAATAAATAACAGGTGAATTAATGTTTCCACACCTTATCAATCCAGTCACGTGATAACTGATAAGTTTTAAACGGTGGTATTAATTTTATCACTTTTTTGTGACGGATCCAATCCTTAAGTTTTCCTTCCGATCTTTGCGACCGTTCGACGGAGACCGGCTAGCTGATTATGTATCTTTAGCGGATAGTTTGCAGACAGCAACCGGTCGCGCAGTTGTCGCGCGATCGGCTGCTAATCGCTGAAAAAAATCGTATTACGTACGACTGTTGCTCTGCTGCTGTTCGATAACTATTAAATGCATTTTGAGCGGTAAACAGCGCCACTAGCAGTCATGTAGCGACGTGTGGAACTATATACTGTTATGAAGTATCAAGTGTTTTGTTTACACAATGGATTCCTTGCCGTTTATAAACAAAAATGGGACGAAATTAAGATAGAAGTGCTTTATGTGGACGTGGAATAAGCACACCATGCTGAAATTTCAGCGTAATATTCTATTGTAAGCCTATAATAATTGGCACTGGGCACTAAGTGCCTCATTCCTTAGCTACTGCAAAAATCGAAATATACCTCACCTAAAAATAACAGAAACGCACGATATTTATTATTTCTTTGATGTAATATATTATTAACATGTTATACACTACAACATATAATTCACTTCAATTTAACGTGGAAAACACTGTCTACATTGATTTATAATATCAGCAATCTTTCAACAACAACCTAAATGGGTAGTCGCTCGCCGTCTGCTGTCGCGTTGTTGTCAAATGTCATACGTAATACAGACTTTTGTTGTTACAAGGAGAATCGATTGCATTTTTAATTCCCCAATTGTTCGCTAGAGCGCGATCCCATCGATTGTTCGCTGTCGCACCGGTATTGCTACACCGACCGTTAGTTGTAAAAGAAACATTAGCGGTCTGGTATTTGTGACTTTGCCGTATCACAGAGATGAAGTGAGTGTGTAAACACCACGAATAGCCCGACCTTCGCTGTCACCGCGTTATAGAAGTAATTATAACTGCTGGCTGGATAGTGGTTAGAAAATATTAACAAAAAAAAAACATTTTATTGGCTGGATAATAATTATAACTGGCTGGATAGAAAAAAGCTAAAATGTTACAGACTGGTGGGAAAAAGTAAAGATTTAACTACAATTACGTAAATTATATAGCCTATGTTACCCGGCCTATTATTGCGAATCAATTGACATGTCATTTATTAAAACCTGACCAGTAGTTTAGACGCTACGGTGGAACAAACATACATACATAGACTGTGAAAATCATAACCCTTCGCCGATTCGCCGTAGTCGGGTAAGAAAGCCTACATCTATTAAATTTAAGGTGTTTCCTATCTTACGCCACCGTTTTGCAAGGGGTGATGTTTTTCCATTAAGTACGACTTATTTATTTGATTGTTCCATTTTGGCGTGTCTGTCCGTGGCATCGCAGCTCTCAAACGGATGCACCCATTTGATCTAGTTTGTTTTTGTTTGAAAGCTGACATAATTGAGTGTGTTCTTAGCTATAATACATCATCATCATCATCAGCTCGCCCACTCCGTGACAATTCGGAGGTTACTTAACATTTTTAAATTTTTCTTTCTGTGTTAAGAGCAACCTACTCTTTTTGTATGGCACTGACCGGCTGATGATGAACGAATTCTATCCCCCTTACTAATAAAAATATTTACACAATGGATAAGCTATACAATGTGTTTTGTCCTTGTCCGATACTTCGGAAAAGGCGATTGACAGACAAGGGCAAAACATTGTACTTATAGCTTAACCATTGTGTAAATATTTTTATTAGTATGCGGCTACATGATTTTACTTATGTCTTGTGATTTGTGTTAACATAACAATTTCATTAATTAACATTATTTTATCATTTGGTACGTGATACGGTTTTCAAAATGTCGTAAAATCGTACAGCTTCCTTTACTCTACAAATCGTTATTACTAGAAGTCCGACAGTCCGACCGACCGTTATTATGTTCAGTTGTAGAGAAAGTATACTCTACCACTTAGCATTCTAAAATTATGAAAATATGTTCACGTAACAATCTGGTTTGCCATTAAATTGTAAACAAAAGGGAAATATACTTTTAATAGTATAATAATAATACCTATGGACGCTTTCACACCACGTCGAACGAATTGATCCTGCGGTAAGTTCTCGAATAACTTGTGTTACGGGTACCAACTACCAGACAACATATTTAAGACTTTTATAATCATGTAACACACATACACACATATTTGATACACATCCATGACCTGGAGACAGACAGAAGAACAGAAAACTTTTTGTCATATGGGGGGGTTCGAACCCGCGACATCAGGCTAAGGTCGTCAACTTTTGTGTTGTATACATTTCGTGACGAATCTGACGCGTACCTATGTTTGTGCTAGTGCTCGTAGCTGTAGGTACTCTTATAGTAAACATATAAGTCAATACTTCACACAATACGTTTGAATTACTGTTAACCTGATCCACGATTGACCTAAATTCGAAATTGAAATAAAAAAAAAAAAACGAAAAACCAATAACGACATTTCTCGCGCCTCGTCTGACGACGATTTACGATTTTACGCGCAAAACGTAAGTAATTTCCGAAATTAAAGTTTGAAGTTTTCTGTTTTCATACAAAATTTACACTGAATTAATAGATGACGAGTTATTAAACTGCTTATAGCTAACTAGATCCTATAAGGAATTAGGACATGTATGTATGTTGCTGTCAGTCCTATGGCCTTACAACCACGAAGGTGAATGATCTGCCAAGATCGTGCAAATTATAATACCAATTGATTTTGCAGTTTCTTAAATAAACGACCCAATGTGTCTTGCGTGAGTGTTTCGTTTACATTCACATACAGTGTATAAAACGCACATGAAATAGAATACTGTGGCATTCTTAGTTAACTTTATTATTCTTTTTCTAACTTGTTGAAAATTTGTTTTACAACACCGCATTACTAATTTAAAAACATCATTTACTAATTTATGCATTTAATGTTTAAAAATACATATATATGTATTATGTATATTATACACAGCCGAATGCATAACCGCCTCCTTTTTTTTCGAAGTCGGGTAAAACTTATAAAAATATTGAAATTACAAATATAAAATCACCCGCGCAGTAGGGTACCCTAATTTCATTTTCTTTTTAACCGACTTAAAAAAGGAGGTTCTCAGTTTGACCTGAATATCTGACATTGTATGTTCATCCATCTGTCGAATACTGGAGCTTTGTCACAAATGCTTTTGTATACAATATGTTCTATTTTTGATACGAAACATGCTCGCCCTGTTTCTCTCAAAACGGAATAAAAGATCATTCAGTATAATTCGTCGTTTACATCTTCATGTGACTACCTCTAATACTTAAGTATATAATCCAAGCAGACACGAACGAGTACACGGACCGCTGGAGACGGTACATCGTACGTGCGCGGTGCGACTCGACGCCAGGTGTGACTTATATTGGACCGGCGATGTATCATGTCTAGATACTGATGTAATATTTGGTGTTTTATGTAGACGCCAATTTTAAGTGATTTTCTTGCGATTATACAATAAGGTTTTACTGAATCTGTGTTTTGAGACTAACAGGTATTTTGTTAAGTAAACACCGCATAAATTTATGAAAAGTGTTACGCTCGGAATCGTGGGCTGGCAGCTTAAGAACGAGCCTCTTTTAGGCTAATATTGATATTACAATTGAGGTCAACATTCAAAGGTACAATTAAAATCTGTGATAAAATGTAAAAATCGGTTAGTACAATCGTGCAATGCAATGGAATTATGTGCATCGGTTGTCTGACGGGTTAATGCCCGCTTTTATCAGAAGTTTATCTATTCAATAGCGCTTTTGATTGGATAACGCGTTTGCATTGACCAATCGAAAGCGCTTTTAAATAGATAAACACTCGATAAAAACCTTCAGAAACCTGGCATTAATAAGTTCTTACGAGACTAACTCGTGTTTAGTTGATAATTATACCGAAATCGCACCCGCAAGGATAGAAAAGTCAGAAAATTAATCGTGTTGAAATAACACTAAATTATCAACACTGTTAGTCTATTCAGTATTAGATAATCGATGCCCATGCCTCTAACATTTGAAACATAGACAATGGCTTACAGCTTCCTTCCGCCGCTTCCGTTTGTGTGTTTAAGTTATTTGTCTATTTTACATCGAGGCTCATGCAAATTTTATCTGAATTTGTGCCTATAAAAGTTTTAGTTATTCTGTGTGTAATAATTTGGCGAGCTTATTGCTTCTGTGTGTTAACCGGATATTACCCGTGACTTCGTACGCGTCAAAGAAAATCCCATGGAACCGTACATTTTCCCGCGATATAAAGTATCCTGTCCTTCCCCGTGGCCAAATTTCATCATAATCGGTCCAGTTATTTCGGAGCCTACTTATATTCAATGCAAACAAACAAACAAATATTTCCTCCTTATTCTATTAGTGTAGATATAAATAATTTAAGCATTTACTTTTTAAATTAATATCGTGGCTTTAAATTATATTTTATACAAACAATATTCACAATCTATAAAATATAACGCACACCCAAATATGAAAATGTCCGAAAGAAATTATAATTTAGATTTATCGCCCACTCAGAATATAAAACATTCAATACTTGAAGCCTTCCAAAACTTGTTTCTAGGCTGCTATTGTAAAAAAAAACTTACGGTAATCCGACATAAAGTATGTTTTACGATGCCGATCTATCGGCTATTGGATAGATTCGTAGGTTTTATGTAAACAAGGGGTTATAGTTAGGGTTCAAATATCTGTTAGTGTTGAAACTTTCTTAATGGTTTTATTATTTACGGTTTTTCCGTTTCCGAAGGGTTAAGGGTTCTATTGTCATATATTTGGTATCTCACTATCTACCTTTTAAATAGAACAAGCATTTAAATCTTATTACATACCCCTCGTCGTAACCCCGTCATTGTCGTGCAGTAAGCGAGCTGATGATGATGAATAACGTCTCTCGATAACGTCAGATTTCAAACAAAACAGAACCTAAATCGGTTCATCCGTTTAGGAGCTACGACGCAACGTCAGACACATAGACACACACATTTAAATACGTCAAACTTATAACACCCATGTGTTTTCGTCGGGAGTTGAAAAAATTGCTCATAATGGCTGAGCTGCTAATTATTTTTTCTTCAATCTTGTCTAGAGATTTCTCGTGTCTCTAGGTCTCATTTGAAATTTAACGTTACATTTCTAATAATTATTATTTGCTGTAACTATTAGCAAAGTTTTATATTCTTGGGGTTCTATAGGAGGTCGTGGGTTCGATTCCCGCATTGGAACAACAAAAAATGTTGTTTCCATCTTTGGTTAGGACAATGCAGGCTGATCGCCCGATTGTCAGGATGCGTCGGATGGGCATGTAAAAGAACTCGGACCTGCGCCTGATCTCTCGCCAGTCGTGTCGGTTTGTCCGGCCCACTGGGTTTCGAGAGTAAAGGAAGAGAGAGAGAGTGCTCTTGTGTACTGCGCACACACATGGGCACTATAAAATAACTCCTGCGTAGCTAGGTTTGGTTTCAATGGAACCGGTTACCATCACCGAAATCGGTGTGGGAGAGCTATTATTATTATTACACCTTTATAAGGATTTTTTTAACGATTTTCCTACTCGTCAATCAATCTTGAATACGAAAAAGTCACAATATTTACGCACACTTGTTTGATGATCAATTATTCACACGCAAACATCGACAGAGTGAAACTTAAGTCGTTAGCACAAGTCATTAGTTCGGGGCCTGGCGAGGGCCCCAACCCGCCCGAGGCCCCCGAGGCACCGATGGCATCCGCTGACCGAGGCCCCCGTGGCCCCCGGCAGAAAAAGACCCCCAAAGTAATGTTTACTTTGGCGACAATAGTGAAATATGGTGCTACGGTGGAAAAGTCACATTAATACATAACCGAATTACACCATTCCGTTACATTTGCTCTGAATGTGTTGATACATTGTGCTATCGTGATTAACTGTATCTCACTCACACTTACATAACGTTTTCTAACATAAATTACACAAATATTGGGACATGATTCACTGCTTATGTAAAGACATTACGGCAAAAAAATAATTGCAAAATTTGAAAGATACATCCATACTCTGTTTGACACTCAGAAGATTCTCAATCTCACCATTCTCAATCGCTCAATCCATTTTCTTTTCTTTTTATCTTTCCTTATTATGACCGAATACTTAACATATAGTATATACGCTACGCTACAAATCTTACGTGATTATGAGGCATTGCAAACGACATAGTAATGTCATTGGCAGTGTATTCATCATTATTATATTAATACTTTACTTTTACAAGGAGCAAAAACATACAGTACAATTTCACGAGAATTGTGCTACCGGGGGATTATGAAATTTGGCCGGTAAATTATAGTTTATGCGAAGGAAGGTATGCAGATAGCTATTTTTTTTAATAACGCTCACAAATACATAATAATATCAACAGCACACACTACCGGCCTCAGACACACACACACCAGTTACTACCTTGCGTTTTATAGATGCATTTTTTTTCTATCTAAGAGTCAAAAGAACTTGTAGAGTTCAAACTTAAAAATTATATGAATTATTATCATGGGCGAATTTCTACCACTTAACTGAAATAAAATGTTTTTTTTTATTTCCAAATGAAACTTAACAAGCTTTTTTCGGAAAATCAACAGAAAAAGCTACCACCGGTTTAACCCTAACCCGCCGATATCTTATTGTAATGTTTAAAACATTTTTTGCAAACTCTGCCTTTATCGCTAGTGACAGAGCATTATTTAAATAGAATGCTAAAATTATTAGTTAAACAAATTACCTGGTTTTCAAGTCTTTAACCGCCTGCAATTTCGTGTAATGTTATCAGTTTATAAAGCGATGCATTTTTCACGAATCCGTAACCCAGTTAGTAACAGCATGGGCGGAGTAGTGCAGTAAACTGATAATGTATTAATAGAGTCGTGTTGTAAATTGTTTGTCAATACATGATAGCTTTACAGGGGAGGCCAGGCCACAGACCAGCAAATATGTACACTTACGTACAGAAAAACAGTTTTCATAGAACGATCCAAATTGATCCAAATTTGAAAATGTTTAACTTCCGCTTCAACGGCCCACAATTTTTCACACAATCGTGGACACACCGTATGCTTGTAGTAGTGCAATCAAATCGAAAGCTAACTATGTAGCTGTTTATCTGTTCGTCTTTCTTTATTTATTATCTGTTCGTATTATGTACAACTTTTGATACATTATTCAATTTCTTTAAGTTTTTATTTCGTCTCCTAATCTCTTCGATGCATTTAGGCTTAAACTGCAGTCTGCAGTTGCTTTCATCAATTCCTAGAAAGTTTTAAAAATTCTGTTAAAAGTTTGAAAGCAATAATTTTTATTTTCCGACCAATGTGTATTATGTCTTAGCCTTTTAGCTAATTAAAAGGCTGGCTGGCTAAACCAATTCGAAACAAAGACCTTTCATTATACGCCGGGCGCCGGCATCCAATTAAATGAGTAGACCGATAGTTATTAGAGGTGTAAAAGTAAGGAAAAAAAACCGTACCCGTATGTATTCGTTACTTTAACAATTAGTACTCGTTACTATAGTACCGTTACGTTACTCGTTACTTCTGATACCTCATAACACGCTATGTTATGTTAGAGCAACGAATCAAGTCGTATTGCGTACGGGTATAGTACGATGTCGCGGGTCGCGGAGTCGCAACATTCGTAATTTGTAGAGAACACAAATACTTATACATTACATACCAAACTGCGTAATGTGCATACTATGAAAAATGTGAGTAACGAAATGTATTCGTGTGTAACGTTTCGTTACTCGGTACTAGATGGCGCACCCGTTACTCTGTACCGAATACATCCGGTTTGCTACAACTGTAATAGTTATTTAAACTTGAATCATTCAACGTTTAACGACTTGACGTATTGAAAGCAAGCCTGATCCCCGTTGATTCAAGAGGACGGTTTATATTATTATGTTTATATATTGTTGCACCCGTGCGTATCCGGGGCGGGTCGCTAGTTTACAAAGAAAACTGTCCTTGTATTTAGTTTCGTATACATTTTATTATACTTGTGGCGGACCGATTATAGCCACAATCCTGAATCGCGCTATCGAAGTTTTCAAAGATCGGCACTATATATACGACATCTGAAGTTCATACAAGTGGGCTTCGGCCTTTCGACCGAGCATAGAATTCGCTCGGTCGGAAATCTCCCTTTGGGGCTTCCACTGTTCCCACATACACATCTTGTTAAAACTCATTTATTTATTTGTTAATATTTCACTATTACTGTAAACTTGGTGCTACAAATGATGTAGGACTTATTTTACTAACACAGTAAAATGTAGTCGTACATTATTTGTGAGTTTATAGTCAGCCTAACCCTATACAAACATCGTAAAATCATCATCATGCAATTTAACTAAATGACTGCACGACGGTCAGCCATCTGGTTATGCGCGGTGCACAATGAATTGGCTAGATGTTATTCACCCATTTCATTGGAAAGCTGCGTTCAATGAACGAACTAGTCATCCAATTATCTGGCTTATTTAGCCAGATGTCTGTGACATATTTCAACATTGTAAGACAGTACACTGTTAAGGTAAAGTGGTAACAGTAGTCCCATTTTTCACTAAGCAGTAAGCAGGCCTCATGTAAAATGTATACGCTGTTGTGGATTAACAAATCAGTCGTTGTTTGCAAAACGGATGGCCTACTTAGTGATAGTGCAACGACACCGTTAAGCCGGCCGTACACGATAAGGTTTGCCTGACATGTTTGCCTGCACAGTTACACCTGTCAGGTAAGTTTGAGCTGACACTGTATGGCAACCTGCACACTCGTGTTTCATGGACGCTCCGGTTTACCTGTGCAGGCAAACATATACAGGTAAACAATTTAATTAATATTATATTATCTAGCAATATCCCGCGAAAAATACCTAAAACCTGCTAACAAATGTGTGAGTGCACGCATAAGCATGCGTAAGACTTACACATTTGCTTGCATGTTATTTTTTATCGGTACATATATTGCTAGATGTAATATTAAGTAACGTCTGATTCTAATAACTACTATACAGGTAAAGCTGTCAGGTATACCGTTACGTGTATGGCTAGCATAAACGTCGTTCTGAAAATATAATAAAGCAAATGCACTCTTATGTTCACAACGTAAAGCACGTGTTCCTTCTGAGATGAAAAAGGTACGATTTGTCGTGCAGAGACGCGCGACTCTGCGCTAGTATAAATTGACCCTTAAGGTTGTCGAGAATGGAACTTTTTGTGGAGTTAAACATATGTGGGAAAACTTGGTGTTGACAACCCTACGTAATGTGCACGGTAATAAAGGGCGTAGTGCGGCCGCGGCGGAACAAAGCGAGCACGTGATCGCTATCGATCGCCCCGCGCCCTGCGCCCTGGCCCTGCGCCCTGCGAACTGCGCCCTGCGGCCCTAAGCCATGCCTGCACGTTGCCGCGTTGACACTGGCTACTTCTTTGTTCTATGTTTTGACGTTTCGAACTTTGTTGTTTGTTCTAAAGTTAAATTTTCATTTTGCAGATGCTATATGTACTGGAAAGCTTGACTTTATGTTCTAAATTTAAAATTTAGCTTTTTAATTTTTGTAAATAAGGAATTTTTTTTTTAACACACGATGCAATCTCTTTGTGTTTTAAATGTAACGTCATGAGAACCCAAAATCTCTCTATTTTCTCCCACTTATATTTGGAGAAAGAAGTCTCTATTTTTTACTCGACTGCGATCAAAACATAATTTGACGCGGTCGGTTTTATTTTTTTATTTTTATTAGTTGCTAACCCCAATTCCCTCCCAACTCTAAGTAAAGTATGCATTAATTGGTTTAGATCTAGCTAAGGTTGGCCTTCGTCCGAAAACGAGCTGAGTGACCTACTTAAAGATACATCGTCTAAAATCTGATTACTGAATGCAAAATCCTGTATGCAAACATGTTTGCATATTAGAATAATTAAGTTTTCATTTGTAACTAAATTGCAAAGTTTATCAAATTATGTTTTCTTTTCGTGCTTGAAAATAATGAAAATATTAATGGGACGCTTAGAATTATCGTAGACGGTAGAAGTTATTGTATAAAATGCAAACTCTACTTATTAATATTATCATCATATTATACTTTAAACGAGACAATCTATTATACATATAATCGGTTATCGCTCGAAAACGGCTGCAAGTATTACCATTTTGGGGGAGAAAAATCGATCTAGCTAGGTCTTATCCCTAGGAAAACATTTTTATGTACCAATAACTTCGGCTCTATTATGTCAGTCCGATTGGCAGTTTGGAATGCGTATGTATTTTTGCTTTCTTTGAAAATTCGGAATGTTCTGGGTTCGATTCCCGGTATATTATATCAAATATTTCAGTAAAATATTTTTGTGATTCTTTTTTTTTATTTTATTTATCGGAACTCTGAGCAATTTTTTACCCAGTTACTAATATTTTTGACGTGCGTTCAGAGTTGGTCAGTAGCTCTCGCCAAAAAGTGCCCAAAAATATTTCATTATTGGTGTCACGCATTTGCATTATTGCAATAATGTTGGTAACGTAAACAAATAGCTTTTTAATGCAACTTTATAATCTCTTATCTCCAGTTTCCACTGACCTGTTTTCGTAAGAACAAAGATGCTCGTTTTAGCTACATATACCTGGGTGGATAGCACAGGTATACCTGTGTGAACATCAAAGGAGTGTGGAACACCGGAACGGTTTTTGAAGTGGTTTTGATGTAACCGGTAATCAGGTGTTGTGTGTGCAATCACTTCCGGGTGGATAATTCTCGTGATTATTTCTGTTCAATACGCAGTATGTATCCAGTGACATAGCATGCTATCGCTCTCGTGCGTGTGTGTGTCGATGCTTGTGTGAGCCCGTGAATTGAACAAATAATTACGAGAGATGGGCTTCTGATCTCAAATAAAGATAAACTAATTTGGGAAATAAGTGGGTGACCAAAGATCTGTTGCTGCCACTGGACGCTTGGCGAGGTACTCGTATCTGCTGTATATTAGTCATTAGCTTTAGGTGAACCAATCGGCATAACTACAACCGACCTATGCGATATAAAAAAAAAAATAGCTCTCCAGTATGCGATATACTGATATGTACTTACATAATATGATCAATTTGCCCACGCTATCTTGTTGTCTACGTTCACAGACCATAATTTTAATCAACGCTGGCACAGAATGACGTGCTGAAGAGCACGTCATCCACATCCATAACATAAGTCGATGATGATTTTTTTTTTAAACGGGCACTGACCCACCACACATAACCACCACTGCAAAACCCTTTGATATGATCTCAGGGGTGCCCGAGGGATATCTGTCAGGAGGAGGGTTGGAGGAGTAGGGAGAATTCCAAATTCCCTCCCCGAATCGGGACACAGCACAAAGTTGCATTGACCAAAAAGTCAAAGAACTAAAGGGGAAGTACCACGGGAATAAAGATTATTATGTCATACGAAATAAGCAAAATGACGATGAGTATCTACAATTAATATGAAAAAAAAATCTGCTTTGCATAGTGTTGAGCTGATGATGATGATCCCGGCATTTATTTCGCGATCGGGCGCCGTATCGCCGTTTTCGGAATCAATCGTGGCGCCGGGCCGGGCACGTAACGCGACTGTAAAATACATCTCTGTGTTGCAGGTACGTGAGGCGTGCAGGCTCAGCGGTGTGACGGGGAGGTCGCCACCCCGAGAGTGGTACAACTGGTAGGTATATCCTGTTCCTGTCCAATTTAATCTGAACGTACACAAAACTATTAAATTCGACATATAATTTTGGCAGTCTATGTATGTATGTTGGTTCCACCGTAGCGCCTAAACTACTGGCCCGATTTGAATGAATGAGGTGTCAATAGATTCGTAATAACTACTAATAGCCCGGGCTATGTAATTTACGTAGTCGGGTTTACAGTCTTTTTTATAAAAATTGAAATTATTTGCAAATAACTGATATTAAAAGTGATAGCACTATAGTGTATTGTCTGTTTGTTTACGTTTAGCTTAAGTCGGAACTGAACAGAGTATAGACCGATCACTGGAATGCTGGGGAGGTTGCCACCTTGAGAGCGATATAGTATATTGGTGACGCATTTATAAGTTTTTATATCTTTGGTCCCATTGAGCGCTGGGCCACAGAGTAGAAAATATACAGGGTGTTCGGCACATGGATGGACAAACGAAAACCGTGGACCCGTGGAGCCTTCTGCTATACATTGAGGCCTAATTACAAGACTCAGGCCCAATAGTTTTTTTTTAAATTATTTTTTAAGTTAATTTCGAAAAAAGCCAGTTTTCAAACTTCAAACGTCTATAAATTTACTTTTAACATTGAAAATCCAAACATGCTTTTGTAATAATTATCTGCATTAGTTGTAGAATCATATTAAATTCAGGTTTGGAGAAAATGTTAGATATAAAATTAGATACGAGTCCTTAAACGACAAACAAAGTGAAAAAATAATTTTCATATTCCACTTTGAAATTCTTAAAAAAAAAAACTATGATTTTTAGAGCACTTAAAATTCTAGGAAAACATCTGTGGTTCATACCCTTTATATCGGTATACAATTTGCACATATTTGTTTAAAAATAACTGGAGTAAATCGCAATTTAAACTAACGGGGCCTTAATTCATAAGACTCAATTTGCGAAAACTTAAATCAAGTACAAGCCAATTTGTCATAATTGCTTTCGGTATGTTCACTAACACTACACGTGGGAGCTAGTAGTCTGTCTCTCTCTTACCAGTCACGATACTATCTCTTGTCTCTTTTGTTGAATTTGGACAATAGCCGTACGTACATAGCAGGTAGAAAAAGGGTTGTTATTTCACTCTGCAATTGCGCTATTGTTTGATTTTGTCTATTCCTTATCAGTCAAACGTTAATTTTGGAAAAAAATGTTTTACTTATTTGTGGAGTCTTAACTGCCTCTGCGATCTGACGTGTCCGTTGCGCTTACTGTTATTGTTTTCGTTTTGTGATTTTGTTATCGTTTTACGTTATTGTTGTTGGTTCAGTTTGTTAAGTTTTCTGTTATTTTGTTGTTACGTTGTTGTTTTTTTTTTCGTAAAATGACCACCTCTTTTACGAATGAAGAATACGCCAATATGTTGTTGGTGTATGGAGCCGCTAATTACAATGGACGTGAAGCACAAAGACTATACCAAGAGCGCTATCCTAACCGTCGACTGCCAAGCCACCAAACTTTTGCTACTACATACCGACGACTTGGACGTTATCAAGAACCGAGGGTGAATGTACGACAACATCATGTTGCTACAGACGAACGTGTATTAGAAGAATTTAATAATAACCCTAATAAAAGTATAACAGAGGTAGCTGCAATGCTGGGCCTTAGCATATGGAAAGTGTGGGCAGTTCTCCGGGAAAATCGGCAACATGCTTTCCATTACACTCCCGTGCAAGGTATGGATACAATAGATTTTTCTTAATTCCGTAAAGAGACTGAATATGTACCAAAGCCTAGATCTAGTCTTCCTTATTTTAAATTCTCAAGCCTTTTTTCTTTGTTTTCAGATCTTCAAGATAATGATTTTGGTAGACGCGTAGAATTTTGTCGACATCTACTACACACTGACGTGGAAGACGAACACTTTTTATGAAGTATTCTGTGGACAGATGAATCAAAATTTGATAAGGAAGGTATTTCAAATTACCATAATCTTCATTACTGGGCACCCAAAAACCAAAATCCACGAGTGACGAGACCGAGAAAATTTCAAAGAAGATTCAGTGTAAATGTTTGGGCTGGGGTCATTGGAAATAAACTAATCGGGCCGCATTATTTACCGGACAATATTAATGGCAATAATTACTTAGAATTTCTGCAAAATGATTTGCCCGGTTTAGTAGAAGAAGTATTACAAGAAGACAGACCTTTTGTGTTCCAACACGATGGCTGCCCAGCCCATTGGAGCATAGCTGTGAGGGAATACCTTAATAATGTGTTCCCGAACTCGTGGATCGGTCGGGGTGGTCCAATTCCTTGGCTACCAAGGTCGCCCGACCTTACCCCAATAGACTTTTACGTCTGGGGTAGAGCCAAAGAGCTAGTGTACGCAACCGTGGTGCCCAGTCGAGAGCAGTTAATAATTAGAATAAATGAAGCATTCGAAAAAATGAAAGCCGAAATGATATTTCAAACAACAACAGTGGAAATTTTAAAACGGTGCCGAGCATGCATAAGAAGTCAAGGGCACCAATTCGAAAAATTGTTATAAAATAAATTTTGGAAATAAATTAAAATTTAAATTATCATAGTGTTTTAATAATAAATTCATGTTCTACTAAAAAGCTTACTAATTAAAAACATACATATAAGATTTCATAGAATTACTACTGCACAGAGAAATAACACCCCTTTTTCTACCTGCTATGTACGGCTATTGTCCAAATTCAACAAAAGAGACAAGAGATAGTATCGTGACTGGTAAGAGAGAGACAGACTACTAGCTCCCACGTGTAGTGTTAGTGAACATACCGAAAGCAATTATGACAAATTGGCTTGTACTTGATTTAAGTTTTCGCAAATTGAGTCTTATGGATTAAGGCCCCGTTAGATTAAATTGCGATTTACTCGAGTTATTTTTAAACAAATATGTGCAAATTGTATACCGATATAAAGGGTATGAACCACAGAAGTTTTCCTAGAATTTTAAGTGCTCTAAAAATCATAGTTTTTTTTTTAAGAATTTCAAAGTGGAATATGAAAATTATTTTTTCACTTTGTTTATCGTTTAAGGACTCGTATCTAATTTTATATCTAACATTTGCTCCAAAACTGAATTTAGTATGATTCTACAACTAATGCAGATAATTATTACAAAAGCATGTTTGGATTTGCAATGTTAAAAGTAAATTTATAGTCGTTTGAAGTTTGAAAACTGGCTTTTTTCGAAATTAACTTAAAAAATTATTAAAAAAAAAACTATTGGGCCTGAGTCTTGTAATTAGGCCTCAATGTATAGCAGACGGCTCCACGGGTCCACGGTTTTCGTTTGTCCATCCATGTGCCGAACACCCTGTATATACAATTGTCAATAACGTACAGAGGATAAGCTTTCATAGAACGATCCAAATTTGAATATTTTGACTTCCTCTTCAACGACCCCTTAATTTTTCCATATAATCGTGGACACATCGTATGCTTGTAGTAGTGCAATCAAATCAAAAGCTAACTGTGTAGCTGTTTATATGTTCTTATTTCTCTACTCTGTGGCTGGGCCGTGGCGTGCGTGGTGGTCAATGATACCGTATATTATTTTGTAGAATTAGACATGCCACCTTTATTATGTGAACTTTAGCCTTGTGTTTAGAATATGAGTAACAGCGATAAACGATTTGTTAGATCTGCAGTTCCAAGTCAATGTGAATATCGCGAATTCGGGTCTCATCACAAAAAAATGAGAATTTTCTCGATGTTGTATATATGTATGTTGTATATGTAAACATCGAGAAAATTCTCAGTTTTTCTGTCGTCTCTATCGTGTTAACAGACAAATAATGAAAGAAAGAATGGTTATTCTTTAACCAAAGCATGAAACAAATTTGCAACATACTTTTTCCGAATTTTTAACAGTAATTTAACTTAATTCATTACTTCTAAATATAGTTTAACAGATTGGGTTTAACAGAACCCGGGTGGGCCCGGGTTTTAAAGAAATCTGTTATTACAAAATGTGTGCACAGATGTGCTATAAGGATATTTTAAAGTAAGTCACGGCTGTGCCATGGTCGAATGATATTTTCCGTCGCGGACACATCGGATGAATTCTTAATCTTCGTTGTCATACGAGCAATGTTCGTATTACAGCTCTAACTAGAGCTTTTCGCCAAGTTGGCATCGCTAATAACGAAGTTCGAAAACAAAAATGCATGGGATTAGACAAGCACCGCTATGTCATTTAGCAATATTGACAAAATACTGCTCTCCTTTGTCAATGTGTAATTTAGTCTATTTTTCCGTAGAGAGAAACCATTTCGACGGTGGTTATGCTAAGCGTGCAGAATATTACTTGTAAGGATACCCGGCCGGGGCTCAGCAGGAACAGTTGACATCAACGTATTCGCAAATCTACATCAACATCAACAAAAATCATACTCTTCTTCATTTCGGATCAATATGATCGATCCCTTATTTACAGATAAGCTTACGGTGCCTCATAATCGAACCCGCCATATGCCCGAACGGATGCTATCCTCGAGTGTTATTATAAAGTGCAATATCGCTTGTACAACAGCCGGGTAGATCCAGCGGATACCCCGCAGTAGGGTAAACCCGCGGTAAAGGTAACCAGGGATTGGCAACCTTTTGGCAGACATGGGCCACATAGCGAAAAAAATAGACAGGCGGGCTGGGCCGCACCTTTAAGATAATTTTGTACCTAATTGACATCTACCTAGTTCTATATAGTATCTATTGTAGGTAGGTACTTTAATGGCCGGTTTCAATAACCTATCTATCTATAACTGTTTGTTAAAAACGTCGTCATTCAATCACTTGCCGGTTTTTTGCGATACAAATGTGACGTTTCTAACAAATAGTTATTCGTAGATAGATTATTGAAACGGCCCGTAAGTGATATAAAAAATGCGAAATTATTTATTGTTATTAAATTAATATAGCTGAGCTGACAAAGGAGCAATGAAGACAATATGGGGAGAAAACAAAATCAAATATAAGAAAAGAACTTCTAAGTACCTACTTAGAACTTATTTAAATAATGAAATTAAGATAAGTAAATAACCTAACCAAGAGCATGTCAGGACATGTCTAAGGAGGGTTCCATTACTACAAAAGCGTAATAGTTTTTTTTTTCAAATAACTTGAAAAGTTTACTGTCCGATTTCGTTCAAAATAATTTTCCTGAAGAGTATTTAGTACGAAAAATTGCTATTTTGTGAATCTTATATTTTAGAAATGCCAGGGCCAACTTATAAACCACTTTGGAAGCCGATTACTCGAAAATGGTTGGGTTGACTTCGTAAAAAAGTCATGTATGAAACCTTGCCTTTATTTTAAAAGAGCTATTCAACCCCCACACTATGGGGTAGAATGAAAAATAATTTTTCATCCTCACGTCACATGTATGGAAAGCCACACCCAAAAATGTAAAATTATTGTTATTTTATGATGCCAAAACCGAGATTTATACACAGTCTTTAAGTGCACCAAATTTCATCCATTTGTATTCATAATTACAGAAGCTCTTGCTTCTGTAATTATGCGCGGTCAGACAGACAGACAAACGGACGGATAGACCGAGCGAAACTATATATAAACATATATATATATATATATATATATATATATATATATATATATATATATACATATATACATATATATATACTCAATGAACCCGTATTATGGGTTCCTTGAGTATTACGGAACCCTAAAAAATTAGGATGACGTTGGCCCACGGGTGACGGGCCGCGCATTGTCCAGCACCGGTTTAACCGAACTGTGCAGTTTTATCGTTGCGTGTGTAGCACGCATTACTGTGTAAACATGAGTACAAAAGTAACTTCTACTACTAATATTAACTACTAGATGTTTCCCGCGACTTAGTACGCGCAAAAGAAACACCCACGGGAACCGTGCATTCTTTCGCAATAAAAAGTAGCCCTTGTTCTTCCCCGTAGTCTATTTTATATTTGTGTCAAATTTTATCAAAATCGGCTCAGTAGTTTCGGAGCCTATTCGATGCAAACATACAAACAAACCTTTGCTTTGTATAATATTAGTATAGACTATATTATAATCTTTCCGGCGTAATTGTAAATGTTATGGTTTTTGACATATCTAGTATTATTCAAGAATGTGAAGTCATTAATCGTACATCTATTAGGAGGTTAAATGTATTGATATAGGAGAGATGGACAACTTTACAGGTGATGATTTGAAAACACGATTCGGCGTCCAAATACGTACGACTATATTATAATTGTGCGGAACCCGGAAGGCCGGGGAAAATTCAGAGCATTGAAAATAGAACTCTGCGCTAGTATAATAGAGCTGAAAATCGAACACACAAGTGTCGAGTCAAATGTCAATGTCATATTATGTGACAGCTCGACACTAGGCACTTCCATTTTCAACTCTATTGTATAAGCGCAGAGTTCTATTGTCAATGCTCTGAATTTTTTCCGCCCTTCAAGATTCCGAATATAGTCCCAGCCTTATTCTTGCACTGTTCTTTGCCCAATATTTGTGTAACATAACAGAAAGCTTATCCCTAAACCACATCATAGCAATTAGTGTCGCTTCTGCTCCTGATGACGACGAATACCAGCTACCTCAAACTACCTACAAATATTAAGATAATTAAGATTTATTACACATTATAGTATAATTTATTATAATAATTATAATAATATATTTTATTCGTTGTATTCATGAGATCCTTTGTCTCATATTATAATGTTGCTATCCTTTAACATTTATACATGGTGTTACTTGTTTGTAATTGTAATAAGATAAAATATTTCATGGAAATAGAGCACTGGACAGTTATTTTTTTATTATTTAACAATATTAATACATGTATAATTTTCACTCCTAATTATAAATTAGTAATTTATTATGAAATAGTGTAACTCAGGTAACTAACTATACTCTGCTGGATACAATTTAGTCTTTTTCTAAACAAAATAGGTACAACAGTGGTTTTTGTCAAGTTAAAATGCATTCGATAATTTCGACGCCGAAGTTCAAAAACAAAATGTATGGGATTTGACGTAAGGCCATCGCAAGCGACATGTCACTTAGCGGTGACTTATGTCAAATCCCATACATTTTTGATTTCGATCTTCGCCTTCGAAATTACCGAATTCATCTTGACTAAAGGCCCGGTACACTTGTAAATTTTAATGCTACACATTCAAATGTCACTTACATTTACCGCGCAATAAAGAAATACAATGGTACATTAATTTGGTCGATTCATGCTTGTCTGAGGTTATTTGTCGGTAGTTTATCTATTTAATAGCGCTTTTGATTGATTAACGTGTTTACATCATCCAATCAAAAGCGCTATTTAATGGATAAACTACCGACAAAAAACTCAGAAACCGGGCTTTGTGTAAACATAATATAACTCGAAGTAAAATGTCATAATAATAATTATTAATTATTACGTAAATATCAATTAAGACTTTTCCTGTGTTGTTAAGTATCCGAAAAGTTTTAAAAAGTATAATAAATTTATATCGGAACATAGTATTTGCAAAACACGCTGTATACAAAATAATTTTACATGAACGAGGTCAATAACATTGAGATAAGGCACGTTAATATTATGCAGTTGTTTTATTGTCAGCTCACAGTAAAACGTGACGTGACGCGGCGCTGCATTTTTAAGATAGCGATTGAAAATTGAACTTTATCATTACACAAGAAGATACACATTTAAGTGCAAGAGTTCGAATTTCAAGTTTCACCGCGCTGCTATGCGTCCATGTATGATTTATTTGCAAAATTTATTGTGTGTATTCTCAATTAAACTTTCGGGGAAAATAAAAAAATGAGAAACAACGTTTTTATTAAAATTGGCCCGTAAAAAAATCCAAATATTATCTTTGTGCCTAAATTTAGCACCATAAAAATATAACAGTAGTCTCCTACTTTATGATAATTTGAATATTGTCTCGTGAGTTGTGATCTTAAAAATGTATTCATTTTTATGAGAGTTTTACTCCAGTCTTAATATAAACATACTTAAAATATTACACAAAATAAAAAGTTATTTCTAGCGCCCTTAAAATAAAAGGTTTTAAGATAATATTTTTCCAGTATTTCTTGCCTGATATTTTTAGTAGTCCGTACCCAAAGGGTAAAAACGGAACACTATTACTGAGACTTCGCTGTCCGTCTGTCTGACTATCCATCTGTCTGTTACCAGACTGTATCACCTAAATCGTGATAGATAGACAGTTGAACTGTTATAGAAGGTGTAGCTACTCCTGTTGCCGCCATAACAACAAATAAAATAAAATTTTACGTTTTTGTATATAATATGATGATTTATATACTCTTCACATTTCCATTTCTAGTAACTGCAACACAAGGCATACTACCCTCGCTTCTTGTAGCGTCCTACATTTTATAATTCAAAGATATCAGCATATCTATGTAGGATATCCATCTATCCATGCCCCGGGGACAGATTTCCCAGGGCCCCTGATGACTACGTGACCCGACGTGGGAATGACATTTGCCCAAATGACGGGCATTTTCTTAACCTTTCACGCCTTATATTTGCTGAATATACACTGGTGGTGAATTTACAAAGTGTGTACGATATACGCAAATAATATATTTCCAAGTTCCACCGCCAATACGTTTAACCGTTATAAGACATTGTTATGAAGTGTCAGTTTTGCATTAAACAACTGGCTGGGACTACATTATATTGGGATATATTTGGGTATTTGGCATATACCACAAAAATATTTAGATACTAACAATAAGAATCAATTCACACCCGAAACAAGACGCGACTTGATGCAGCGCTGCATTTTTTAAGATAGTTCAATTTTGAAACGCTATCTTTATAATGCAGCGCCGCGTCGCGTTTCGATTCGGTTTGAACTTACCCTA
This sequence comes from Phengaris alcon alcon, assembly GCA_037179445.1. Classification (NCBI taxonomy): domain Eukaryota; kingdom Metazoa; phylum Arthropoda; class Insecta; order Lepidoptera; family Lycaenidae; genus Phengaris; species Phengaris alcon. The sequence goes on from JAYRCH010000148.1 coordinate 683,300, forward strand.
ACAATCGTAATACGAAATAAACAAGATTCTATAGAAGCAACATACATTATACAAGTCCACGATCATTATTGATAGAACAATCTGAACTTATCAGTAGCATATAAACCTTAAATTACCAAAATACATTTTACCACCAAACCTCCAGGGGCACGTTTCGCCAGGGGACGGTTAACTTTACGAGGGATTCGCAAAAACTAAACAGCGTGGAACAAAACTGGACCACTTGGTCCCCTTGTTCCGACCCAATTTTTCGCCTTTTACGTCACAAATTCCCGCTTATACGTAAGTGTGACATTAAAATTGTGACTCACTTTTTGCAAGTACACCGTCCGCGGTCCGACTGAATCTATTAACTTTCTTAAAAGTAGCTTTATTTTATTAGCAACTAAAATAGTATCAATATTTTCGAACATTTTACAACACAGCATTTAACAGCGCTAATTTGGATTCATGAGAAATCAAATTGCGACAAATGATGAAAATTATGAGAGTAACATAAATGCTGAGAGAAATGTTTTTTGTAGTCTTTCGAGTCTAGAGATATGAACATCATAAGATGGATTCCATATCTGGAAACAGTATTCGATAATAGATCACACATAACAGTTGTAGAGTACAATAGATATCTCACGATCTCAAAAAAATTTTGTTTGGCGTATTACAAAGCCCGCTAATTTAGCACCTTTACTTGTTATAATATTTATATTATTTTATATGTTCACGAAAATCCAAGTTAGCCATAACACCCAGATCACGTATAGATGAGACTTCCTTTATTGGATTGTTAGAGATGTGGTATGAATGAGAAACTGGATTTCGCTTTCGTGTGAATTTTATATGGTAACATTTAACGACATTTACTTTCATTCCATTAGAAGAGCACCAACGACTTACTGTGTCAATACCTCTTTGCAGTAAGGTTATATCATCGACGCTTCTTGTTCGACGGTCGAACACAGATCATTGTTACGTACACTAAAAAGAGCAGTGGTCGCAAATGTGAGCCCTGGGACACACCAGATGGCACCATTTTTATTATAGATTTAAAACCCCTTATTTTAACTACTTGAGATCTATTTGAGAGATAGGATTCACATCATCTTAATAGAGAACCACATATACCTGCATGAGCTAACTTAGTAATAAGGATCTGTATATGAGGCATGAACATCTTTCTTACTTTCCAATGCGTCATAGATATATGTATTATTTGTTTAGAAATTTAAATAAACTCAAGCGATTAAGGTTTAACTTAAAAGTAACAATAGCCCAAATTCTCGTAATTAACTTACAATTTCATTTTAATTTTATTGAATTACTATGACCGCGTGAAATTACGTTTAAAACTTTCATCCCCTATTTTACCCACCTAGGGGCTGAAGTTTAGAAAACGCTGAAATACGTAACTCATTATTTTTTCGGTACTCAATTCATACGAAATATCATGCAAATATGTCCAAGGATTAAAAAGTTTTATACAAACTTATAATACTTTTACCCCCTTGGGGGTTAAATTTTGAAAAATCCTTTAGTGGATGCCTACGTCATATGAGAAATACGTGTGCAAAATTTCAAATTTCTAGCCTTAAGGGTTTGGGCTGTGCGTTGGTACATCAGTCAGTCAGCTTTGCCTTTTATATATTTTATAGATAAATGAATTGTCTTCATATCATAAACAGATTTTTGGAATTTGGACCAATCAAAGCGGTTTTGACGTTAAAGAGAATACCATTTAGCAGTTTTAACATAACGGGACTGGATTGTAGCTGTATTATTGCAGGATTTAATTAGCAGAATCGAGCTTCTGAAGTACAATATGGTAACAGTTCACCACAATCCTGAAATTCGTAATCGAATTATTACGTAATGTAAAACATTTCAATTCAATATCTTCATCAATACAACCCGCTGACAAAAAATTTCATACATCATTTATTGTTGGAGAATCCATCACAGATCGGCCATTTTGAATTCAATTCCAACATGGCCGCCACAAAATGGTAAATGAAGACTGCGATGGATGATGATGGAGCTAAAACTAATGCACTCCGGATCTCAATTAGGTGCACTTTTGCTTCAATATTATCTGCACTTTTGCTTCATATTATCTGTTACATTGTAGAAAACAATATGTGACTGTAAATACATTCTCCATTGTTTCGTCTGCACGTTTGTCAGCAAAAGTGCACGTGATCTGGGTGTTATGGCTAACTTGGATTTTCGTGAACATATAAAATAATATATATAATATATTATAACATATTATAACAAGTAAATGTGCTAAATTAGCGGGCTTTGTAATACGCCAAACAAAATTTTTTTGAGATCGTGAGATATCTATTGTACTCTACAACTGTTTGTGTGATCTATTATCGAATACTGTTTCCAGATATGGAATCCATCTTATGATGTTCATATCTCTACACTCGAAAGACTACAAAAACCATTTCTTGCAGCATTTATGTTACTCTCATAATTTTCATCATTTGTCGCAATTTGATTTCTCATGAATCCAAATTAGCGCACTTCAGATTAGTCTCGCTGGAACACAGGCGTCGCGTCTCTGATATTGTGTATCTACATAAATTAATTAACGGAAATTTAGACAGCCCTTTACTACTAGATAAAATTAGTTTATCAGTTCCTCGATCGGGAAGTCGTATTCAAAACAGAAAAAACATTTGACTTGCGAATACACCGGACTAATTATGGACAAAACTCCCCGTTATACCGTATGTATTCTTCATACAATAAGACCTGCGGTGATTTAGATATCTTTGGTGCTTCTGTTCAGTCCTTTAAACAAAAGTTATATAAAAATTGTTAGTCAATAATACCACTTACAGTGCACACTAATATCATTTGTAAATTTGATTACATTTGATTTGCATGTAGTATTCACTTCCAGAAGGATTTACACTACCTTAAGATTTTCTTTGTATTTAGAAATAAGCTAATTTTGTGTAATATCCAGTTTAGTGAATCAATAATAAAAAAAATGTAGTAAAAAATTAACTCTCGTAACAAGAAACATTTTTGCTGCTGAAACGAACCCCAGTCCACACCTGATCAGAGGATCTCAAGTCGCAAATTCTGCCAAGAAGATACAGTGGCAGCGTGTGACTCAGGGGCCCCATACATTGAGCAGAGAATATTGAATATGACGACCTCTGTGGCTAAGTCGTTAGCGCGTCGGCGTTCAAGCCGGAGATCGCGGGTTTGAATTCCGCCAAAGGAACAAAAAAAAATTTTTCTGTGTTCCTGGGTCATGGATGTGTATTTATATATATATGTATTATAATGAAAAAATAATCTTAAATCGTGTATAGTATAAAAGTGTTAAAATATACTTACTGTTGTCTGGTATCTGGTATACTTACCATTGACTAGATTGATGCGGTGTGAAGCGATATTATTTTTATTATTACAATTCGATCTTATAACATTTTAAAATATATGATATGACTTTTACGAGAGGTTTCTAAAAATTGACTCAGCATAGCTTTTCTAATTTTGATTTATGTATACACCCGGAAAGTTAATTAATTATATTTGTATAATGAAGGTAATTACAATTACAACTCAACACATTCATTCATTACCTAGATGAGGTCGCCATTTTTAATTACTTGACATTATGGCATTGAGTTTTGTTATCGTATCCGTATAAAGTAAGCATAAAGTTGGAAATAAAAAATAATTAAAATAAGAATATCATGTGGTGACTTTAATAGGTTTACATTTAACCTGACATTTTATTCAGTAATAGGATTGGCTACGTATATAATTTCATTTACTAAATGTCTTTAATTTTCTGTTAAGTTAGGTTGGGTTGTGCTACACAAAAAGTTGCATTAGCAGGACAAACTTCCCACATTTCTTGTCTTTCCTTAATTTTTTATTTTTATTTTTTACCACACGCCTATCTCAAAAAAATATTTTTCCTAAAGCATCGAATATGAACATCCACACATACATTTAGCCATCCCACGTTCACCCAAATCGCAACGATTTAATTCTGTCATCTTATCTCCACGAGACTAACTCGATAGCTCGGCGCGGCCTGTCGCAGCCAATTTGGTGGCATCGCCGCGTCTGTCATACAGCCGCGCCCGTTAACTATTCAGCTAGTCCGAAGACCCGACGACCTGACGAGTCCGACGAACTTGATGCTTCGTCGACTCGTTGGACCGGAACGGCCCGATGGCTCGACAGCCCTGAGAGGCCCGATGCGACCTCATGTCGGGCCGATTCGACCCCCTATCGGGCTGAATCGGACCGACGTCTTCCGCCTCGCCTCGTTCGACGCTGAAATTTATTACACGCTAACAGTTTATGATGTTTCGTCGATAGCTTGGTGTAGATGATTTTACAAAATCGTTTTGACGCTGTTTTTGATCTGTTGGAGTATTACGTTACGAGTATTATATTGGAGTACCATTTTACCTGAGTGAAAATTTGGGCGCAATAAAAAAAATCTGTATTAGAAGTTAGAACAAACTTTTTTTTTTTCCAAGAGTCGCAATAAAAAGAAAAAAAAAAACCGAGACAAGTGCGAGTCGGACTCGCGCAGGAAGGGTTCCGTACAAAAAGGCAAAAAAAATGGAATGAATGTTTGTTGGATGGGTATAATAATATTTATTTTAACCTCCTTGAATATTTATTTTATTCTGTTTTTAGCATTTGTTGTTATAGCATAGCGGCAACAGAAATACATCATCTGTGAAATTTTCAACTGTCTAGCTATCACGGTTAAGTAGAGCCTGGTGACAGACGGACAGACAAAAGTCTCCACTAAACCCTAAAACACATTAGAATTACCACCGACTCAGAACCTTAACCCGGCGAGCAGAGCTTCGGCAACATCGGAAGAACGAAATGATGATGGAGATAGCTATTTTCTGATTGTGTCTGTTTTTTTCTGAATTTGTGGTGTGCTGTGGTTTAGTTTACCTACCATTGTTTGAAGGCACGAGGACATCTGGAGGTTAATTCTCGTAAAAATTATCGCTTCAATCCCGTTTGGATGTTCAGGCTGTCCCGCTCGCGCGCGCACGTATTGACGCGAAAAATAGTTAAGGGATAGTTTGGGCTTCTGTTATTTTATTCAAAATTTATGGCCTAAAATATTCGATACACGATTTTCAGTGAAATTGTAACTAAAAAACGGTGAGATATCGGATCCAATGTAAATATGACTGTCAAATAAAGCGCGTCCCTGTGTGGGCTGTGTGCCGCGTGTCAATAATTATATCGACATGGAAACGGTGGTGTGCTACTGTCGATGTTCGTAGTGATGGGACAGATGTCGATATACAAGAGGGTAGTAGGAAACCTTCAAATCGTGGAAGAGCCATGCTTCGGCAAGCGTGTGTTGGCTCGGCATCTATCCAAGATTGGCTTCATAATAAAAACTTTTAAAAAGGATCATTCGTGCCGAGGTTCTCCCACTGTTGTTAAATATTAGGTGCTAGGTATTCTCGGCTGGTGATGGTTGAAACGGTGGTAGATTTTTTTTGTTGACATTCTGAGAAAAACATGTTAAGTTAGTTCATTTTGAATTTTTCTTTCATTTTCGTATGTCCGAATTGCTGTTTTATATTAAATTAGTATTATTCATCATCATAAACTTTGTACATCTTTTAAAAAAATATAATATTATTAACGAACGGTGGAGTATGAAATTTGGTACAGTCAAAGTTTATATGGAGGAGGAGTGAATTGCACTAATATTTTTATAATAATGCAAAAAATTAAAATAATTAAACAAATAACGTTACACACACCCCTTCTTATTAATAATTCACATTACCATTCGTTTGATACATTTTGGTCACACGTTGACGTTTTGTCAATTTTAATTTCGTATTCAGGCCGGGCCGGGGAAAATTCAGAGCATTGAAAATAGAATTCTGCGTCTGCGCTAATACAATAGAGCTGAAGGTCGAACACACAAGTGTCGAGTCTAATGTCAATGTCATTATATGACAGCTCGACACTCGACTTCGATTTTCAACTCTATTGTATTAACGCAGAGTTCTATTTTCGGGGCTCTGAATTTTCCCGGGCACATCGGATTCTGGATCTTATAGTCCCAGTATGAACATTTATAAAGTTCAAAATTAAAAATTAACTGACACTAGTCTACGAGTCTATGCTAAATTACATCCGGATCGCTTTAGCCGATGGCGTAGTGTGATGAGTAGCGAGATTTAATTGTAGTGTTGCGCCGTACTTGAAACGTTGACACGCAATAGTGACATTTGGTAATACACAATAAAGTGCTGATTGGCGTGCCGCGATTCCCGCCTCATTTGGCTTCAGGGCTGCACACTTCTAAAATGTGTTACAGATTGCCTATTATGTTTATTGTAACATCGAACTAAATTATTATTATTTTAAATATATATTTCGAAATCCTTTTAAATCAAAATACTAGTACGTCTTTTGTATGGGGCGTTTTAATAAGACTCACAAAAGTGCTTGAAACAAAACGCAGTTTCTTTGAAAAGTAGGTACTGATTCGATTTTAATGAATGTGTCAATAAATTCATTATAATGGCCCGGGTAAAATGGGCTATATAATAATTCGTGTAGTCGGGTATTTTTTTTTCATTTCAGAGAACTGTTAATTTATGTCAAAAAAATACATAAAAAATAAATAAATAAAAAAGAGACATTCAAGGCGCCTATTGCGCTGCTGGCAACCCTAGGTCGATAGTTCGCAGTTCTCACTTAATTCACTACACTAGTGTTGGACGGAGATTCCAGACCCGTCAGAGTACCCTTATATTCTCACTGATTAAAGTATATCATTTTGCAGTGTTAGTGTGTACATTGAACGTATGCATACCTGCTAGTTTGTGCTTTGGGCCAATTTTTATGTAAAAGGCTCTAAATTTGCAGAAAATATACTCACTTTACTTACATTCTGATAAAGTAGGTATCAATCTTATTTTTTGGTTTTAAAATAACCCAAGGAACAAAACTTATTAAAGTCATTTTTCTCTTAACTCCGTATGAACAGAGATTTAAGAGGTTACAAGTTTAATGATTTTTATTTTTACGTCGATGGTATTCCATTTTTTATTTTTATGAAAACTACAAGATAAATATAAGTAATCCGTGTAAATTTAACTTTATATTATATTATAGTCATTTTTCTACTATGCCATAAGTTAGAATAATTTCAAAGGCTGTAAGGTAAGTAAGTACGATTTTTTTTACATTCGGCGCCCTGTACCAGAGAATTGGCCCGCGGCACAAACAAGCGGATATGCATATGCGGATCTCGGATCTCAGTCCATGTTGTTTTGTACTATGTATACAGTATAGACGTCCGTTCTGATTCAATGAAATCTAACAACCTTACTAATAAAAATATTTATACAGTGTATAAGCTATACAATGTTTTGCCCTTGTCTGATACGTTGGAAAAGTAGCTTGACAGACAAGGACAAAACATTGTATAGCTTATACAGTGTATAAATATTTTTATTAGTTTGAGGGTAAATGTAAACAAAGTTCAATTTAGGTGGGCTATAAGGCTACGTTCCCACGAGCGTTTTTAGTGGTCGTAACAGAAAAAAAAATGTAAATAGAACTGTGCGCCAGTGGCGAATGGTCTAAAGAGCTATTATGTCTCATGAAGACCTCTAGCCAAAACTAGTATGTATAAAACAATAATATTTTATACAAGTCAGATAGGACAAGCGATAGCGCTATGTAGACCGATTCAAGCGACATCTATGCGCTGCACGTTGCAACTTTGACACGAATATTGGAATCACAGATTTCTTTAAAACTCAATATATTCGGAGTTATGGTGGGAGATCATAGGAACCATAACACCAGTCAAAAATAAAGTTGAAATTCAAACTTGTTTTTAATAGCCGGCTGGCCAACTAAATAACAATATTATTAATATGATTTGTCCGTTGGCAATTCGAGGTAATTAAGGGCTATTTTTCTGTGACATTAACCCGCATTGTTGTAGCTTTCACCATTGAGGAGCTGTTATTAGATAATAATAAATAAATGTTTATTTCCAATAAACAGTTTACAGTTATAATGTAGAACTCGTAGTCACCTAGTAAGCTTACGCCTGTATCAGGTGACTAGGCTCTTCCACAGTAATCTTCTCTTAATCTTAATACAAAAACCTATCAAAATATTATACATTATGAAATTTATTTACTAGAGTACAATAATAAAAATATGGCAATTTTTAAAATTTTTCACAAAAAAACAAAACATTTTATTAAACCTTTATTACCAGCATAGCTCTAACGCCAATACGTGTAATAAAATCTAAATTAACATCTAACTGTGTGTGTGTGTATGTGTGTATTTGTGTGTGTTAGTGCGTATGTGTGTAATGTGTAGATGTGGGTGTTGTGTTTGTACATATATGTGTGTTTGTGATCACGTGTGTCATGAGACGAATGAATTTTGAAAAGTACCTCGGCGGTACCTCAGTCCCGCGTCCTTGGATGTAAAGTCATGTTATTTCGTTAATAATACTTATTATTTTAAATTATATTGAGCAGTGAGAAGTGATAAATATAATTCGTCTTAAAGTTTAAACTAATACGTATTTATGTACTTATATGTGAATATTGAATGTGAGACTACTTAGTACTTGTGTTGTGTTTATTGTTGGTGATAAATCGTTTGAATAAATTGACTTTTAGGGTAAGCGGAAAGTTGGATATGTACCTACTATCCATTTTAATTTGTAGATATCATAATAATAGACAATCATAATACATATAATATATGTATTATTATATTAGGTCCTTACCTACATGTGAAATTGGCGTTTTTTCGTATTGGCCATTTTGAACTCAAATATTAATTTAATATTAATAAACCTAACCTTTGGTTAGGAAGTCCAATTTCAAATTTATACTGCTATTTACTCATGCATGTGTGTTTCGAAAACCGTAATTCATTTGCTTTATCTTCTTTTGGTTTTTTCTTTGCGTCACTCTGTTTACAACTTACACTCTGTTGAAAACTTGAAATATCGTATTATTTTCGAGTACGAGTTCCACCGTGGCACCAGTGCTGCAGAAACGCTGAAATGATTAAAGATGTGTATGGCGGCGGCGGTGCCGCAACAGAAAACACTGTGCGTTTTTGGTTCCAACGTTTTCGTTCTGGAAATTTCGACCTGTAGAACAAGCCCCGTGGGCGGCCGGAGACCAAAGTTGATAATGAAGAATTGAAGGCTATTGTGGAAGCGGTACCATCGCAAACCACGTCCGAGTTAGCTGCAGGCTGCGGTGTTAGTGATAAACTGTTTTAATTCACTTGAAGCAAATTGGAAAGGTGAAAAAGCTTGAAAGGTGGGACCTGATGAATTGAGTGCAGCAAACCGAAAAACGCGCGTCGACTGCTGCGTTTCATTACGCAACCGGCACAATAATGAAGGGATTTTAAATCGAATTATTACCTGTGATGAAAAGTGGATTTTGTACGATAATCGGAAACGCTCATCGCAATGGCTAAACCCTGGCGAACCAGCCAAACCCTGCCACAAGCGAAAATTGACTAAAAAAAGTTACTTGTGAGCGTTTGGTGCACTAGTGCCGGTGTCGTTCTCAGCTTTCTTAAATCTGCCCAGACGATTACGGCAGATGTCTATTTCCAGCAACTGCAAATCATGATGGAAAAGCTAGCTGTTAAACAATCGAGGTTGGTCATTCGCTCTAGGCCACTGCTGCTTCAGGACAACGCTAGACTACACACGACACAACAGACGGCTACCAAATTAGAGGAACTTCAATTGGAATTTTTAAGACATCCACCGTACTCCCCGGACCTTACTCCAAGAGATTACCATTTTTTCGAAATTTGGATAACTTCTTGCAAGGGAAAAAATTCAACTCCTATGGGGCAGTCCAAAGCGCCTTCAAAGATTTTATTGATTCCTGTTCGAATGGTTTTTTTAGTAAAGGAATCAATGAACTACCTATGAGACGGCAAAAGTGCATAGATAGCAATGGTATATACTTTGATTAAATAAATTTTATTATGTTTAAAAAAATCGACTTTATGTTCCCCTTTTACAAAACGCCAATTTCATATGTAATGTGACCTAATAGAATAGGCGGTAGTACCGTGGAAGTGTTTTAATATTATGATTATTTTACAATAGTTAATTGATACACAGAAAAACGTTTTATTATTAAGTATGTGGGAAGAGTGGAAGCCCCAAAGGGAGATCTCTGACCGAGCGAGGTGCTATGCTCGGTCAGGCCGAAGCCCACTTGTATGAATTTCAGATGTCGTATATATAGTGCCGATCATAGAAAACTTCGATAGCGCGATTCAGGATTGTGGCGCTAATTGGTCCGCCACAAGTACATACCTATTTTGTATTTTGAAATGTACCTAATTGTAGCTAAGAATACCGTATATTTAACAATTCTACACGCTTGTAACGTTGACCATCATACATAATATGGCGCTAAATTTCCTTTAAAAAAACGCACAACTCACGTCTAGCGACTAGGGCTCCCCTCTGAAGTAATACCACCCTTATGCGCTTATATAATAGAACTGAAAATCATGTACAGCTGTCAAAACTGAAAATCATGTACAGCTGTCAAAACTGACATTGACACTTGACACTTAGATGATATGAATTCATGTTCATAATAATATCACACAACATTTCTTTACACTTTTCCACTTTATTTAGGTTTTTACAATCCTACTAATATTATAAATGTGAAAGTTTGTAAGGATGGATGGAATTTTGTTACTCTTTCACGCAAAAACTACTAAACGGATTTTGATGACATTTAGTATGGTAGTAGTATAGGCTCTGGATTAAAACATAGGCTACTTTTTATCCCGGAAGAGTACAGTATTCCCGCGGGATACCCGATTGTATATTTACGCGGACGGAGCCGCGGGCAACAGCTAGTAATAAAAAAAACACTCGCGGTGCAGCTCTTGCAATGAAACGTGTATCTTCTTGTTTAGCGAATATAGTTCAATTTTGAATTGCTCGCGCTATCTTAAAAATATCGCGCCGCGTCTGTCACGTCGCAGGGCGCCAATTCTCGTACATTGAATTTCGGTTCGATTAACGCGCTGATTCATTCGCACTGGCGTCAAATCCTGCGCGCGCGAGCTGGACAGACTGACAACCGAATTGGGGCCCTGCACAGAGTTTAATTTGGCCCAAAAATAGGATTTATAGCTTAATTCGAAAGGGTACTTAATTACAAATGCCCGAGTAAAACACCCATGATGCTCGCTTGCATAGTTTTAAAACTATATCGAAAAGAAAATTCGATTCCCGCTTTGGTAAAAAATATTTCAAAATTCTTAAGGAATGGACAAAAATATGCTGAACATTATTTCAAGAACATACAAAAAGCTACATTATGAACCCTTTTCAAGTCGGCTATGACTTATGGGGGCTATAAAAACAAAGAAAATCGATTTTTAGTTTTAATTGTTTTTCTAAGTTCCGCTGTATTAGTAACTGCAAATTTCATTAATCGAAAGCTAATAATCACCTTCCACCACCACTGGTAAAAAATCAAATTCTAAAACCGCGGAACTTCGTGGCAAAATAGTTTTGAAAATATGCGGCATTTGCGGGATTCGTCTTAAAGTCGAAAAGAAAATTATATACATACCTAATTTAAAGTTAGCTAAGTTAAAGTTGTACTAAGAGTCGAGACCCAAAACTCGAGCGAAAATTGACCAAGCCACAAAGTTAAACGGGCCATGTGATAAGTGATAAGCGACGAGGGGGGGGGGGGGGATAATGTGTGGCACGCGACGAGAGCGCGCTTACATAAACGATGTCGTGGGATTATTTAAGGGGGCACGTGTACGGTCAACGACAAATCCGGTTTAGCACATTTCGCTCTTATTAGTATGGCAACGAGGTCCAAGTGGTAGGTACACTGGGTTTATCGGCAAGGCGTCATGCACGTACGCGCAACGTATGCGTACCTAAGGGTCAATTTCTCAATTCACACCGAAACGATACGCGACGCGGCACTGCATTTTTAAAGATAGCTATTCAAAATTAAATTTTAGTCATTACACAAGAAGATACACGTTTCATTGTAAGAGTTCGAATGTCAAGTTGCACCGCGCTGCACAGTGCACAGCGCATGTGCAGTGTGTGACTGGTGTCATAATATGAAACTTATATTTTGTTGTGTAGTGAATAAAGTTCAATTTTGAATCAGCTCCATCTTAAAACATACAGCGCCGCGTCCCGTATCGTTTCATTTCGGTGTGAGCTCACCCTAGGCCTAAATATAATGACTAATCAAAGACGATGAGACACTATGTAAACAGTAAACTGTTCAGGCCTCGGCCTTGCCTTCCCTCTTATCCTACATACATCATGTAGGCCCTGTAGCCCTATTTCATATAAGGCTCGCAGAGGAGGCCGCTCGTTAAAAGACAAGCCTCGTCCTCGTCTTAATACCAAGATCTGTAAATCATTTTAGATACTGAACAAATTTGACAATTACACAATGTCAATACAATGAAAAGTCGGCGTTTTCGATCTTATCGGTAACTTATTCGGTAGCATAGCTAAGGTTCAAAAGTGGTACACTGAATTTGTCGGCGTCAGTACTTATCACATATCCGTTCTACATAATTGAATCCGTTTCCTTGCACATATGTATTAGTAGTATATTATGTTGTTTATTATCTTCTCCCTCATACGTATACCGCGGCACTTCACAAGAGCCGCATTAAATTTTCATCTGCACGATACAATATGGCGGTCGTGGTTATTGATGTTTATATTTTGTTGCGGATTAATGTTACTAATCACTGGAGCGTTCTAAAATTGGGAAATTTAATTTTAAAATATATTATGTCATTTATATTCACAGCGTGTCGAGATTAGAAGATTTTGACCGCAGATAGTAGGATTAATTTATCGACAAAACACCCCCCTCTTGAGGGAAAGAGGTGTTTTGTTATTTTTGGAGGCAATTTGAGTATTCTTGTACTTTCAACGGACAACAGCTGATGTGCGTATAAGGAATAAATTAGTAGATTATAATTAGTTGAAAGTAAATTAACTATCAATTTAAATACGAGAATTGGAATAATTTAATATCCTGAATCATATTTGAGTCCATTGTAATTTGTATTAAACTTTATTTAACAATTTTTGTGCCAATGAATCAAAATAAGCAATATTCGAGCCAGTTACCGTAATTTTGTTTCGTTTTACGATTGACTTATTCGGTAGACTGCACCCTTAGCTTATCCCGAATCCACCCGTCGCAGTTTCTCGCGAAATTGGACCGGATAAAAAGTTTCTGGCGTTTTTTGTGAGTCGTAAAAAGATATCGTCATCGCCGCACACCCCCGTCATTGAATTTTGAGAATATTATAGAGGGGTGACTTGGAACACGAGGAAATGTTATAATGATAAAGCTCAAACTAAGCTTAAAGCATAGAAATAAATATAAAACTTACCTATATAACGTTTTAGCGACATTAAGTGTAATCGTAGAATCATTCGCTTTGTTTACAATCGCTTATACCGGCAATTTGAGCACTGATTAAAGACAGAACAGATAAACAGTTACATAGTTAGCTTTCGATTTGATTGCATGTAGCAAAGCATACGGTGTGTCCACGATTGTGGGGAAAAGTTGTAGGCCGTTGAAGGGGACGTCAAAATTTTCAAATTTGGATCGATTTGTTATATGAAAGCTGTTTCTCTGTATGTAAGTTTATATAATTATACTTCCTACTCTGGGATTTGAGTGTCATTGTTAATTCTTGTCGTTTATTTTTAAAGCTACATCGTCGTACAACCTGAACTTTCTAAATCATTTACGTTAGGGTGAACGTTAACTATCAATTACATTGTTATCGTTTATGCCCGCTACTAATCTAACGTTTTAACGTAACGATTTAGTTTACGTTCCCACGAGCGTATTTTGGTGGTCGCGAAAAACCAGCACTGTAGCTATACAATAGATGTGTGCGCTAATACAATAGAGCTCAAAATTGTGTAGAGTTGTCAAATTTGATATTTGACACTTGACTCTTCGATTTTCAGCTCTATTGTACCAGCGCAGAGTTCTATTTACAGTGCAGTTTTTTCTGTCGCGACCACAAAAAACTCTCGTGGGTACGAGGGCTTAACGGTGTAAACGAAAGTTTAATCAATCGTTGGTATGGCAAACCATTACGAAATTCGCTACGATTTGCCATACACACGATTGATAAAACTTCACAGTTCGGCTTACACCGTTAAATCGTTACGATAAAATAGGTGTGTAGCGGCTTTAAATAGATTCAATACCGTTTCTTATGGTTTCTTTACTATCCCGAGCCTAACAAGTATCACCTCTGTTCGTATATTCATCGTCACTTCTCTGTCGATGTCTCTCAGGCCAGAATTTATCGCACCACCGACCTGCGGGCATTAGCATAATAACATCCCCGGGCAACGTTCCGTCAACGAATTCCGCCATTTTTGTTTTGCCGGAATAGCTTGCAGCGATTTTTTTCGACAATGTTGCTGACGAATTCATGTGCGTCTAAAACGGAAATATTTATGTAGGCTGCCTAGATAATAGATATGTATTACTAGCATTTTCCCACGGCTCCACCCGCGTAAACACAGTACCCCCACGAAAACACTGTATGTTTTCGGGAGAAAAAATTAGCCTATGTATTAATCCAGAGCTTAATACTAAGCTATACTACCCTACCAAATTTCATCGAATCCGTTCAGTAGTTTTTGCGTGAAAGCGTAACAAACACCCATCCATCTATATCCACAAACTTCGACATTTAGATATAATAGGAGCAGGTCGTAGCTTACGAGGATCGCGTGTTTTGCCGGGACAGTTTTAATCCAGATATGAAGATTTATTTTCAAGTCGTTGATATCACACTCTCGTGCGGTTCAAATCGTGAGTGTGCAATGCAATGCGACAGACACGATCTGGGGCTAAAGCGAGACTACATTTTTAGAGTTCCGTTGTAGATACTACAGCGGAACTCTATAAATGTAAATTATAATTTCGCTCCGTCCGCCCGTATGTCCGTCCTTCTAACTCCTGTAATATTGTATAGATTTTATTTCTGGCATGATATTAAAATAATTAAATATAATTTATCGTGCGTTCATTATTTGGGGGTTCGTCGAATAGGCCTATTGAAATTAACGGTGAAATTTCATATACGACACTTTTATAAATTGAACCATTTTCTGTAATCGGCCTCCAAAATGTTGGTCCCTCTGGAATTTCTAAACTATAAGAGCTGGAAACTTGTAATCTTCCATCTTGGTAAAGCATGCTAAATCGAACAAAAACTTTAGAGAAGTAAATTGAAAAATAAAAAAAAAACTTATTGCGCGTCGATAGTTACGGAACCCTCGTTAGACATATCCTGACATCCTCTCGGTTAGGTTATTAGTGAGTAAATATTGAATAGAATCGACCTCTGGTCTTAATTGTCAGTACTAATTCGACACAGGCACAAGATGAATGTTTAATTGCAACATAAAGTGTCCGGCGGCGTTAAAACAGTAGCTGTCGGTGTCGGTTGTGCGTTTTACAAATGTGCTAATTTTATTATTTTCTAACAATCAGAGCGTAGCGCTCGTGATAGTAATCGGCGCTATAAAAATGAAAACGCGTGATATTTTGATAGTTTAATTAGTGGAGTGTGAAGTGGGCATATAGCGCGTGCGTGTGTGTGTGGCGTAACCAGCCAGCGTCACGTAATACGGCCCCTGCGCCCCTGGAACAATAGGGTACATGAATACATGTCAAATATTTGTTCTAAATATTCAGAAATATTAAGGTACTTGGTAAATGTAAACAAATATACAATTTTGTGTGTATTACTGCGTCTGCGTCTTACCCGACTACGGCGAAAACAAAAGGAAGGGTAATGATGTTGGCAGTCTATGTATGTATGTTTGTTCCACCGTAATGCTTAAAACGACTGATTCGATTTAAAAAAAATAGGTGTGAATAGATTTGTGATAATAGCCCCGGGTAACATCGGCTATATATAATTTACGTAGTCGGTTTAAAGTTTTTATTAAAAAAAAATCTTATTAAAAATACATCTTAAAAATTACAAAATAATTTATTATTGACTTATTATATTATAGGGCTAGATTTACCAATTATGACCTTTTGAGTTGATGATCTAAAGTAGACAATAGACAGGTTTGTTATTTTAGTTTTTTTCTACTACAACAATCTATATTAACGTACATAAAGACACAGTTCACAGTTCACACCTACCAAACTGTTATATTATTATCGATCCAAAATGATCAAAACACTTAACGGGGAAGGCTCCACAATGTTTACTATAATTTATACTTTTGTAGACATATTGTGACGCAAGTAATTTCGTAATGGGATCGCCGGAGCGTTACTTATGGAAATCTCTCGACGGCCTTAAACAAAGGGTCCGTAGATTTGCAGTGGTGTAATCGATTTACTTCGACTTTAAGCGACGCTGTGACGTCAGATCTTTAAAGATAGCGTTATTTTTACTCGACTACGGCGAAACCAAAAGGATGGGTAATGATACGAGGGGAGGTCCAAAAGTTCGCGGAATGAAAGGGTTGTTAATAAAATATAACAATAAATTTATTTTTCCTTTTCAATATAATCACCCTTAAGTGTAATACATTTATTTGATCTATGGATTAATTTTTCTAAACCATCGAAAAAATATTTTTTGTCTTTGGCCTCAAAATGCGCCGAAATTGCCTCCTTCACTTCGTTATCGTCGGAAAATTTCCTTCCCCTTAGCTCTTTTTTTAAATTTGGAAACAAATAAAAATCGCTAGGGGCCAGGTCTGGACTGTAGGGTGGGTGAACAAGTGGTTCGAATCCATGCGTGTGAAGAGCAGCCATGGCAACTCGGCTCTTGTGAACCGGCGCGTTGTCTTGCAAAAGCAACACACACTTGGCCAATTTTCCACGACGTTTTTCTTTAATTGCCTCCTTTAACTTTTCCAATATTGTGGCGTAGTATTCTCCGGTTATAGTGTACCTTTTTCTTTATAATCAATCAGTAATATTCCCTCACAATCCCAAAAAACAGTGGCCATCAACTTTCCAGCCGATTCTGACACTTTGAATTTCTTGGGAGGTGGTGTACCCTTTTTGTGCCATTGCATGGACTCCTGTTTTGATTCAGGTTCAAAGTGATGAACCCATGTTTCATCTCCAGTAACAATCCGCTCCAAAATCTGCACAGGGTTGTCTCCACACACCTCCAAAAAGTGCTTAGACGCGTCGATGCGCTGCTGTTTTTGAAGCGGCGTGAGCATTCTCGGCACCCATCTTGCACTGACTTTTGTCATGCCCAAGTGGTCGTGCAGGATCCGCAAAATGGTTGTATCTGATACTCCAACAAATGCAGATAATTGTTTTTTCTTTAAACGTGTGTCTTCCAGTACAAGTTTTTCGACTTTTTCGACGATGTCTGATGTGGTGGCCTCAACTGGCCGCCAAGAGCGAGGGTCGTCTTCAATTGAATCTCGACCATGTTTGAAAAGTCCATGCCACTTATAAACCATTGTTTTACTAGGGCACTGATCTCCATAAACGGCTTCCATTTCATTTAAAATGGTTTGAACGTTTTTTCCTTGCTTGGTAAGGAATTTTATCACAGCGCGATGTTAAATTTTCTCCATAGTTGCAGTTTGCTTCCGGATTGACTTGTTTAGCAGGCGAGTACTCGTAAACGAATGGCGCTATAGGGTTGAGATTTTATATATATACTAATTATGAGTGCTCAATTAGTATGACACTAAGCGAGCTACCCTATCCCCACTCCATCCCCTCCATTCCGCGAACTTTTGGACCTCCCCTCGTACCTATGTGTGTTTCACCGTAGCGCCTAAACTACTGTTCCGATTTTAATAAATGAGGTGTCAATAGATTCGTAATGATGGCGATTCAAAATTTTGTATTTTGAAAATTGAACCTCAAATTCTAACATCTAAAAAAATTAAACCGAGTATCAAATAAAGGTCCTGGCAAGCACACCACAAATATGCATATATATTATACACATTTGTGGCGTGCTTGCACTAATATTTTAAAAATACACGCTTTTAAAATATACGGTCGTATAATTCGTACAAACCCAGTTGTCCAATTTTGGAACATTACGTAATATAAGACTATAAATATATAATTTTTATATTATACAATATACATGTTAATTTACCTTCATAAAGTATATTTAATTTTAGAAATATTATAATAATATTATTATTATCGTTCTTAAAATCTAGAAAAAAAATTGGCTCGCTCCGCGCTCATGAAGGAGATATTATTTTTAATTTCAAGTGTTTTGATTAATATTATTCCAAAAACATGTTCTATTGGGAAACTGAAAAATATAAAATAAAAATATAAGTTAAAAAACTATAACCCGACTACGTTATAAAAAAGGGGTCTAAAAAGGCTGAAACAAGAAAATAATTCAGACAGAAATCCAGAAATCGCACCTTCTTTGTAAGGTTCGGAACAGTCAATGTCAAATCGCAGCCGTCTGTATCTATCTTGGGGTTTAATTCTAGAAACTTCTCTAGGCCTTAGCGTCTCGGTGTAAACTGCAGCTTAGATGCCATTAGTAGGTGCGACCACGGCTGACCATTGATTGACTTGACCATTTTTGTACCTATGCATTTCTGGATTTCTATCGGAATTATTTCCCATTAAAGAATATTTAATGGGTAATATTCTACCAATATTACACATTAAGAACCGAAATAACACACATTTTTGGAAGAAATACAAAATCACATCGTCACTCTTCCACATTCCCGACAAAACTCTTTTATCCATTCGTCCTTACTTATCAACCCGTAGTAACTTATCGACGAGTCTGAGGGTTTATGTGGTGTGTGGGGTGTATCAGTCCCCTAACCCGTAGTGGCCTGTCACAACACCTTAAGATTGCCGCTAGGATATTTTATACCCCCACGCTATTGATGCGTGACAAACGTTTGGAAGTTTTTGTAGTGTTTATACCAGGGCCCAAGTAGGCACTAGCGGTCTGTTCTTAAAGTGGAGCCATACTAAGGTAATACGGCGTTTATTGTTACGAATTCGTAACAATAAGTTGTAAGTATCTTCATTTATTATATGTAATAAATTATCGTTAGTTCACGACGCGACACCCTACCGAGCGCGGGGCGCACGTCGTATCTCACCTCATAGTTTAGTCGTAATTATCCTAAGCTGTGCTGACTCAATACAGTGAATCTTATCTTAATCTTTGTTTATCTTAATACTCAACCCCAACCCCGACCACGTAGTATAAGGAACCTTTATAGTTTCGCTGTGTCCGATCGTCTGTCTGTCCGCCCCTGCTACTGCTACTACTTCTGTAATTTTGAATATAAATTGATGAAGTTTTGCACAATTATATTATATTGCGTATACTTTACCTTTAGGAATGGCTCCCCAATTCCCAGTACACGTGAAGTGGGGATAAAAAAACCATTCAACACTCATTGTGTGGGGGTCTTTAAAAATATATTTTTAAATAAAGGTGAGGTTTCATACATTACTTTTTATAATGTAAACCATTTTCGAGTAAACCACCCGCAGAGGGGTTTGCATGTTGGCTACCCCTGGCATTTCTAAACTATGAGACATAGAAACTAGTAACTTTACATACTGAATACTGATAGATCATGCTAAATACTTTTAAGGAAAATGATTATGAACGAAATCGGGAAATATCTTTTGGAGTCGTTTGAATAAAATTGATAATTACGGAACGCTCCCAAAGACATGTCCTGACATGCTCTATGTTAAGTTTTTATTTTTTAATTTAAAAGGTTGTAGAAGAAATATACCTAATTTACTCTTAATTCTTAATTTTTGGTATCTACGAGTTAACTAAATAATTAATTTAACTGTGTTTAATCCTCGTACTGTCATTGACCCCACAGTCGTACGGTCTTTCATAGAATTAATGTGCTTGTAGTAAATTGGACAAGATGTCTATTGTGCGCCGGTCATTGACCTCCCCGATGACGTCACGAACTAATTAGATGCCTAAAATGGCTTGATAGTTGAGATTCGTAGGAGTATATCCGTAAGACTACGATTTTTTTATATAATTTGCGCAGAAGTGGTCAGATTCCTAAAAGTTTGCTTGTAATATAACTGGCTTACATATTTAAAACCTGTTCATTTATTTTGAACTAGCTCCCGCTGCTTCAAAATAAATATACATTTGCAACTTTGTTTGCGTAGAGCGAAAGGAGCCCTACTTAAAAAAAACGAAACCCTAAGATAAAAGTAGCCTTAGTTACTTCTTATAAAATCAGCTATCCGCCAGTGAAGACTGAAGGTCACATGAAAATCGGTCCAGACGTTTCAGAGATTAGCCAGAACAAACAGACAGATGGACGAACTGACAAAAATGATTAAACTTGATTTTTTATTGTAAGTAGGTACCGTATATAATACCGTATATAAATCATAATATGCATTTATTTTTGCGGTTAATTTAAAATTACAAACAGACACTTCGATTTTATTTATTTGTATAGATTATAGATGGATAAAGACCGGAAAATGAGCAGACGAATCGTGTAATGGTAAACGTTGATCTCCGCCACAGTGGACATCTGCAATATTAGAGTGCTTGTAAGTTTTGTTACTAACAGCACCGTTTACCAGTTTTTAGTCCTATTTCGCCTTTGCCTCCTGGGTCTTTATTCAAGATGCATTCGATAATTTCGACGGCTAAGTTCGAAAACAAAATGTATGGGATTTGACATAAGGCATCGTAAGCGACATGTCACCGCTAGGTGACATTTCAAATGCGATGTCGTATAAGTCGATAAGTCATACGACTTATGATACATCTTACGACACATCGCATTATCGACGCTTATTCAGAGAAACACATTCCGGGCCGGTTTTCTGTAAGGCCGTGGGGTATTTCTCTAAGTACGGCTCTCCCACGGCATTGACCGTGGTCATCACATTTGCATTCATGCTTTATAGGAGTACTAGCTTTTGCCCGCGGCTCCGCCCGCGTAACTCCAGTATCCCACGGGAACACTGTACTTTTTCGAGATAAAATGTACCCTATGTGTTAATCCGGACTCTAAACTACAACAATACCAAATTTCATCAAAACCTTCTAGTAGATTTTGCGGGAAAGAGTCACAAACATCCATCCATACATCCAGTGTGCGAGTTTCTTACGCGGCGGTTCATCTCGCCAGGTTAGTTCCCGAACCGTTGGTAGGTCGTACACGTAGGGACAATAATTCCATTAAAAAAACTTTTTGATTTTTATTTGATTTTGTACCATTCTCTCAAATTTTCATATTTGAAATAGCAGTAGGATGGTATTGACGACCTCTATGGCTCAGTGGTTCAGCGCGTTGGCGCTCAAGCCGGGGGTCGCGGGTTCGAATCCCGCCGAAGGAACAAAAAGTTTTTCTGTGTTCCTGGGTCATGGATGTGTATTAAATATGTGTATAATATAATAAAAATCTTAAATATATGTATAGTATAAAAGTATTAAATATACTTCCCGTTTTCTGGTACCTGTAACACAAGTTCTTCGGATACTTAGCACGGGGCCAGATTGACGTGGTGTGAAGCGTCCATAGTATTATTATTATTATTATTATTATTATTATTATTATTATTATTATTATTATTATTAGGATATTCTGAAGGCAATGTAATCAGTGCTCTCTTCTGCTACCTAATTGAGGTGACTACGGAGCACGGGTGTCAACGGACGTAACAAGCGGTTATGTGGGAACAACTTCGTTAGCGCGATTCAGGATTTGCGTACAATATATTAATTAATTATTACCGTGAGCCATAGAGTCTAGACTGAAATGGAACTTACATTAATGTTATTTTAGTTCTTTTCATACCTAAGCACTATAAGCCTTTGCAATAATCGTGGCATCGCGCGTCGTCGGGTAGATTTTTGTCTCTGTCTTTGTCGAATACGGACAATGTTTTTTTAGCACTAGCTACGTTGTTAGGTACTTAAAAAACAGGCCTTAGGTTTTGTTTGACTCTGTCTTCACTTTTTTATTTGGTTTGCGATGGGGATATACACATTACACACGCAACACTTTTAACTCCCGACGAAGACAGATGGGTGTTATAAGTGTGACGTGCCTGTCTGTCTGTGTGTGTTTGTCCGTGCCATCGTAGCTTCGATAAACCGATTTTGATGCTTGTTTCTTTTTTGTTTGAAAACTGACATGATCGAGAGTGTTCTTAGCTATAATTCATCATCATCATCAGCTCGCTCACTGCTCGACCAATCGGGGGCTACTTAAAAAAATATGTTTTTTAAACGTCCACCTCTCTGCAGCTTTTCAAAGTTCATATAAAACCTACCTAGTTACTTTCATTGTAATCTTAACTTTTAATCTTATATGTAATTGTGACAATAATAATTATTGTAACTATAACCAAGATTATTGTAATAATTTTCCCCAAGTCCAGAATAGTTTCTGTGAAGGTTTATTTGTAATTTCTTTTGTCCGTTTTCCCCCATTTCGCTCGCTCGGGCGCGCGTCTCCGAATAATTGTGCCAGAAATAGACATTATATATATATCAATTTATTAGCAATTTTCCTGTTATCATAAATCATTATTCATTATTGAACCATCAACATCATCATCATCAACATTAATCATAATGGCGAACAGACAAAATGGCTTTGGATATTTCTTTGTAGCTTTTACCTGCGGTTCCGCCCGTTCAAATACACTATCCCACGGGAACACTGTATTTTTTCGGGATAAAAAGTGGCCTATGTTTTAGTCCAGAGCCTAAATTACTACCTATTTTTTGTTTGAAAGAGTAACAAGCACCCATCCATCCAAACCTTTGACATTTATAATATTAGTAGGAAGTAGGATAAGGCGGTTAGTGGCTAAAATCTGCAGAGGAAGTGTTCCTTGCACTGCACACGTTTATGTAAATGATTATAAACACAACCTGATTAGTGATTACTAATTAGGTACCATATTTCTACTTCCTAACCAGGAAAATGCCGGAAGAACTGATGTTTCAAGTGAACGAAGACGCTTCTTAACTTGTCCAACCGAAAAAGTGACAGCTACAAAACTCATCAGGCCTTTTCTCAGTCGTTAAATATTTATCAAGCGGTCGCAGCTGGCAGCACTTAATCATACTCCCCTACTCGTGTCTACAACTCCACAACTCCAAACACCCGACTCCAAACTCCAAAACTCCAAACTCATCGGCAACTTTACTCCGATGTTTTGCCACTCGTCGCGATGTATCCTGCATGATACATATGAAACTAATTCACTGAATTGTAATAATCTCAGTGCCAATAATACGAAGAACGAAAGACATAATATGAGATCTAATCAACGATTAATTTTAACATTCGTTGGTAAAATTGACACTTAAGGGCTAATGCCGAATACTGAAACGTTAATCAAAATTAAAAGTTCTCCTATTCACAGGCTGTCGCTGTCTCTGCTAGCCGAAATGACAAGGATAGCATGTGACTTGAGCGTCACTTAATCTAACTATCGGTTCAATATACGGCCGTTAGTCTATGAGTTTGATGAAGTAATTGAATACATTATCTCAAAACAATAAATAAATAACTCCCCACACCGATTTCGGTGACGGTGGCCGGTTTCATTGAAACCAGGCCAGTTACGCAGGAGTAATTTTAAATTACGGAAAAGTAATTTTATAGTGCCCAAGTGTGTGCGCAGTACACAAGAGCACTCTTCCTTTACTTCCTTTACTCTTATAACCCAGTGGGACGGGAAACCGACACGACTGGCGTTAGATCAGGTGCAGGTCCGACTTTTTACATGCCAATCCGACGCATGAATCATCTTTCTTGTCAGACAATCGGGTGATCGGCCTGCATTGTCCTAACCAAACTTGGAAAGAATATTTATTGTTGTTGCAATGCGGGAATCGAACCCACGACCTCCGAGTCGAGCTTCGAGCGTCGAGCCAAGCTCTAACCACTAGACCACGGAGGCTGTTAAAGCGGTTGTTCTCTCGAAATAATGGAGAAAATATTGTAAATAAAGGTTACATTGCAAACATTATACGCAGTTTCCTTATTATCATAGATTAATAATTATTTTCAGATGATATGTTCGCAATTCAGGTTATATATATGTATCAAGTATCCAGATTGACGTGGTATGAAGCGTCCATAGATGATATTATTATTATTATTATTCCCTATGCAACATACCGATGACATCTTATAGGCTGTTAATGTGACGATGATGATGAGCCTACAGGCGCGAATTTAATATCGATATATTTTTACAGCGTACGTATAATGACATTTTCATTGGCCCATAAAATGTTTTAGATCCGTCCCCGGGTGTTATGACTCCTTGATTTGTCGCCTACTGGATGTTATACACTAATGTGCGTTGACACTACGCGACGCGACAAAGAAATTACACATTCATTACTTAGAAACAAAATTTAAAAAAAAATAAGTAACATTGTCATGCAGTTATCGAGCTGCTGATGATGAATTATAGATAACACTCTCGATCATGTCAGCTTTCAAACAAGAAGAAACTAGATCAAGGTCAGTTCATCAGACACGTCAAAGTATAACACCCCTGTGCTTTACGTTGGGGGTTGAAAAAGACGCACCAGACTAATATTACTTAAGGCTCTCTATAACGCCAGTGACCTCGAGCGTCAAGTCTCATACTTACTACCACATAATTTTGTAGGCGACAAGGTCGTATCGTGTCGACCGGAGAGTATTAAAATCGGATAAAAAATAGCTATAAATATTTGCGACAAATTGCAAAAAACTAAAACGACTTTCCACTGAGACTCATTTTACTTAAAATATTTAAATAATTTTCACACTCGTGTGTTTTATAGAAGAAGAGAAAAAAGGTTTTCACTTAAAAAAAGGGTGGACTTAGCATATTTTTAAATCAATATTTAAATATAAAATAATAATTTATAAAAAGACAGTCCTCGGCTTAATATATTGCAGATTACCATATATTTTTTGGGATTTTTCAATACAACCATGACAGAAAATAGGTTTCAAAGAACTTCAATTTTCAGTTCTATCCAGCGCACAACCCCTTAATGTAGTAGCGCTGCCTCTGGCATATCTAACAACACATTTACGCTGAAAGGCATGAAGTGCGCCTAGCAGGAAATTTGACAGCGGCGTAAACGTAACGTTATCGAATGAGAATTGTATGAATCTGTCAAAATCATGACAGCACCCATACGGGGCGTTGTTTCAATGCCATTCAAATTGTAATTAACTTCTTCATGGCGAGTAGGGACTAAAACTCGCACATAGCACACACTCTACGAATAGTTGGAACGGTAGTGATCGGCAATAATGACATATTAAGAAATGTCTAAAATTCACTCCCTCAGGAGATGAAGTGTCCCCAAGTCCGTACGTGCCTCTGGGATGGCTCATCAGGTATTAACGTGACGCGTTAGCTGACATGTACGTGTTTTACTTTAACGGCGAAGATAAAGTTATCTCTCACGTTTGATGACTTTAGCGATCACTGTCCATTTATCTTGTTCTCCCCGTTAGTATATGCAATTATGCATGCATGGTGCAGTAATCAAACTTGTTCTTCAAACTTAAAAGTAGGCGAGTTTTTTGTAACTACTCGCCGTGAAGACGTTAATTACAATTTGCATCGAAACAAACGGGGCGTTGTTTCGATGCCATACAAATGAATAGTGGCAAACAATGGTAACTAATTCCATGCCATACAAATTGTAGTTAGCTTCTTCGCGGCGAGTAGTGACAAAAACTCGCATTCAGCATAGGGACCGTTTAAATTAATTACATCGTTTCTAAAATAATCCTAGCGTGGACTCAAAGGGCTTAAAAACATATAAAATGCTTACCGAACCTTAATAGGTGCCCTTTACTCCTAAGGCATATCGTCATCAATAATCTTTTAACCGGATATAATATGGCGTATTGTTTTCAACTCCTACTAACGTATTCGTAAGCCTCATGCATATATCGGCAAGATCCCACTGTCTCCAAGGCCATATCAAAGTTAGAGATCAACTGGTAATAAGATACGAGTTGATTAATTTGAGATGTATCCATGGGGACAGTGATATCACCGAGATGGCTTATTAACCGTGGATCGAATGGCGTCGTAAACTTACATTTTACGAGTCAGCGAGTAAACCTCGGATTGCTAACGCGATATCCAAATGCAAGTGTCAAATGGGATTCCAGAGTTAGGGACGGCGAGACATGCCTTGAAATTGAGAATTTAGGAGCAGTGGGACATGAAGAAAAATTAATCCAATATAAGTTAGTAAGTAAGGAATATATTTTGGCATGGTGGTAGGCATCATGTAGAACTATTCTACTACGTCTCTACCTACTGTGATTTTGGATTTTATTCTTGCTCATTACTTGTATACGCCGCGTTTTTTATGATTACCCGTTATGTGACGTCAAAAATGATTTAAAGTGAACCCATTGGCAACCATGTCATTGACGTGTTGAATGTGAATGGTATTCCTGGTAGTTTCCTTATGTATTACGGAATCCTAGTAGTATTGTGTATAGATCTCGGTTTTTACATCATAAAATAACAATAATTATATATTTTAGGGGTGGCTCTCTATACATGTGAAGTGGGGATGAAAAATATTTGTTCATTCTACCCCATCGTGTGGGGTATCGTTAAATAGGTATTTCAAAATAAAATCAAGGTTTAATATATGACCATTTTTTACAAAGTCGATCATTTTCGAGTAATCGGCCTCCAAAGTGGTTTAAAAGTTGCCACCACCCCTGGCATTTCTAAACTATAGAAGATAGAAACATGTAATTTTTCATTTGTGTGTATGTGTTTCATCCATGAAAGTGGACGTAAAACCTACTAAATGAAATAAAAGAAACTCGTCAAAGACGAAACGTATTGAAATAAGGTGAGAATATTTTTCGATTTAACAAACCATTCCCAACAAATTCTGAGAACCTTTATGCGAGAAATAATTTCGCTCAAACTTATATGCTATCAGAAAATATAAAAATAACCCTTTCACCTAAACTGTCGAGGGGCTGGTGAAAACTGCCTTCAAAGAATAATTTTTTTTGACCAATTATAGTTTCTGATGCTAACATCGGGTGTTATCTGACTTCTAGTTTTATTTGACGAAACACGCTCTGATTTTCGACCCTTTTTGTTCCTCGCTTCTCGATAGATCGCCGTCGCCGTGATAAAGATGTCGGTGTCTTCTTTTAAAGCACTGATAACAGGCGTCGATATAAATAATTCAATTTTCATTTGCGTCAATACTGAAAATGTTTTCGACTGGGAAATATATTTTAACTTTTCTCTGGAAAAGTTTATGGCGTTGGTACTCTTTTGTTTGCATATCGCAATCGATTTTCATGCTCCTTTAAAAAATGCACTTGGGAAAGATTTAGAGTATTCAGGAGTTTAATACTATGTTGTGTAGAACATTAGCGTCAAGAAGCATTGAATCGGCGACATTTTATTACAGTTGGATATAATGGTCTAGAAACAGATAAGCTCGAGTATCACAAACTATTATAAGATTCGTTCATGTCTGGGTCATAATCAGCCATCTTTATATCTGGACTTTCTAAGACGTTTTTGACCCCTTATATTTCCATTTTTTATTGTTGTGGGGCTGAATGCCCTTTGTCGCGCTTAATTAATCCGTCTGCGCGTTCCGTCAATGCGTGATAAAAGTTGTAAAACTCTTTAAATGGTCTAGGCTTTTATGGGCAGTAAGGCCAATAACCATAAAGCGTGTGGCAGTTTCCATGTAGATGAGTTCTAGAAACAGTTTCTAGCCTTTTTATTTAACGTCTAATATAAATGCAACACATGATACATGTTTGTTTGTGTGGCAACTTTGACGACAGTTGGCGGTTGTTGGCAAAGTAATGTATTGTGGTAATCGGTGTTTCGCACGATGCTAATGATGCGAATTACAAAGTAACGTTACACTTTTTGAAATACAAAGTCTCATGCTGATTGGGTGTGCCTAATTATACCCAGAAGAATCAAGACTTTATCAGAATTTCGGGTCTTCGGGTTAATTTACAACCAGATGATCGGGTTAACCGAAAAGAAACGATACTGGACGTGGCGCTGCATTTCTATTAGCTATTCAAAATTGAACATTACACAAAAAGATACACGTCGTTTGACGTTTCATTGTATGCGTTCGAAAGTAAAAATGCCCCACGCTGCATTCAATTTTAGATACCTATCTTAAAAATGTAGCGCCGCGTCGTGTCGCGTATCGTCGCGGTGTGAACTGACTCTTAGATTAATACCAAATACAGATATATGTAAAATGTATATCAGCAGGTCCTTCATACTTACCATTGGTTTTAGTTACTTCATGTTATAAATTTCCGTAAACATCGGGACTATTACCGACTTTCCGGAATGGAAGTTAATCCGATTCTCGTAATAAAATATCTGTCGGTTTGTCCGAATTATGATTATGTAAGGCAGTAATGTTTTACGAGATCCGTTTTCCGGGGATAGACATCGATTGAGATTTCTTTAACGGCGCCTCCGTAGCTTGTAACTTTACGGGCGATTCTGGGTTTACGACGTTACAGACCTGTCCCGCTTCACGCTATCACGCTTTACGCTATCACGCTTCACGCGAAAATCAGTAAAAATCATGATAGCGCCCGTATACATTTCATTCGATAACGTTACGTTTACGCCGCTGTCAAATGTTGCTGCTAGGCCCTCTGATCTCTTGTAAATTCATATATTCTTTCAATGACGTTTCAGTATTAAATTCTGCTCAAAGTTTGAGTAGCTCCCAGCTCCCAGTAGTAGGAATTTTGTATTTAGTGTTAACTTAAACATTTGAGCCGTTGTTAAATTTTGAGTGTCGTTACAATATTCGGTTATAAATGATAAAAGTTCATTTATTCACTTAGTAACAATTAAATCAAGAAAAAAATCTCGAATTATAAAAGAACGTTCGTTCGTATAATAAAAATACTAGATGTTATTTTTTATTTATTAATGGCGTTAGGGCTTTAAACCATTTGCCAGTGTCAAGTTAAATAGGCGGCAAATAGCATTCTCGTTTAAGTTATCAACACCGTATTTCTAAATCGTCAGGTCTAAAGTCTAGTCATCAGTCAAAGTCCAAAAAATAGTCAGTGCAGTCAATGAGTTAAGTCAGTGGATTCAGTAAAGTGGTAGAAGCTTTACTAAAAGTTCCTAGGGAGTTTTGGAGGGAGCACAAAATAGCATGCTTTTAGAGGTTGTACACTTGCCAACATCAACTAATATATCAACATAACGATGTGCACAAGACATCAACGAATATCTAATGATTCTACCAATATTTCATATTAATCTATTCTACCAATATTTCATATTAAGAACCGAAATAACACAAATTTATGGAGGTATTACAAAAACAACAACGTCACACATTGGATTCCCCGGCAGTACCTACTCGATGTTTGTAATAATAATAATAATTCGTCTCGAATAATAAAAGTAGAATTCGCATTGTGGTTGAAATTCGCCCATAATAATTCATAATATTATATTTTTTAAGTTTTACTTTATAAGGGTTCTTATGCCCTATATTTATATGAAATTTAGCAGAGATATAGACTAGACTACGGAGAAGAACATAGGCTACTTTTTATCACGAAAAAATGTACGGTTACCGCGAGTTTGACTTTTGCGCGGACGAAGTCGCGGGCAACATCTAGTACATAATAAAATTACGCCATCTTGGTTTTTACCATACTTCAAATGTCTGCCATCTTGTTTTCACTGTGGCTGACCAATTAGCGCCACAATTCTGAATCGTGCTTTCGAATTTTCTGTGGTTCGGCGCTATATGTATATACAACAGCTGAAATGACTACAAGTGGGCTTCGGCCTGACCGAGCATACCATCTCGCTCGGTCGGACATCTCCCTTTGAGGCTTGCCACCACATTCCCACATCACCATACATCAAATGTCAAAATGATCCCAATAATCACAAAATTGGGGCCATTTAACTGGAGACACTTTTTGCCTCAACATGCCTCGTCTATAATATAGTATACGTTTACGGTAGTGTTGCGGTAGTGTGTGTTAATAATCCGAGGTAGGTGTGTGTTGTTAATATAAGCTTTCTGCACACCTGCCTTCACAATATTTTAATTTACCGGCCAAATTTCATTCTCCTACGATTGCACAATTCTCTCAAAACTGCACTGAAAGTTTTTGCTTCATAAGTATTAATGTAATAATATATTCGCAGGTATAAAAAGTTCTGTTTGTTCGCCAAAGCTAGAAATATTCGGAGTTCTCACTAGATCTGTTGTGCCAGCTCTTGTTATTTTTTTATGACGAGTGACGTCTGTTTTGAATTTGGAATGTGCGAATTGTGTTACGCCAGGTTAGTTCTTCGAGTATGTGAATAGTAATAGACGTATATATTGTCGACGAGGCATGTCGAGACAAAAACTGTCACCACTTAAGTGGCCCCACTTTTGGGGTTTTTTGGGGCCATTTTGACATTTGAGGTATGGTGATATAAAGACTTCTTCTTGTGTGAAGATTTGTGCTGTGAAATGTACTACGTCATAGCCCATCTACGTCATAGTTTTGAAATCATTGTGAATGATATTATGTTCCATAAATATATTTAATTATTATGCACATAGTAATACGAGTAGGTGTGCCAATAGATCTTATTTTTCAAAGCCACGTGGTATGTATAAGTGTTCAATATTCGACCATAATTGTTGAAAAAAAATATACAAATAAAAATGTAAACGTTGGATATGGAATGTGAAAGACAGATTGGCAAAGTAGTGTGAGTTATAAATCTGAGGTAGTGTGTGTAATGTTATATTTATTAACTTGATGTATTTTTAAGTATTATTAGATAGCTATAGAAGAATATTGTTGCAGCTCACTCCATATAAACTGTGCCAAATTTCATACCCCACCTAATATTCGTAAAAAAGAATACTAAGTTTTTGCAACACACACTAATATAACATATGATGCTTTTTAGCTATTTTAATATAATATTGAAAAAAAAACTGAGTTAGTTATTTTACATCGAAAAATTAATACGAGAACATAAAATCGAAGTTATAAATCCAAAAGTGCTACATAAGCACAATAATCTGAATAAGATTCATGCAATAAAGAAGGCAATACCACACGGATTTTTACGAGGCGCTCAAAAGTACACGTCTCTTGAGGGCTCGTCTCGTCTGCATTAATTAGCGAACAAACCCGCGGGCAAAGCATATACTTGTAAATACATTGAGAGGATGCGTCTGTTTGTTGAATGCTTTACGACAGAGAGATGAAAGATCAAACAATAGTTATGCAAAACGTGCCTATTTTAATTTTTAATGGGCGACAAGTTTTTGTAGCGTAAAATAGGTTTTGGAACCTTTCGACTCATACATAATCTTAGCCAAATAGTGGGGTATCTGAGGAGTTTCCCCTTAGAACTTTGAATGAATATAAAGTCTTCCGAATTAACCTGTGAAAGTATTAAATGTGTAAAAATGGACGAAAAACTAAAAATTTTAACTTTTTTTGTTGCAAATTTTCATATTTTGTACAATTCAACAAAAAAGAGCTTTTGGTTTTGATGAACAAAATACTGGTCCGATTTTGATGAAATTAGGCACAGACATAGAGTAGACATCGGGAAAGGACATGGCTACTTTTTATCGCGGCAACATGCACGATTCCGGCGGGTTTTCCTTTTACGAAGTCGCGGGCAACATCAAGTTTAACATAAAACCACATTACATTACAAAGGCCTATGATATGTCTCGTTACTTGTATCGATGTACAGAGGGCCACGAGGAATACAAAGGCTGTTTATTTTGTGGCGAGGGATTAGGGAGGCCTGCGTGGTCCCTCCGTAGTCAGGTGATCGTTTGTGGACCCACTAGTGAGGTTAACCTTTTGTTATTTACAAACTTGTCAGTTGTAGGCATTAACTTTGTAGGTGTGATACTAGCACTAGCGAAGGCCGGTTCTCCGTCAAAGGGTAACCCCAACCCGTAGACGTGAGACCAGTTGCAGAACTTATTTTAATACCTAAATACATATCTTAAGGAATTTAGTACTTCGGACATAAGAATAACGGTCGTGTCCGTGAATAAGTACGAGCAGGTATTCGTGATCTACGAGGCAATGGGGTTACGAAGTTTGTAACTGTACTGTCATAGTTATTGTTATTGTTATCTACAAAGATTTCAAACCCAAAGATACGCTATGACTTTGACAGAACAAACCTTCATACGAGAAAAAAATACGCCATCTTGGTTTTCACCATACTACAAATGTCAGCCGTCTCGATTAATTTGACCATACCTCAAATGTCAAAATTGCCCCGAAATCTCAAAAAGTGGGGCCGTTTAAGTGGAGACTCGACCAAACTCAAAGTTTTTACCTCAACATGCCTCGTCTGTATCATATACGTCTATGGTTGTCTATTCTAATATTATAAAGAGCAAAAGAGTTTGTTTGTTTGTATTGAATAGGCTCCGAAGCTACTGGACCAATTTTGAGGAAATTTGGCACAGATATAGAGTAGTCTACGGGGAACGACATAGGCTACCTTTTATCGCAGAAAAATGTACGGTTTCCACGAGATTAACTTTTACGCGCACGAGGTTGCGGGAAACGTCTAGTCTTAATTAAACGTGAAGCCCGTATGAAGAGTGTTATATGCACACGTCGCTATTAGATGCTACACATACCACTCCATAGTTTTTCATACTATTTGTTCAGTATTGTCAGTTGGGACTTGGGGCTGTGTGTATTGTAATGCTCCTTACGTACAAAATGTGCACTTCTTGCCCCAACAAACCTATTTAACTAAGCCCTAAGCCCTCGTACCCACGAGAATTTTTTTTGTGGTCACGACAGAAAAAAACGGCACTTTAAATAGAACTTTGAGTTTAGCCGGGGAGTTCAATGGGCGACGTTGTGAATTCGTATTTCTTAATAAATTTGTGTTATTTCGGTTCTTAATGTGTAATGTTGGTAGAATATTAACCATTAAATATTCGTTAACGTGCACAAGTGTGGGCAAGTGGTGCAACTTCTAAAAACGTGCTATTGTGTTTCCCGCCAAAACTCCCCAGGAACTTCCAGTAAAGCTTCTACCACTTTACTGAATCGACTGACATGACTCATGGACTGTACTGACTATATATTTGGACTTTGACCAAACTTTGACCAGACTTGACGATATAGGAATACGGTGTTGAAAATTGAAACGAAAGTTCTATTTCCCGCATTTTTAACTTGCCACTGGCAAATGGTTATAAGCCGATGCCAGTCGCTATACCCCTAGTATGATGGACGTCAGTAACTGGCACGTAAAGGCGGAGGTACACTAGTAGTTCAGTCACGTACGCAGTGTCATCATTACAACCCTTCTGTCACATTCATCTGCCGAAATGGGACCGGGCCCCGGGGACATTTATTTAAAAAAAAAATTACCGTCTCCAATGTTTCGGAGATATGACATTATTTATGATTAATAGTAAATCGTAGGTTGATTAAGGGTTTTATCTGAAGCCCAATTCACTTAACTAGTTTCGATATAATCTCGGTTCGGTCGACGACTCATTCGCATAAGCGTCTTAAACGTACGCGCGCCAGCCGGAAAATCCAAGCGAGATCCCCGCTACCTATAATTTTTAAATGGTTAGAATAAAAGGTTAAAATACAAGTTACCTTTGCCTATTTGATTTAGAGAGATTCTATCAAAGTTTCGCCTACTACGCTCTCTTAAATACATTAAATAACAAGCAGCTACATACGAAATAAATTAGTCTAGACTCTAGGTTAAAACCAATTTTAATGGATAACTTACCTAATTCTTTATTCAAATATTTGTTCTTATACGAATACGAGAAACATCAAATAGGCACAGATGTGCCAATTTCATTAAAATATATACCTAAGTATTTTACGGAAAACGAGTTTCATTTTCCGCAGTTTCCGAACGAATTTTCCTGGAAATATACCTGGCGTTCCATACAAAGTAACAATATTCGCTTATCGTTTTGCCACACTTTCTATTTAAATGAAAGAATCGACTTCAATTCAGTCTAATAAGCCGTACGGAAAGTGCATTTGTATGCAAAAATATTCACGTGCTTTTAAACCTTTGATAACCACAAAGGAGAGGAGAAATATAAATGAATAGCAATAGGGAATATTTCAAAGTATATAAAACATAAATAGCAATAGGAGGCAACAGGAAGCAATAGGGGAATAATTCAGTGACGTCGTGATACCTGCAATAGCCAATAATAAATGTGACGTAACGTAACATTGTAAGTAATATAAGTAAGTAGTAATATTGTAAGGCGCCGTGCACACGAGTTACTTCAATGAAGTGATTCTGACGGTTAATGAACGTACGTTTAATGCTGACTGAAGTAGTTTTAAGTTGTACTTTACCCCCTTGTTACTAAAAATATTTACGCAACGGACACGCTAATCAATGTTGCTGTCTTGGTCTGATGCGTTGGAAAAGTCACCTGACAGACAAAGACAGTTACAGGAATTTGCGTATCCGTTCCGTAAATATTTGTAATAATAAGGGGTTTAATGTCCACTTTACAAGTATTCATACACGATCTTTGGTTCCTGGTGCTCCTGACTTAGACTATTAGAAAGATTTTGGTAGATAGATGATTAAAAACATTAAGAGTGGCTCACATGGCAAAAAAAATTTTTAATAAACTATGTCAAGGACTTAAAGATAGGCATTTTTGCTCCTCGACTCGCAACAATAAAACCTTTTTGAAGTAAATATTCAACGCTTCATTATCTTCCGAAGTAATGGACGCAATTAACCTATCTTAATGTCTTTATTTTGATAATGTCCTAATGGCTTTCCTTAAAACAAAAACTTTGTAAATGTGCCTAAATAGCGACCTAAAAACTGTACATTAAATTATTATTGTACAGTAAAAATTTGTAAGACCAATTTAAGTTTATAAATGGTATCACCGACTTCATTACGTCTGCGTACTAACAGTAACGCTATGAGCAAATTTAAAGATAAAATTAACGATCAGTCATTTGTATTCAGGTACCGACCTGAAAAAGCTAGTTTTAACAAGAAAATATTGTTATGTTGGTGTACCTCAAATTTATTTTGAGGACGAGAGTTTAAACGTAATTTGCGAATTACGACTGACGAAGATGACGCCTTTTTATGACTTTTACGGAATTATTAAGGGTGCACGTTTAATTGCTGTGAAATTAGCTAGAGTTATGTTGTGTACTTTGGTGTTATGCGTGTAAGTAAATGAACACGAGGCCACCTCTAG
This sequence comes from Phengaris alcon alcon, assembly GCA_037179445.1. Lineage (NCBI taxonomy): Eukaryota > Metazoa > Arthropoda > Insecta > Lepidoptera > Lycaenidae > Phengaris > Phengaris alcon. The sequence continues at coordinate 718,715 of JAYRCH010000148.1, forward strand.
GCGAGGCAGGCGCGGCGAGGCAGACGAGGCGAGGCAATAAATAATGTGCTCTCAGCCTTACACCGGATCGATCAACCTGCACTTATACCTCATTTCAGCGTAGTTTTCAATTTACAGTAGATTTTATACCGCGCTGGATTCGTGTCCGCAAAAACCGGTGTAATGTTTTATGAAACAGTGCATCATCGACATTATTTATTTATATCGTGCCAGTTTGATTTTCAATTTTGATATTCAAGCACAAATAAAACAATTTATTTGCCGTATATTTCGACGAGGTAGTATTTAATTTAATTTTTAAGTTTATCTTTATATGGGTTATTTGCCTTTTAGGTACGAATTGAAAAAATGAAAATATTGATATGAATGACATATTGACGAACGTTAAAGTGTGACAATATTGTATCGTACGCATAACGCACGGTGAGTAATTAATCAGGGGTAGTGTGTGTGTGTGTGTGATGTTATTTTTATTAGTTTAATGTATTCTTTAAGCATTATCATAAAAAAATATCAGTGTTTAAAAAAAAACTATTCTCCCTCTAATATCCATATCAACTTTAACTGTGTCAAATTTCGTACTCCTCCTTTCGCATGATTTTCTTAAAACGTAAACAATCTGATATTTCTGCTTCACTGCTACTTCTACGAAAACTGTCAAAACAATTCATGGAGCTAATATATTCTACAATACACCTCCATGTAACAATTAATTCATTTTCCTACCATTATGTTATAATAATAATAGTAAAAAAATTATATCTAGTGACATTCCGGGCACCTCAAATATTTTTAAGGCTATGTTTTTTAATATAACATCATCACTCGGTGACTAGTTTATAATTATAGGCAAACTGTTGCCGTAAACACAAGTTTCCCGCCTCCATGACATGGCACTAATGACAGTAATGACACACGTCGGACACTTTGTTTAATTACTGTCTTGTCCATTATAAGAACATACCGGCACGTTCGTTACCCCCCTATGTCGATATTGCTATCGATTTCTCATAAAATATCTGTTATTTTCCCATTAACGTGTTTTTTTTCACAATTTTCTGGGTACACAAAAGTGTCAACCCCTATTTGATTTTCTTGGGTGGTGAATTTTGAAAAATCCTTTCGGCGGCTGTCTACTTCATAATAACTATCTGCGTGTAAAATTTCAGTGCAATCCGCACGGTAGTTTTAGCTGTGTTGCCTTTTGTTTAAGTAGACATATAATGTGCCTATATTTTACGCTAACAACCGACCGTAACGTACAATTTCACGAGATCGCCCCGCACATTACTGCGGGCGTAAAAATTAAACAAACGACTTGCATTTCCGCACGGGTCGCATTTACAATGCGGGCCTTGGTCGGGCGAGGTTGGGCGGCAATGACAGGACATTTTATTCGACGGGATTAATGGCACAGAGTAGAAAATATTTATATGTACTTACGTACAGAGAAAAAGCTCTAATAGAACGATATGAATCGATCCAAATTTAAAGAAATTGATTTCTCCGTCAACGGCCCACAATTTTTCCACACAATCGTGGACACACCGTTTGCTTGTAGTAGTGCAATCAAATCGAAAGCTATGTAGCTGTTTATCTGTTCGTCTTTATTTAATCTGTGTTAATGGCGCTCATTCCTAGAAGGTGTGCTAGGTATGAAAACATAGGCAAACTGTTACATATTATACACTAACTCCCTGTTTCACAATCTACTGTCAAAACGTGTCAGATAGTTTATTTGCATGTTCTGTCTCTGTCGCTCGATATAAAGTATGGGGAAACGAAGCTTCCGAATTTGACACTTATTAAAATATTGTGATAAAGCTACACCCTAACCACCTTGTACATAAAAATATTTACACCACGGATACGCAAATCTATGTTGCTGTCTTTGTCTGTCAATTTGCTTTTCCAACGTATCAGACAAAGACAGCAACATGGATTACGAATCTGTGGTGAAAATATTTTTATTAAAACGGATACCTAATGAGTTTGTTGGTTAGATGGATAGTTAATTTTTATTATTTTAAAGGATTTTGGAGACAAAATTTGCAGCTAATGCTTTTGTGGCAACAGGCAAGTCTGGCATATTGTTACTTAGGGTCAATTCACACCGAAACGAAACGATACTCCACATGGCGCTGCATTTTTAAGATAGCTATTCAAAATTGAACTTTATTCACTACACAAGAAGTACACGTTTCATTGTAAGAGTTCGAATGTCAAGTTGCACCGCGCTGCACAGCGCATGTGTCATGTATTACTGATGTCATATGAAACGTATATCTTTTTGTATAGTCCAATAAAATTCAATTTTGAATACCTATCTTAAAAATGTAGCGCCGCGTCGATACGCTATGTGACGACGGTCCGGGTGTGAACTGACCCTTAATCTTTGTAAATGCAAGTAATTTCCATAGTTCTATAATCATGCTATTGAATTATCGTGCGTCGCGAACATTGAAAGTGTTTATCGTGGTATAAACAGCCTAATATTTCTACCAACTAATAATCTAGCACATTTGACTATTCATTCGCTAGAACGCTGGAGTTATCTAGACAATAGGCAATAAACGTATGGTGCATCAACGCCACCTCCAATCGGCCCCTTTTCCCCCTGGCAACGAATAAATAAAAAGTACGGCACAGAGGCGCGGGCGGAAAACGTCGCAACGATTATGCAAATGCATTAACAGCGTCCATTGTTGCCCCCGTCCCCTTCCTCATGCCACAACACGCCACAGAATACATGGAGACAGAAGGCGAGCTTGCCTGCTGTACCAAATTTCATCAAAATGTATGTATGTTGCCGCGCGACTAGACATACAATCAAAATCGCATAAAAGCGCCGATAAATCGTGCGCACGCACGCATACTCACGTGTAAATACGGACTTCAAGCACGTCTGCAGTCGATGTGGTCATTTCCTTTGTGTTTCAGAGAGAAGATTCTGTTCAAAGGCCATTGTGCATTATTTTTGGGTGGTTACTGTATCCCTTTTTATCCGACTAAGCCAAATCCAAAAGGAGGAGTAATAATTTTGGCAGTCTATGTATATATATATGTTTGCTCCACCGTAGCGCCTAAACTTCTGCTCCAATTTTAATGAATGAGGTGTCAAAAGGTTTGTAATAATGGCCTATTTGACTCTAGAGCCTTTAGCCAAGTTGCCATCGCTAATACGACACGAAGTTCGAAAAAATGGGATTTATGTATTGTCTATACGGACTTCTCTATGGGGAAACTCACCGGAAACAAACAATGCTTTTCTCACACAAAAAAAAATGTATACGGGCGTCAGCAAACGCGGAATACCAAGGCTCCCTGTAAGCCGCTATTTAAGAAATTTCACATCCTTCCATTAGTGTGTCAGTATATTTGTGAAAAAACAGCTATCTGTACACACGACCCATAACCCATACCCATATACGAGACCCATACTACTACACCTATATGCAAGTAGAGACAGCAACAAGCTTCGAGTGCCTCGTCAGAGAAAACAAGTATACGGCGATATCAGGTATTGTATGTCGATAAAAATTTTCAACATGTTGCCTAACAGATATTAGATATATATCTCTATTCATTAAATTTAAAATAATATTATTAAATTGGTTGCTGCACAATGCAGTATTATAGTTTATAGTAATAAGGAATATTTGATTTTTTTTTTTTTAATTACATAAATAATTTATTTATTTTGATGTGACCTTTACATATGCCTATTATCAATATTACTCTGGATTCTAATGTGTTACTTTTAAATGATTTAAATAATTTATATTTGCATTAAAAGAAATCAATAATTATAAATATTTCCACACCTCTAAGAGGTAGAAATTGTGAAACTAATTAAACTTAAGAACACTGTACACCAAATTCTCGTAAATAAAGAATATTATTATTATTATTTCACTAAGCTATGCTTATAAGTGCCTAAGTCACTAATTACCGATGCTTATGGAAAATGTGTGGGATTTATGTTGTCGAACTTCGTCGTCATAATTAGCGATGGCAACTTGGCTAAAGGCTCAGGTAACATAGGCTAGGCTATGCTTGCCTTTTGCCCCTACTCTGTGGCACAGCGCCCTACACTACAACACGCGACGTCACGTGAACCGGGGCGATACAACCTGCGCGCGGTCGCTAAATGCAACTATTTTGTTTCTTTGTAATGACGCCATTAGGCGCGTTGTACTCGGCATGATGATGTTCATCATCATTAGTCATGGTTAGGTAGCGAACATGTGCATAACTTATGGTCTATGAACAAAATTTAAAAAAATAAGTAACCCCCGAATTGTCAAGCATGATGATGACATAGCTAAGACCACTCGATCATGTCAGCTATCAAACAAAAAAATCTAGATCAAAATCGGTTTATCCGTTTGGGGGTCCGTGGTATAACCACGGACATACACATAGACAGACAGAACTAGTAATACACCTCTGTTCTCGTCGGGGTTGAAATTGGGTATTTTCCTACACGCAAAAATTTAGTTTCTTCAAATAATTTAAGAAATAATTAGGTATTACAACTTGATCAAAGTAAAAAGAATTAGTATTTTATTTGTAGTTTTGTAATTATATCCATTTCGAAGTCACAAAAAGTTGAAATATTTTTTTAAAACATTAGTGTATAAAACCTACATAATTAGTTTACTTACATCAAATACAAAAAGATGTAACAGCTAACAGCTAGTAAATAATAAATTATCCGGAATAAAACATAAATGTGAATGTCGAGGCGGTGAGTGAGAAGATTTACGGCGAAATTCCCTCACGCTTGCCGCTGGCGGCTGGCTGGTCTAGCACAAGCAGTTAGTCTTGACTGGCTGTTGTACGTGACTTCGCCTGGAACACGAATGAATTTGTGCTATACATATTACATTATCTGTTCAGAAGGTCGATTCTACTACTTAAATCTAAGGATCAATTCACACCGAGAAGAGACGCGACATGGAGCTGCGTTTTTAAGATGGCTATTCAAAATTTATCTTTAATCACAAAAATATACACGTTTCAGATTACATCAGTCATACACTGCACATGCGCTGTGCAGCGCGGTCACGGAGTAAAAATATGCGCTTTGAAACATGACATTTGAACTATTACAATGAAACGTGCATCTCTTTGTGTAATGAATAAAGTTCAATTTTGAATCACTCTCTTAAAAATGCCGCGCCGCGTCGCGTCTCGTTGTGAGTTGACCTAAAACTATCTGCGTGTGCAGCTGTGCACTACAATGTCTTATTTTTATTAATTGGACAGATTGTTTTATTTCCTCTCGCCGGTTAACATTCCGATCTTCACGGATTAGTTACGGCTTTAAACGTGAAAGTTTGCGTTTTTCGTTGAATAATTTTTTTATAGATTTTATTGCGTTTCATGATTTTTGGTCAATACTCTTTAACAGGGTTCTGTAGTACTTACAAGGAACACGTTTCGCTGTATCCATCCGTCTGTCTGTCCGCCTCTGCTAACTTTTGTAATTATGAATTTCAATGCTCCGAATTTTCCCTGGCCTTCCGGATTCCAGATCATATATATCCCACCCTAACTTCATACACTTCCGCTTCGTATTAAATCACATCTAATGTCGTATTTTTTTGTTGCAGGTAAGCCCCATGACACAGTCCGTACTTTTGTAATGACTGTATGACTGTTTCAAAGCAATTTGTTCGAGAACTAAAGTGAGTAAAACAAATATCAGTGTGCGGAGTTCGAGTTTTTCTTCCGCTTCGTATTAAATCACATCTAATGTCGTATTTTTTTGTTGCAGGTAAGCCCCATGACACAGTCCGTACTTTTGTAATGACTGTATGACTGTTTCAAAGCAATTTGTTCGAGAACTAAAGTGAGTAAAACAAATATCAGGAGGATGTAAAGTAACTATGTAAATAGTTGAAATTCATGAATCACCAATATTATAGATGATAATTTACTAAAAAATAATAATTAAAAAAAATAATTGAGGAGCAAATAAACTTCTCTTTTTGGAAAACGGTTAAAATACAAAAATTTACACCTATTACAGGGCGTATGAAATTATGAAATACATATTAACCCAACATCAGGCTACAATATTACATAAGTAATAAACTGTTATGCATACTGATACATAACTAAGAATGTGCATAACTTACTGAAAAATAACATGATTAACATTTCCTGGCAACTCACACTACGCATAGACACACAGCCGTTCAACGCGCCGGCTTTGAAGGTCACGCGACCGGCGCTATATATATTTTTCGAACGAGACTCCAATACGTTACGTTCCTCGAATACATATATTCTATTTGTGTTTTAAGACCATTCTCACTTCTGTAGAAACTTATTAAGGCAAGGTACTGCAGTTGTAACCTGCCCAGTGTTGCAGGTCCCGTTCATGTTTTTTTGCATCGCGTAACATCAGACAATCTGCTCATTTACCATCAGATGATCTGTCTGCTAATATGGTATTTCCTGTACTTTTTTTTTTATTACATAAAGGAATGCTTGTTATATGCATTCTTATTATGCATACTTATTCATCTGAAAAATAAGAAGGAATACTACCTATACTAAAAATCAAAATTTTCAAAGATATTGCGGATTGTTTGAAGCACTTTTGTGAGTCTCGTGAAAAAGTCGTACTAGTAGGTAATGTTACGCTAGTAATGTTACTACGAAATGTATGGCCAGATGCACAAAATATCTGATATCTCGTAATTTTGCGCGTTTATGTTGATACATACCATAGTACATCTTTTTGTATTTGATGTAAGTAAACTAATTATGTAGGTTTTATACACTAATGTTTTAAAAAAATATTTCAACTTTTTGTGACTTCGAAATGGATATAATTACAAAACTACAAATAAAATACTAATTCTTTTTACTTTGATCAAGTTGTAATACCTAATTATTTCTTAAATTATTTGAAAAAAACTAAATTTTTGCGTGTAGGAAAATACCCAATTTCAACCCCGACGAAAACAGAGGTGTATTACAAGTTCTGTCTGTCTATGTGTATGTCCGTGGTTATAATACCACGGACCCCCAAACGGATAAACCGATTTTGATCTAGGTTTTTTTGTTTGATAGCTGACATGATCGAGTGGTCTTAGCTATGTCATCATCATGCTTGACAATTCGGGGGTTACTTATTTTTTTAAATTTTGTTCATAGACCATAAGTTATGCATATGTTCGCTACCTAACCATGACTAATGATGATGAACATCATCATGCCGAGTACAACGCGCCTAATGGCGTCATTACAAAGAAACAAAATAGTTGCATTTAGCGACCGCGCGCAGGTTGTATCGCCCCGGTTCACGTGACGTCGCGTGTTGTAGTGTGGGGCGCTGTGCCACAGAGTAGGGGCAAAAGGCAAGCATAGCCTAGCCTATGTTACCTGAGCCTTTAGCCAAGTTGCCATCGCTAATTATGACGACGAAGTTCGACAACATAAATCCCACACATTTTCCATAAGCATCGGTAATTAGTGACTTAGGCACTTATAAGCATAGCTTAGTGAAATAATAATAATAATATTCTTTATTTACGAGAATTTGGTGTACAGTGTTCTTAAGTTTAATTAGTTTCACAATTTCTACCTCTTAGAGGTGTGGAAATATTTATAATTATTGATTTCTTTTAATGCAAATATAAATTATTTAAATCATTTAAAAGTAACACATTAGAATCCAGAGTAATATTGATAATAGGCATATGTAAAGGTCACATCAAAATAAATAAATTATTTATGTAATAAAAAAAAAAATAATCAAATATTCCTTATTACTATAAACTATAATACTGCATTGTGCAGCAACCAATTTAATAATATTATTTTAAATTTAATGAATAGAGATATATATCTAATATCTGTTAGGCAACATGTTGAAAATTTTTATCGACATACAATACCTGATATCGCCGTATACTTGTTTTCTCTGACGAGGCACTCGAAGCTTGTTGCTGTCTCTACTTGCATATAGGTGTAGTAGTATGGGTCTCGTATATGGGTATGGGTTATGGGTCGTGTGTACAGATAGCTGTTTTTTCACAAATATACTGACACACTAATGGAAGGATGTGAAATTTCTTAAATAGCGGCTTACAGGGAGCCTTGGTATTCCGCGTTTGCTGACGCCCGTATACATTTATTTTGTGTGAGAAAAGCATTGTTTGTTTCCGGTGAGTTTCCCCATAGAGAAGTCCGTATAGACAATACATAAATCCCATTTTTTCGAACTTCGTGTCGTATTAGCGATGGCAACTTGGCTAAAGGCTCTAGAGTCAAATAGGCCATTATTACAAACCTTTTGACACCTCATTCATTAAAATTGGAGCAGAAGTTTAGGCGCTACGGTGGAGCAAACATATATATATATATACATAGACTGCCAAAATTATTACTCCTCCTTTTGGATTTGGCTTAGTCGGATAAAAAGGGATACAGTAACCACCCAAAAATAATGCACAATGGCCTTTGAACAGAATCTTCTCTCTGAAACACAAAGGAAATGACCACATCGACTGCAGACGTGCTTGAAGTCCGTATTTACACGTGAGTATGCGTGCGTGCGCACGATTTATCGGCGCTTTTATGCGATTTTGATTGTATGTCTAGTCGCGCGGCAACATACATACATTTTGATGAAATTTGGTACAGCAGGCAAGCTCGCCTTCTGTCTCCATGTATTCTGTGGCGTGTTGTGGCATGAGGAAGGGGACGGGGCAACAATGGACGCTGTTAATGCATTTGCATAATCGTTGCGACGTTTTCCGCCCGCGCCTCTGTGCCGTACTTTTTATTTATTCGTTGCCAGGGGAAAAGGGGCCGATTGGAGGTGGCGTTGATGCACCATACGTGGGATTTCACATTCGTGTGCAAAGGATTAAATTGGCACGAATTCATTAAATTGTAAAATTAAAATTAAAAAATCCTTTTTAGGGTTCCGTAATATTCAAGGAACCCTTATAGTTTCGCTCTGTCAGTCAATCTGTCTGTAATAATATCTTTACATTATAGTGGTTCTCCATGTGACGTGGGGATGAAAAATATTTTTTCATTCTACCCCATCGTGTTGGGTATCGTTATATCGTTAAATAGGTCTTTTAAAATAAAGGTAAGGTTTCCTACATGACTTTTTTACAAAGTCAACTATTTTCGAGTAATCGGCCTCCCAAAGTGGTTTATAAGTTGGTCCGCCTGACATTTCTAAACTATGAGACTTAGAAACCTGCAATTTTTCATGCAGATTGATCATGTTAAATACTCTTTTCAGGAAAATTATATTGAACGAAATCGGACCGTAACTTTTGAAGTAATTTAAAAAAAAATCTTTTATACGTTTATAGTTACGGAACCCTCCTTAGACATGTCCTGACATGCTCTTGGTTAGGTATTTTTAAAAACAAGCTTTTATTTATGCTCTTAAAGTATCTACTCATATGAGGATTTTTTGGCAGAAAAATAAAATAAAAACTTGATATTGCCCCCCCCCCCCCCCCCCCCCCCAAGTGAGATTTGGTGAGATTCGGCGGGACCTAAATACCTCATGTAACTCATGGACGCCCCCTTATAATCAGATTAAGTGTACCTACCTACAGGTAAATCTCGCGAGCTGAAATCTATTATGCCCTTTAAGTTACACCCGAAAAACATTACCAACAAAAGGTCGTCTTTTCTGAACCGTCCAAGCGATAACTTAGAAAAGATAGCTAATTACAGCTACTTGTCTTAACTGTAATTAGCAGTTTCGCTGTGGAGTGAGGATATCGTATACAGTGCGATGTCCACATGGTACGTCGTATTGAAGCTCTGATGCATGATGGCGCCGGGCATTGTGCGGGTTGAGGAAATGGACCCGTGAATTAGTTTCGATGTTCTTTTTTGTTTATCCTACCTTTGTGTAGTGAACATGTGGAGTTTAAATAACTTCCGCATGGAATCATGGGTAGGTACTCTGAAATAACTTTCAAAACATGTCTGTTGAATAAGTACCTAATAGTGCTCAAAAGTGCTAAAGTAAACATTTGATCACAAATGTTAAAAAATGTTTTCAGGTTAGGAAACAAATTGTTATAAAACAATTGTTATCTTTTGTTTGTAAACATTTTATACGGGTGCCTAGCGTTTGACGCCTATGAGCGCATTTTCTTTTTTTTAAATAAAAAATAAAAGCTTTTCTAATGAGCAAATCTTCTTTCATTGTCGTGTACGCCTCAGAACGCAATACCAAACTGCGAGTCAATGTGTTTTAAAATGTTAGTAAACATTTTCCATCAGTGTAGGAACACTTATACCATCTAACAGTTCCTAACAAAATGTAACAATTATTGTTAACATTTGTTAGTAATGTTTTAGTGTTAGAAAATGTTTGTAAACGTTTTATAACGGCAGTGTGGGATTACCACACCACACCACACCATTACAGTAACATTAATACCTAAGGGTCAATTCACACTGATACGAAACGTGCACGACATAGCGCTGCATTTTTATTAAGAAGCTATTCAAAATTGAACTGTTCATTGTAACAGTTCGAATGTCATGTTGCACCGCGCTGCATAGCGCATGTGCAGTGTATGTTATATGAAACGTGTACCTTTTTGTGTAGTAAATAAAGTTCAAATTTGAATAGCTATCTTAGAAATGAAGCGCCGCGTATCGTCGCGGTGTGATGACCCTAACTTTTAAAGAAGTACAGTAAAACCATGTTGCTAATGGCCTTTGGCAATCTTCGTTTGTCTATCGAAATGACAGACGATGTATGAAAAGCGACATTGCCGAAAGACATTGAGGTCGTGGTGGTACCGTACCTAGTTTACCTTAGATATATTAATTTATTTCTGTTAGCTGTGTCGTCGTTTTTTGTATGAATGAGCAAACCATACGAAACTGTCGTAATAACGAAGGCTTAAACTAAACAATCGCTCTAGTATGTTAGAAGTTCAAGATTGTTAATATTTTGAGAAAATCTGACACAGATTCAAATAGTTTTTACCATGTAAAAATAAGTTAAAAAAACTATTACCCGACTACGTAAAAAAGAGGTCTAAAAAGGACGAAACAAAAAAGAATTCAGATTGAAATCCAGAAATGCATAGGTACAAATTGGTCAAGCTAGAGCCGTGGTCGCCGTTAGTGGGTACTAATAGCATCTAAGCTGCAGTTCACACCGAGATGCGTTGCAACTAGGTGTGAGCAGAGCCTAAGGCCTAGAGAAGTTTCTAAATAACCTAACCAACAGCATCTCAGGACATGTCTAAGGAGGGTTCCGTAACTATCAACGCGTAATTAGTTTTTTAAAATTACTTCAAAAGTTACTATCCGAATCGTTCTAAATAATTATTTTGTACGATTTCGGTCAAAATAATTTTCCTAAAGAGTTTTTAGCATGATCTATCAGCATGGAAACTTACAATTTTCTATCTACTATAGTTAAGAAATGCCAGTTGGGGGGACCAACTTACAAACCACTTGGAGGCCGATTCCTCGAAAATGGTCGACTATGTAAAAAGTCATGAAATCTTACCTTTATTTTAAAATACCTATTAAATGATACCCCACACGATGGGGTAGAATGAAAATTATTTTTCATCCCCACTTATAAATTATTATTACACACAATATAAAATTATGAAAATGAAAAAATGAAAATATACTTTATTGTGCACAATCAACAGTTACACACACACATATACAATATAAACTATACACAGAACAAGACGAAAGTACACAAAGGCGGCCTTATTACTAAACAGCAATTTCTTCCAGGCAACCTTTGAAAGAAAGGATTAAATTGCCGGAGAAGGGTACTGTGCTAAAAGTATATCTACAAATTATAAATATAGAATCATTATTATTTTATGATGCCAAAACCGAGATCTATATACAATCTATAACTGTACCAAATTTCATCCATTTAAATTTATAATTACAGAAGCTAGAAGCGCGGACAGACATACAGACGGACGGACAGAGCGAAACTATAAGGGTTCCTTGTGTATTAAGGAACCCTAAAAATACGTACATTCATCATACACATGCATCTCCCAAGATAGATACAGACGGCTGCGATTTGACTTAGACTGTTCGAACCTTAATAATAGCTCTCCACACCGATTTCGGTGACGGTGGCCGGTTTATTGAAACAAGGCCTAGCTACGCATGAGTTATTTTATAGTACCCAAGTGTGTGCGAAGTACACAAGAGCACTCTCTCTTCCTTTACTCTCGAAACCCAGTGGGACGGACAGACCGACACGACTGGCGAGAGATCAGGCGCAGGTCAGACTTTTTACCCATCCGACGCATGGATTATTCCGACATTCTTGCCAGACAATCAGCCTGCATTGTCCTAACCAAACTTGAAAACAACATTTTTTGTTGTTCCAATGCGGGAATCGAACCCACGACCTCCGAGTCGAGAACCAAGCTCTAAACCACTGGACCACGGAGGCTATTATTGTTACCGGAGGCTGTTATACAATATATCCGAACCTTATAAAGTTCTTAGTCGGGTAAATATACCAAAACAAGTTACAAAGGCAACGAAAGTTCTTTGGCCGGTTAATATCAAATATCTATGGTTATGGGTACTTATACTGAGACTAAGACAGAACCCGATTTGTCATAAAATAACTCTATATATAATTAATTGTCAGTATATTTTTGTCTACAATATGAAATATCTTTACTTGCTATGTCGTGTCGACACAGAATATGGAAGAAAAGCATTATGGAAGGAAGTTAGGAGTGAAAGGAGGAAGGAAAATTTTACTACAAAAATACTATCATAGTCAAAAGCTAAGCTTTCAAAACGATTTTTGACTCTCCATATATATATATATATATATATATATATATATATATATATATATATATATATATATATATATATATATATATATATATATATATATATATATATATATATATATATATATATATATATATATATATATATATATATATAGAAATCCGTAACACCGGAGGAGTCGCAAGTGCGTTGCCAAGGCCAAAGACGAATATGCTCTTTTCATGAAGGTTTGAAGGTCGTAATGGTCCGGAAATACCGCTTCTGACAGACAGTTCATACCAAAGTTTTATTCGCGCGGCAGAAAGCTCCGATAGAAAGCGCAGACGGCAATAGTCCACCGTGCCGTCTGCAGTCTGCCACTCATGACGGTGATGAGAATGGTAGTTTTGTCTCGTGAAACGGTGGCGAAAAGTGGCAGCAGGTATAAGTCCGAACAGTTAATCGGAGCACTTCCTGTACTATAGTACCAATCGAGAGTAATAACTAACTCTTCAGGTCAATTCACACCGAAACGAAGCGATACGGGACTTGAAGCCGCATATTAAAGATAGCTATTCAAAATTGAACTTTATTCAACTTTATTACACAAGAAGATACGTTTCATTAGTAGAGTTCAAATGTCAAGTTACACCGCGCTACAGAGCGCATGTGCAATCTGTGACTGATGGCATATGAAACGTGTGTCTTTTTGTGTAGTTAATAAAATTCAAGTTTCAATAGCTATCTGAAAAATGCATCACCGCGGTGTGTACGGACTTTAGGTATCTGAAATCAATATCCCCCCCCCCCCCCCCCCCAGACTAATCGTTACAAAACAAAACGCACGTTCCTTACGTAAAGTGCTTGCTGGAGTGAAGTCTAAATTAATAATGTGCTGTATCAACATGAAAGAATTGGAAATATCGTGTTATTACAGTCGAGCGAAGGGAAATAATTGTTAGGGGTGGCATGCGCGGGTACAATGGCTATATTTTTAATTGTGAAAGAATTCACAGGTACGAAAATTGTACAAAAAAGATATTGGAAAACGTTAAACAACATCAACATAGTGAGTTCTAAAAGAGAAACTATGATTTTACAAGCAACTGGCTTAATGCATACCTGATGCTAAAAAAATAATTCCACTCCTACCAAAAACATTTTCCTGTAAAATTATGCCAAGACGATGCCAAATGACTCGCACTGTCAAAAAGTTATCAGATCTCGTGTTAAACCAAACTTCTGACTCTACACGCCCTAACTCTACGAGCCTAACTTCACAAACTCTACACCTTAATAATGTAAAAATTACTGACAGTTTTTCTGTTATACTATACTTGTAAGGTCATCAAAAAATCGACGAAACGCTTCGAGGAAAGGTGGTATGGTAGTCTTGGCAGATTTTGGAATATGGTCGTTTGGACTCCAGGGTTAGCTTATAATATTACATTAATTAGTAAAAGGTGTTGAGAAAAGCTCCGTCTCCCATCACGCGTAGCACAACCACCGTGTTAGTAGTTCCTTTCTACGGAAGAATAGACAAAATGACAGATTGACAAAGGAAAGCTGTCATTTTGTCCATATTATGTGTCAGTATGTCTATTCTTGTGTAGACAAAACGAATTTGGCCATGCGAAGCGTAGGTACCTACTATTGAACATAATCGGAGCAGAGCTCCTCACATATATTTATCATTATTTATATTTTTTGCGCCATATTTTTGTGAGGGAATATCAAGTCGCATTTATAATTTATGGCCTAAAATGACGGATTTCCTCCGTGCCGGCTCTTACCCAACACGCCCATTTCCCCGTGCGCGCGAAAATATATTATTATTTAGTTTAGACTAGAAAATAAAGTTTTTTTGGTATAGATTAGGTAGAGATATAGGGTAGGATAGATTTTCTTGCAAAGCCTTTTTTATCCGACTACGACAAAGACAAAAAAAGGCCACTTTAGGGGTTTCATATATTTTTTTCCAACAAAAATCGTGAAATGGTAAAATGGCAACATGATTCATCTGATTTCATCGTATTAGAAAACATTAACTTTGGCAGTTTTCAATAGAAATGCGTAAAATGGCGCACATAATATAAATTGAAAAAAATATATGAAACATAATATGAAACACCTAAAGTTGCCTTTTTAGACCCACAGGAGTTTCGTAATGTTTAATTATGCTGCCTCGATACTCGATAGGGACTAACAAAGCCTACTGCATGAACTATCATATTACTCATAGACAAGGCTTAACCGTAAAATTTATCCAATGGGGTACCGAACCCCACACAAAACATGTAGTCTTGTTGTACCTGGATTTAAAACACCTATTTTACTATGAAACACACACCTCATACTCATAAACACGAACCCTAGTGGAACTAGTTTCCGAATCCAAGACTTGTCGTAGGGCTAGGGTTCTAAACAGACACACATACTCCACACCACACACCGCACACATATACTATACACCACACACCGCACACATACACTATACACTATACACCACACACCGCACACATACACTATACACTATACACCACACACTAACAACCGCACACATACACCACACACCGCACACATACACTATACACCTATCTTGGATCTACGCTCCGCTATCCTATGTATCTTAGTAAATTAGATAATATTTATGAACCTTTAGGTCTATTCCTCAGCAAATGTTGAAAATACTGTATGCGTTCTAAATAAATAAATAAAATTAAATTTACCACCTAATTAACAAACCACACTAAAATTAACCCTTTACTAACCCCCGACGAAAACAGATGGTTGTTATAAGTCTGTGTGTATGTGTGTCTGTCCGTGGTATCGTAGCTCCCGAACCGATTTAGACCAAATTTTTTTGTTTCACTTAAATTCACCATGATCAGCCCGTTCACTGCTTGACAATTCGGGGGTTACTAAATTTACCTGCGGGTTTGGTAAGGTACTACCTGAGTTAAACAAAGATTCCATAACCAATGCCACTACAGTAGTCATTATTAAACGTAATGTGCCCCCCCCCCCCCCCCCCCGCCCCACGCGCGACACGCCTACCAATTACGGCACAACAAGTTATGGGCGTTTTTCCTGTTTTCTTCCCTGCACATTGAGTGAAAGGTTAAATTTGTTTGGTGTGTTGAAAATGTTTCAATTTATCTATTCCCTTTATACGTATCTAATTGGATCGTTTCTGATTGTGTGAGGTGGGATCCGATAATGTAATATATTGTTATGTACTAGGGAATTCTGTGTATTATTTTTCCTATATTCGTTAATTCCGGAGGTGTTAGCACGAGCAATTGAAAACTACGTGTTCGTCACGTTATGTCAATTGTATAGGCGCTGCTCATAATTTTCACACAATTCTCATTACGATAATATTACGAATACGTACTTGTCAATTGTTCGTGCTCACCATAAGCACACTAACTACCTACTAACTGTAGCGGGCTACGACCTCTTGATTTGTATGCCCTTCTTGTGCTTGAGTGGTGATGATAATAATACAGCAACAATTCTTATATTCTCCTTTATTGGTGCTTAACACTGATTACGTATTACATATGAGGTATATGCCTAACATAACTATATACCTACGTCTACACTATTTATAGCCTTTTGGCCAACTAAAATAAATTAACTCGATAGGCTTTACTTCATTACATCTGTCAATGTCAAAAATGACATTGACACTTACTTTTGTCAATATGCAACACTAACTTACACCTACACCTACGCACACCCCACTGGTTTCGATTTACCTGTATATAAAATTGGCTGTTGCCCGCGGATCCGCCCGCGTAAATATAGTATCCCACGGGAATACTGTACTTTTTCCGGATTGAAAGTCGCCTATGTTTTAATCCAAAGCCTAAACTACTACCATACCAATTTTTTTCGAAATTCGTTCAGTAGTTTTTGCGTGAAAGAGTAACAAACATCCATCCATCCTCACAAACTTTCACATTTATAATATTACTAGCTGTTGCTCGCGGCTCCGCCCGCGTAAATATAGTATCTTTCGGGAACACTTTCCGGGATAAAAAGTAGCATATGTTTTAATCCAGAGCCTAAACTACTACCATACCAAATTTCATCGAAATCCGTTCAGTAGTTTTTGCGTGAAAGAGTAACAAACAAACTTATATTCACGTTTATAATATTAGTAGGGATATTATATAGTAAGAATTAGAAGACAAAATTTATTTACTCGTGTTTCTTTTGTTTTACCTTACTCACCCTTCCTCTGGCTTCGCCGTAGTCGGGTAAAAATAAAGTAAAATACACATTCAAAGCTTGTAAGAGCTACTATTTCTAACAATAAACTTCTAAATATATAACAAAAGAGTAACATTATTCACTACATCACCAATCATAGTTACAATGTACTGACGAGGTCTAATGTGTTCACGACAATTAATCATCAACGTCGTTACTCGCGGCGTACGTCCTACACAATATTATTGTCGTGTCTGCGCTTTGTGCGTGGCCTATTTCGTGAATAGTGAATCATATTGCAGAGGATTATAATTGATTTTTAGTGGTAGGTATTTCCTTGAATGTTTGTACTAGCATTAATCCGAATATTCGGCCATTTTCGGCTAAACATGGATATTTGGCCATATTTTTGGCGTTGGCCATAAACCAGCCGAAGCCTCGGCCAAGCCGGGTATCAGAGGTTTTTGACAAAGTTTATTTTATTTTAAAGATGTTTAATCATAGTATTTTTAGTTTTATATCAAAATACATTGAATGTAACTAATTATTCATTTGTTTGCTCACATATCATTGTATTTTCTGTCACGATTGATTGATTTTTTAATCATATAGTGCCAAATATATAAGAGATATCTTATTTACTAATCAGTATTAAGAAAAGTTAAAATAATACGTGATTCGTGATCTTCATTTAAGATTTATAAAGATAGGATTCTATCAAATAATCTGTTTAGTTTTACAACGTTAATTTTTGACAATGTTTAGGTAGTTCATATTATTGGTGATTACCGTTGTACCTACAAATTATATTGGTTATTATAAATAGTATAAAACAAAGTAGCTTTTTCTGTCTGTCCCTATGTATGCTTAGATCTTTAAAACTACGCAGCGCACTTTGATACGGGTTTTTTAATAGATAGAGTGGTTCAAGAGGAAGGTTTATATGTATATAACATGCATAATATAGTAGAGAAACACTGATCATTTTAGAGGTTTCTTATGTCGTAAATAAACACAAACGCTGGCTGAACCCTACGAGATATATCAAATAATGTACCGCAGTATTGTACACCTTAAAAAGGTCTACAAAAAAGTCCGCGATGGTATATGTCTATCTCTTAGGGATAACCCACAATAAACATTTTTTATCCTTAGTTTTAACGAGAAATAATGGCTTATTTACGAAGCAATTTTATGCAATACAGCATTAATCCTTATCCAATTAAATACCTTAAATACACTGTGCATTTAATATAGATATGGCCCTTTGCAGCATGTAACTTAAATTAATGTTTTCGAAGATATTACAGATTAAAAATGCAGGGCATAGCGGTAGGACCGGCCGGGGAGGGGCGTTCATACTTATTATTATTTGCATATACCTCTTGCTCGATCTGGCTACTACTATAAATAATTCCTTTACCGTTAAGGCCTCAATCCTTTGGAACTCACTGCCATCTTATATACGACACTCCAATTCAATTGCAATTTTTAAATCTAAATTGCACAAACATCTTTCAACAAAACGACTAGATTGTAACTATATTTATGTAGTCTATATATAATTATATTTATTATACATAAATACTATGTATATTTGTATTATCATGGTTTAGTATCTATTATAATAAAAATAATAATTAAGCTTATATTTAAATATAATAAGAAAAAATACATAAATGAAAAACGTCTAAAACTAAAACAGCGTAGGTAGCCGCAAATTGGATCAAGCTCGGCATTGCTGGCACACCTATGTCCAGCACCGCTCTTCCGCTTGACCCATTCCGTGACCTCACAGCCGTCCAAACACTTACACAATACTTTAAACAAAAATAATAATAATAAAAAAAAGAATTAAAAAAAAAAACAATAAATCTGTAACAAGTGTCAAATGTCTTGATTCATACCAAAATCGAAATTATAAATTTAAATTGTACATTTAAGAATTGTTTGTCTTGTGAGTCTTGTGAAATGTCTTTAATTTTTTTTAAATAAATGTGAAATGTGAATACTACCCATAACCCAACACCAAAGGAAATATTTTATGAAAACAACTAATTAAGGATGCCAATCGAATCAGTAAAATTTTTAATACAGGAAGCAAAGTGCAAAACAAGTAACCTGAAACATACACCTATTATACACTTACATCATGTCGCAAGCTTTCCTGTGCTTTCTGTTCGCGTAAAATAAATTGTCCTAGTTGCTTTTTAAAAGAAGCTAGACTTATGGTTTATGTACAGTATGTAGTTGTATGTATTTGTAGTTATTTTCTTATATTTTATGTTCAGTTATCCTAATTATACCACTTCCGCTTACGTTTAAGTTTTCCGTTGACACTAAGGTTGTCTGGAAGAGATCGCTTCAAGCGATAAGACCGCCTTTGCCCACGCTCTGTCCAACCGTTTTTATGGCTAAGTCTATTATTTTGTAATTTGTGAGCAATAAAGTATTTTATTATTATTATTATTATTATATTGTATGGTATTTTCAGAAGCTATTTAGACGGATACAGTATGATCCTTATCAAATTAAATACGTTACTCACTTTAAGCATTTTATACACAATATAGTAGCCCTTTACACCATACAGTTTAAATTAATATCTTATATTTAGAAGATATTGCAAAATTTATATTCAAGCGCGAAAAATGTATATCAAGCGGTCTCGCACGTCGCGTCGAGGTGATAGGGTCCCGTTTTTACCCATTGGGTACGAAACCCTAAAAAAGATTTTCAATATCGTATACAGAAGTATATTGCAGTCAGTAGACTTATTTGCTGAAGAAGTTTTTTCTCCAAGAACACTATTCCACGCGGGCGAATCCGCGGGCAAAAGCTTGTGTATATATATTATCAATAAATACAGCAATAAATACAAGAAATTTTTTGTCCTCTATTTCGTGTTATATTATATATTTTTTAAAGGCAACATTTGCTTAAAAAGAAATAAAACTATATTTCAGTATACAGCGGAAATACTTTCAAATAAAAAATCATTTAATATCTTAAATTTTTAATGTCTAAAGGTCAAAGCAAGTGTCAAAGGCACATGAATTCTGCCAACTAGCGTGTCTACCTGAGACCCAATCCTTAACCCTGTTGGGTCGCTTTAAGAATCTCACAAATTTATTTGGCAATATTATGAGTGGGTTAATAATGATTATTGACAAGTCCATAATCCCAGGTCCTGCGCAGCCCTGCGCCGCTCTTGCAATAAAACCTGTATCTTTTTGTGTAATGAATGAAGTTCAATTTTGAATTGCTATCTCAATATTGACGCCGTGCTGCATTTTGAAAAAACTAATTCAAATTTGAACTTTATTCAGTACACAAGAAGATTCACGTTTCATTGCAGTTTTGAATCCCCATATTGAAAATGCAGGACAGCATCGCGTATATACGTGTTTCGGTGTGAACTGACTTTAAGGACTTCTGCTTCTTCTCCTAGTTTGTTTTCGTCTATTTCACGTAGCAACTAGCTATCAACACAAGTATACATAAGGCAGATGATAAGCTATCGGTGAGGTTTTCTCAACAGCTGTTCCGCATTCACGTGCTAAAACACGCGAACGTGTTGACGTGTGCCGCTCAAAATAGTCTGGAAATAAAAACAGAAAATATGAAAAAAAAAATTGACATGTTTGGAAACAAAATAAAATATTACCAGTGTAGTGATGATTTAAAATATTTTTCGAGTATTTTACTATACGTACCTATGTACTATCGTACATGCTGCCGCTCGACAAGCCAAGAGCATGTCTGGACATTTCTAAGGAAACTATATTTTTCTTTGCTTCTTCAAGATTTAAATTATTTTAAAATTTACGAATTTTGCTCAAAATAATTTTCCTAAAGAGTTTTAGCATGATCTATCAGCATGGAGACTTACAAGTTTCAATCTCTTATGGCTTAGAAATTCCAGGGACCAGATCCTTGATCCTTTAGAGGCCGATTACTCGCAAATGTTTGACTTTGTAAAAAAGTCACATATGTATCCTTGCCTTTATTTAAAAAGATCTATTCGTCAATACCCCACACGATTGAAAAATGTTTTATCCCTACTTGAAATGTATGGAGCCTGTACCCCTAAATATAAAATTACTATTGTTTTACGATGCCAAAACCGTGATCATTATGTGACTATACCAAACTTTATCCATTTATATTCGAAATTACAGAAGATTACAGAAGATAGAAGGGTGGAAAGACACACAGACAGACGGACAGAGCGAAACTATAAGGGTTCATAAAAACTGCTTTCTTACTGGTCAAATACCATTCTTATGTAAGGTGGACCGGACCGTTGACGGTGGAAACGCAAGAGATTCAATAGACAACGTTCAAAATCATTATCAAATTAAGGCAATGACCATTACTTATTAATACATTATTGTAACAAATATCTCGTACAAGAAAACCACACCCTCACAAAAACTGTCTTATTCGATTAATAAAGGTCTTATACTAGACAGGCGACGATAAAAGTTATTATATTAAGCCAAATATTAAGTAGTAAAAATGTGTTGGAGCACTACAGGGTAGGCGGTTTTCTCGACTCACGACTCATCATCATAAAACCTACCAACGTCCTCAAACTCCAAACATAATATCTTGTTATATTATGTAATATGGTGCTCAGACCAAATAAAAAAGCTAAGTCAGAACCACAATTCTCGTAATTAACTTACACTTTCAATTTACTTTAATTGAATTACAAATGAATCGTCTTAATATCATAAATTGATTTATGGAGTTTGGACCAATCAAAACGGGTTTGACGTTGGTTTGACGTGTATGAAAATACTATTTTTGCTGTATTAACATATCTAGACTGCATCGAAACTGTATTATTGTAAGATTTAATTAGCAGAATCGACCTATAGTAGACATATTTATATTAGAAAGTTTAATATAAAATAATATTTCGTTCAGATCTTAAGAAGTCGGTTCAAACATAAATATAATATATTTTAATTCTTGTTTTGTTCCATGAAATCGAATTACTACTATTGATTGTGATATCCTAGTATATATTTTATGAAGAAGAAAAACCACAAAACTGCATAATATATATAAATTATTATCTCAATGTATCGACTATCTTGGAGTATCTACCGTATCGTACTTAGGTACCTACTGGAGTTATTGACAAAACAACGATATCGAACTCGTCACAACTCACAAGATTAGCTTTCACCGTTGCGCTATTGTATCCCCTGCAAAGCTAGGGCATAATAAAAATCTTAAATATATATTGTGTTCTATAAAAGTATTAAATATACTTCCCGTTGTCTGGTACCTATAACACAAGTTCTTCGGATACTCTTAGCACGGGGCCAGTTTGAAGTGGTGTGAAACGTCCATAGATAAAGATTGAAAAATAACGTTATTATCTATAAACAATCTGTTTACTAAAATGTAACCTATAGAGATGGAAAAGTCTTGCAATAAAACGGAAACAGTGCAGTATACAAACTAATACAAAAGGAAAATATAAAGCATTATTTACAATCACAAATAACTAGTAAGGCTCTATTAAGAAGAATCGAGATCGCAAAAACCGGTCGTTACCAAGGTCGCGCGTGACGTCACGCTGCACGTTTTTCGCGCTATGGCAATTGCAGCTGTGACGTCACAAAATGGTGCCCACTCCTTCTTTCATTGCGATAGTTAAAGTTTTTGCCATCGCATAATCTGTATTTAAATTAGCTTAGCAATGTTTTAATAGATTTTATATTTAAATATGAAAAGGCTAAATCAAATCAAAGTGGAAATAATAAGATGAGGTACTACTAGTAATCGTAAATGTAAAATATCTGTGCCGTAAAATTGTAAAAATACGAATGTTTTCCCAAATTAACATGCCCTTTGGCATTCACGGGGAAATATGGAAACTTTTTGAAGCCCTCCAAATGCGAGAACAAGTCAAACAAGTACAGTTCCACGTGGTTTTTTTTTTCGCTTTGCCCCGCGGTCTTTGTGAGTTATGACTAACAGCCAGCTTGAACCTCAAAGCCACTAGTTTATGTAATGATAAAAAACGCATTCGACGACTGCATCTGTGCAAATCTCTTGTAACATGAAAATATTTTATGCGACTCTATATTTTTGCTATCCAAACTTATTTTTATTGCTGTAGCAAAGTTTGTTTTCTCTTTTCTCACTTTAGTGAAAATCCAATTGTTTCGCTCAAAAGGAAATCTTTTTTTTTTAAATTCAAAATACATCTGAATTTTTGTCAAATTAAATATTCGTATAAGTATCTTAGGCGTAACGAAATAACGTGTTTAACCCCCGACGAGAACAGAGGGGTGTTGTTTGATATGTCTGTTTGTCTGTGTCAGTCCGTGGCATCGTAGTTCCCAAACGCTACGCAAACGCAAAGCACGGATGAATCGATTTTGATCTGGTTTTTTTTTGTTTGGAAGCTGACGGGTTCGAGAGTGTTCATAAGTATAATTCAATATCATCACCTAGCTCACTGCTTGAAAAGTCGGGGGGGTTATTTAATATTTTTTTTTAACTTTGTTACTTAACTATTTTTACTTATCATTTTATGGCTCATTTATAAATAATCAAAGCAAGTCACACTTAAATATTAAATGCGAAGGTGACTCTATGATGAATGATGATACATAACGAGCGGCCGCGTAACCTGTTCGGGAGTCACCTGTTTTGTGACCTCGACATTGACACTTAAGTGTCTTTTCCCCTACCACTGGTTCTCGGCTAGATTTTGATAAAAAATATAGTCGCTTCGAGTGCGTTTCAAATTTGAAAACCAAAATGAAACTTTATTGTGCAATTAAAAAAATCAAATTGTTAACACATAGAATTAGACAAAACTATTTAAATTAATGAAATATTAAAACTATTTATTTATTTTACTAAGTGAACATAACATAAAACCTACATTTTATATCATCAGATAAGTTTTATATTATGTATTATTGAAATTGAATGCCACAGTTGGGTGCCACGATATGTTCCACGCATATAAGGTTACAAATGTAACATAATTTTTACGTGTTTAATAGTTACTGTTTATTATTAACTGTTTACCACAAAGTAGTTTATACTCTATTGTAGCGTCCTTGATGACTCTACACACTTTTACTTGATAGAGATGAAATGAAACTAGAGTTACGAATAGTAAAAATAAACTAATTTTTTGATCCTTGATATGATCAAATGACCCAGTGTGTGAGCATGCGCGATCGCCTTGATACATTTGAACGTACTAAATTATATTTAATAATTCATTAATTATGCGCGTGTCGCAAACCGCTGATGCCTTAAACCTAAAAATGAATATCAGTCTAACGTCCGAATATCAAATGATGTATTATTATGCTTCTTAAAATAATATCTCCTCAGCCATAGGCTGCCACTACTTTTTGCTTGGCAGAATGACTCGGACAGAATGTGATTTGAGTGCAACTTAATTTAAGTAGCTCTTCAGCATTCGGTCGTAAGTTTGAAGAGTTTTATCAAATGGCTAAGTCGAATCAAATCGAATTTTCTAACTATTCCGTTCGAGTTTCCGTGGTAGAGGCTCGTTAATTTTATTGTCAATACGGTGAAGGTCGCGCACATGTGCTGCGGAATGGTCGGCCGGTATCTCTGTTTAGCATATACACAATTTTTCAAACTTATAAAAATAGCAAATGATTATCCGTACGCTAGTTTGAGAGATTCGGTCGCAATTTGTTTTACTTTATTTTGTTAAGACGAATGCACATTGTCAGTGTGCTGACTGGGTGATAAGTGGTCCCCGTTCCTTAGTAAGGGTTAATTCACACCGAAACGAAACGATACGCGATGCGGCGCTGCATTTTTAAGTTAGTATCGTTTCATTTCGGTTTCAATTGAAACTAAAGTGTAAATTTTCTAATGTTCAAGAAGTAAAACTTGTCAGAAATGACAAAGCAAATCTAGCTAGAACAGGGCAAAATAAAAACACACATGCTTCCTTCGGTATTGCTATTTGCGGGAATGTATGTTAACCATACATGTATTTTACCCTGGAGGCCCTATACTGTAGGTAACTACGACCTACGCATAGCTTAGACGTTACCTGGGCCATTATTACGAACTTATTGATTGACCTTATTCATTAAAATCGGATCAGTAATTTAGGCGCTACGTTGGAAAAAACATACATACATACATAGACTGCCAAAATCATAACTCTTCCTTTTGGCTTCGCCGTAGTCAGGTAAAAATTAAAAACTCAAGCAAATCCAAAGCCGGTGCTCGTCACGACGCCAAAACAGGCGTTGCCAATATTAAGGCGTTGCAAGGCGTTAAATACTTGGCGTCTCTGGTCACCTTCCAACGTCGCTGCCAAATGTGACCGGAATGCAGTGAAATGTAAACAAATACATATGTTAACTCAGTTTATAGCGCCTATTTTTGACCTGCACTTATGTCACGGTCCAGGAAAATGTTTTGCAGACTGACGTACTTCTGGAATTGGTCGAGCCGTGCTACTACTTATTTAGTACTAGCTGCTGCCCGCGGCGGCATTTATATATAGGCATACTATGCGGCCGGCCGCGTAAATACAGTATCCCAGAGGAATAAGTGTAATCAGTATCCCTTTTCGGGATAAAAGTATCCTATTGTGGCGGACCAATTAGCGCCACAATCCTGAATCGCGCAATCGAAGTTTTCTAAGATCGGCGCTATATATACAACACCTGAAATGACTACAAGTGGGCTTCGGCCTGACCGAGCATACCACCTCGTTCGGTCGGAGATCTCCCTTTGGGGCTTCCACTATTCCCACACCACTAAACTACTACCATACCAAATTTCATCGAAATCTGTTAAGTAGTTTTCGCGTGAAAGAGTAACAAACATCCATTCATCCATCCATCCGTCTATTCTCACCAACTTTCACATTTATAATAGTAGTAGGATTTACCGTCGGTAAGTGACCGTTGACATTACGCGTCATGATACGAATAAATGAACACGATCAAATAGTCAAACATTTATTTTCCTTGGCCGTACAAATGTGCACCGCACAGCGCTCTTTATGCACATCAGCTATTGCTATATCGCTTTTACTTACCTTATAAACCTTCTTTGGATGCTGCAGTCAAATAATGTAATTTAAAAATGCATAAGGGCCTGTCCAAATGTCAATGTCACGACGTCGCGCGTCGCCGTCGGACGTCAATGTGAAACGGAGGCGTGGTGTCATAGCACGGTGCGTTGCCAAGTCGTGAAATTGCACGGCACGACAACGTCGCCGTAGAAATGCGCAAATTTACCAGAATTTTACATGGCACGGTGATCCGGCGCGGCGTCGTGACGTGCATTTATACGGCTACGTGAATTTGCATGTACTGTCAACGCACCGTGCGACACCGCACAGTTTCACGTTGACGCGGACGACGTCGTGATGTGTACATGTGGACAGGCCGTAAGTCAGAGCCGAGTGTTGTAACTTGTAATGCGTACGTAGTAAGTACGTTCTACACAACTATTTTCTTAATGTCTCTCAAGCGATCGTCGTATTTTGATAGCAGTGACAGACTATATAAAAATATTACTAGCTTTTCCCCGCGGCTTCGCCCGTGTAAATACAGAATCCCACGGGAACCTACATTTTCCCGCGATAAAAATTAGCCTATGTTCTTCCCCGTGGTCTATTTTATATCTGTGCCAAATTTCATTATGATCGGTTAAGTAGTTTTTACCCGACTACGGCGAAGCCAAAAAGAAGGGTAATGATTATGGCAGTCTATGCATGTTTGTTCCACCTTAGCGCCTAAACTACTGGTCCGATTTTAATATATAAGGTGTCAATAGATTCGTAATGATAGGGTTATATTTTTTTTATAAAAATTGTAGTTATATAAAACACTGGTTTGGCAAAATAAACCCTATTGTTCGTAGTTAAAATGTAAAATTCCTTGGTAATAGCTATTAAGTGTAAGCGTAACAACAAACCAAACTAAACTCACATTCACATTTATAATATTAGTAAGGATGTATCATGACCATTGAGCCATATCATCATAGTCCTAGCTTCTAGGTAATCGTGTGTTAAGGTCACCTACAGATCTAGACCCGTCTAGCCTACAAGCCGCGCCGCTGCCGTCACGCACCTGCATGTAACACCGCCTGCTCTTTATGTAATCCTGGTAGCTACTACCGATGTAGTTATATCATTTTTAAATGATGTATGGGACAAACAAGCATAGCGCCTGATGGAAAGCGTTTACCGTCGCCCGTGGAAGAGCAACAGCAAAGTACTCCTTCCTGAATGGCCGAAAACCCAGTTGCGACTTCTCTAGTGGACACTTGTCCACGGGCGACGGTAATCGCTTTCCTTCGTGGTAATAACAAATCAATAAAGTAATTATTTATATATTGCAACGTTACTTAGCATAAGAACTTCAATCGTGTACAATTTACATAAATATTATATTTTAAACTAATACACTTCTATAGAAACACATACATACCAACAATAAAGCTGATGCCAGTGTACTTTTTCTTACTGGGTTTGTGCCGTCTGTCCCATTCAACGGCTTGCACTATCGAAAGTTTGCATACGTACCTAACTTATTTTTCTATTGTTGTTTCTGTCTTCGATTGTCATTAGCGTCTGTGAGCTCTGCTCTGCGCGGGGTCCACGCGCGCCTGCCTCCTCATCTTGGCAACTGGTCGCCGCTGTGAGCGGTGACGTCACTATCGCGCGTGTTTTGGGACTCTGACAATGTACAATTACTGGTATTCTTATACAAGTGTTATCTTTTATTATATTTTTTACTATTTTTAGATAATATTATACATTTTATCGTCATTATGTTACTTTGTATTAATTCTATCTTTTATATATATATATATATAGAGGTATATCCCATATTGTTATTGTGTGTGACTTGTAAGATGCTGCTAGTGTGGATCTGTCGGTCGCCTGACAACAACGAGGATCCACAGAATACCAGGGATTGCGGTATAGTTGAGTACTATGCCTCGTACACCTGAGTGGAGTCCTTTTCGACAGCTGTTCGCATTGCACTGCCTTATACCTGTTCTTTTTTATTATGATCTGTTATTTTGCTATGATATGTTGTTTGTTAATATTATGTATAATCTATGTTTCTCTTTTTTTATGTGGTTAGGCAAATGTCCGTTTTATTTCTGTTATTTGTAATCTTATCGTGATTGTTTATGCTTAATGTCGGTTCTTTGTTGATAATGTAGTGTAGTGTGAGCGTGTTTGTTGAATAAATGTTATTATTATTATTATTCAGGTGATTAGACTGCTCGTTTGCCCTATTTCTTAAAAAAATGTTACAGGCACGTTTCCGGCCTTTAAAGTTATGTACATAATATTGCGGCCACACGAAAGAGAAAAAACCGTTCATTTTTGATCTGGTGTAGCCTTCGCGACGACTTCCGTCATAAACAAAATACAATATAACATGTGAAATTCCCTCAGTGTAGCTCCGGTGTAATAGAAAATCTTAGATTGAGTTTGCAAACATATTTGGAATCTAAATTAGTATCAATTTTAAAATTCCAGCTTACAAAATGTACGGGTGTATGAAACCAAGCTGTGCAAGAGTAAGTCGAAATTACGTATTTCTTATAAGGTTAGAAAATATTTACAATCGTAGTCCGACTGGCTGTCGACTATCCCATCGTCGACAAATCCGGTGTACCACTTTTGTACCTTAATGCCGTAGTAAAATAGCAATAAAGTCGAAATTGGTACACCGGGACTGCCGGCTACTGTACCTGAGCGATCTATTTTTTTAAGGGTTCCGTACCCAAATGGTAAAACGCGTGCCTGTTACTTATACACCCTGTCCATCCGTCTGTCAGTCTGTCACCAGAACCCCAATCAACTCGCACTCTATTTTACTTTTATTGAATTATAAATGAATCGTCTTGAAATCATTAACTGATTTTTGGCGTTTTGAAGTTTTTGCACCAATTGAAAGTGACCTTACGTTGTAAAAAACCTATTTTATGATATCTCAAAAAATAAAAGAATCACAAAAATATTCGTCTGATTTGATTGCGACTTCGCCAACAACGCAAAATATATACAAGCCCATACCGAAGTGCCACTCGGACTGACAATAATAGACTCCATTAAACTATCAATTTAGCCTTTATTATTGTTGCACGACGAAAGAAAGAACATATTATTATACCTATAGCCCACAAATGCGCAGCTTCTCTGGGAGAAGTAGGTCTTCTCCCAGGGAAGCTGCGCATGATACATTTTTCTCCCCCAAAACTCACTGCTTACTAAATTTCATCGAAGTACTTGACGCCGTTTCCGATCGTATATTTGTTTTTCTGCTTATATAATATACAAGAAGTTGCTCGTTTTAAGTAAAATTATTATATAGGGACGTGCAGAAAGCTGGATATATCGACATTGAATTCGAGAGCTTCCGTGAACCGGCACTCGAATGCACGGATCTGGTAATAGGGATGCTCCTTGAATTTTGTAATATATCGATACTTTTAAATCCAATATCCGTGAGCCGCCAGAAATTATTTGAATTGGACATACAACTTGCATTGAAATGTAATTGCGGATATTATCTTGATGTTTGTTTAGTTTTTCGTGTTTCTGCTTACGTATATTTAATTTTTTTCATCGGTGTTTTTAATTGGTCGGTAAGGTAGGTTAGGCAAATAAGTAAAAAAAATTAATGATCTTCATAAATTTAAATAAAATCCATGTTCAATGTCCATGCCTATATGCAACACTGCAATTTATATTTTTAACCTTATCTTCTTAATATGTAAAATTTTCTCAATTAAATTACCTGGTAGTAAATAACATAAAATCAATATTGTACATAACTATATTGGAATGTAGGAAACGTGGAAGTAATAAATCGATAAATTACGATTTTTCCGAAGTTGCATGGACCGCGGACGAGGGAAGGGACGCCGAAACATCGATATATTGTTTTATTGAACGAGCGCGGGCAAACAAATAAATTCATAATTTATTGTAACCATTCCGCCTGTGTAATTGTTTAACCGTGGCTGCTTTTATAATCTATGCATTTTATGAATACGTGAACTCTCTTTGATATTTTATAATACCACTTTTCTTTTGTATTTATTTTTGATGGTAAAACAACAATGCATTTTATCGATAAAACATCAGTTTTATCGTATGAATATCGTATATTTTACCTGTCGATGTTAAAGCCTTTATTTGTGTTTCTATTATTATATATAACAGCTTGCGTGGTTCAGTTGTTTAGAGCTTAGCTCTCGACTCGGAGGTCATGGGTTCGATTCCCATGGTGGAACAACAAAAAATATTGTTTCCAAGTTTGGTTAGGACAATGCAGGCTGATCACCTGATTGTCTGACAAGAAAGATAATCCATGCGTTGGATGGGCATGTAAAATGTCGGCCTGCGCCTGATCACTCGCCAGTCGTGTCGGTCATCCGTCCCACTAGGTTACGAGAGTAAAGGAAGAGAGAGTGCTGTTGTGTACTGGGCACACACTTGGGCACTATAAAATAACTCCTGCGTAGCTGGCCTGGTTCCAATAAAACCGGCCACCGTCACCGAAATCGGTATGGAGAGCTATTATTATTATTATGAACATTTATTTATATCTATTAGATATAATTAAGTACATTTCCGTTTAAAATTTGCAGGTAATATTAAATTACTTGACATAATCTAATCAACGAACCGAGAAATACTTGATTTTTAATATTTCGACAAAATGAAGTAAAAATATAGCACTTTGTTTACGGTAATATTTTTCCTACCTGGAAAAGGAAAAATGAAAAAGAATAAAAGCGAACGGATATTGAATTTTTTGTGTCAGTTTTCAATAGTTGTTATTAAAATAGTTATGCTTGAAAACCATACTTTTAATGTTTTAAATAATATTACGGTTCAACCATATCACGTTTAAAAAATAATTGGAGTAAGTAAAAGAATAAATAATAATAGTATTTACTTTGTCTTTTTATGATTTAGATCCAAATTGTACAGACATATGTGATACTATCAGAAATTTATTGTCTTTGAGCTATTTATCTAGTTTTATGTATACAAATGATTTAAATTATTGCACTTCCATCATCGAATACCTCTAAAATCTAATCTAATCGAATCTACTACTAAGGAGTAGATATAATTATTCTAATGCGCCTAATAAGCACAAGTAGCAGTAACGTATTCTTACGTTCTACATTTCCCGTTAGCCTTAATACAAAAATGGCTAATTGCAAATGGGCGGCTGTGACGTCACAGCGGTAATAAAAACCGCCATATTTCACGAGGAACTTGAGCCCGCCTCGAGAACAATACAGGCCGTTCGGTAATTTATGTTACCTTCATAATTCCTATACAGGGAATTTATTACCGGCAAATTAATTTGCCGCGCGGGCTCCGTAATCCGGCATCTGCGCTCTATCTATCGATACATTTACATTGTATAGGCACATCACTATAATTTCTTACATTTTCATTCATTTACCGAATTAATATTCGGTGCAATGAAAGCATAAAATCTACCTGATATAATATGCGTTGTGTGGCAGAGATGTCTCTTAAGGGTGGGTAGATTTTGTTCCTAAGGGTCAGCTCACACCGATACCAGACGCAACGCGGCGCTGCATTTTTAAGATAGCGATTCATAATTGAAAGCAGCGCCGCGCTAGGCAGCCCGGTGCAGCTCGAAATTCGAACTCTTGCAATGGAACGTTTATCTTCTTGTGTAGTGGATAAAGTACAATTTTGAATCGCTATCTTACAAATGCAGCGCTACGTCGCGTCTCGTTGTTGACTGATGCTATCGCGAAGTATCAACTAACAACTGCCCATTGTCCAATCGGCATGACGTCTTCGGCTTGATCTAATCTGCAGATCGTCCATATACACCACAAACGTATAATTGTCATGCCAATCCACGCCCATACACGGTCAGTTTTAACGTCAATGTGTGACAAAATTGCAAATTGTGTCAAACGCATTGTTGTGTGAGTTATTAATCTAAGTTAGTGTGTGTAACGTTATATTTATTAATTTAGTGTATGTTTCAGCAATATTATTAAAAACATTGCAATGTGCAATTCACTCCTCTACCATATAAACTTTAACTGTGCCAAATTCCATACTCCTACTTTCGCACAATTCGTTCGTAAAACTGAGCTGAACCCTTTTTGCTTCACGTCTTTAAATATATGTTGATGTTGATAATGAGTAACAAAATTTTCTCATCATCAATCTGGAAAACCTTTGTTTTTAGTTCACCTTAAAAAAACAGAAAATAATTTCAGCAGATCAGTCGTGTGAACAATGTACTGAGCCCTTTTAATTTGTAAATGGACATTTTTCATCCCGCCGGCTGCGCTTTCCCAGCTTACCTACGGATTACAGATACAGACAAACATACGGAATGTATATGTGCGTGTACGAATGTTACATAAAACAAGAGATTAAACATGGAATCGCCTGATCAAGGCCAGAAGTGATTTCACCCTGGTTTGTCGTGCCGGTTGGTCCGGTTCATTCGTGCCGAAGCATGTCTCTCCCACGGGAGAATTCTCATGTGGTCCAGAAATAAAATAGTTGGCTTTAGAAGCCTATGGCCTAACCTAACCTTCCATGGGATTCCTGGTGATGTTCTTTTAAAAAAGGAATCAATCAATGCTTCGAGAACTGTACATGATGCCGTTACAAAACCAAGCGCTTGTTTAAATCAAGCCAGATATTCTTGAGTTACAAATATTGTTACTAGCACAAATTTGATTTAATTTGATTTTGGTTTAAATTGACTATCAAAAGCACGGTAGTGTGGTTTAATAATCTGAGGTATTGTGTGCTGTTTGTATTTGTATTAATCTTATGTGTTTCTAAGCATCGTTGAAAGAAATATTAGCTTTCTTTACACCTTTCTCCACATCAACTTTATATGTGCCAAATGTCATACTCCTCTGTTCGCACAAATCTCGTTAAAACTGTACTGAAAGTTTTTGCTTCAGGTAATATAAACTGGATTTTTGCGCACATTTCCCAGCGATTAAAAGTAGCATATGTCCTTCCCCGCGGTTTCCTTTGTATCTGTGCCAAATTTCATGTTGATCGGTTATGTAGTTTATACGTTAAAACATAACAACCAAACAAACAAACTCACATTCACATTTATAATATTAGTATGTATAATGGATATGATAACTACTCGTTGATGATGATCATGTCCTCACCCCATGTGGTCAGTGGTGGCAATTCACGGAGCGACCAAGTTTTTATGGCGGCCATAACATGAAGAAAAAACATCCAAATAAACTTACATCCCGAAATGAACTCGTAAAACAAGTAACGGGATTGTTGGAGTATTGTTGATGTTCCAGTTTCGCCATTCCCACTTTTCCCAAATGTTCGAGTCGCATTTGTTTCATGAAAATCCGCCCTCCCTATGTTGAATATTTCACGCGTATGGTAATTTATCTATTGCAGTTTTTTCTTCTTGTGAAGTTCTACAAAGTCAGTTCAAATGTTATCCAAATAACATGTCTTCTAACTTAGTTTACACGTGGATACTATACTATACCTACGAGCATAATGTTCTGCGTAAACAATTACAGAACCTTTGGGGGAAATTAAGTGCTGGCCCTGTAAAAAAAAAAAATCAGAACAAATACAAATATCTAGTATGAATACTCATTCATACTAGATATTTTTATTCGTTCTGAATTGAAACTGAAACGGTCATTGACCTCACACAGCTGATTTAAATTGATTGAATTGATATTAATAAAATTATTTTGAAATCAGCTTTGAGGTCAATGTCGCAAACAATGCAAAGTAATATTATTTTGTATGATTTTTTTTCGCAATTTTTTATAACTATTTTGCTACCGTTTTTACGTAAGCAGGAAATCATGTGGCCAATGTTTCTGTAATCCTGTAATATCCTTACTAATATTATAAACGCGAAGGTTTGTGTGTATGGATGAGTGGATGTTTGTTACTCTTTCACGCAATCGGTTTTTGACGAATGACTCCAGAATAGCGCATAGGCTTTTTTTTATCGCAGCAAAGTTTACGGTTCCTGCGAGATTTCTTTTTGCGTGTACGAAGTCGCGGCCAAAATCTAGTAAAGTAGGTAAATGTTTTGAAAGTTTCTGTTCATTTCTGGACAATAACTATCTAATTTATTTCCGATTTCTGAAAGTAAATTGCTATGTCAAATGTTGTGATCGAGGACACTAGCTTAATTACAATTACAATAAATACTAATTAGTAATTAGCGTTACCTTTGTAGGCAGGCTTTACCTGGCCTCTTGACCTTTTGCTTCGATGAGATTCTTGAAAGCAATTAACTCACAAATTACCTAATTCTAAATTTACTAAATGTACCGACGACAAATAAATTAATAGGTATTAGAAGGCACGTGACAGGCTTACATAGTACATAATAGGCTTATAATTGGATTGGATGTATGGATCTTTATAATTAATAACATACCTGTTATAATATATTATTAATTATGTCTCTTTGTAATGAAAATTGTTATAAATCATATTAGGTTTGTTCGTACTTATTTTTTTCTTCTTCTTTCTTTTTAAGTTCTATTGTCACGTCTAGACAACAACTTCAAAGTTGCCAAAAGTATATACACCATCCCGTTAATAATAAAAATATACGGATCCGATAATCCAACATAGCTGTCTCTGTCTGATAGGTTGGAAAAGCAACTTAACAGACAAAGATGCATTGCTTATGCGTGGTGTAAATGTTTCTAATAATAAGGTATCTACTAGGTACTTATAGATTATCAACCAAAATCAGACAACTCAATATGCAATATGCATGTGAGCAATATGCATGCATATGCACGACATGTAAATGCGAATATTCCACACAAGTCATCAACGAACTTGGTATCTGAGAACTTAGCATTTCGGCATAATATCATCGTACTCGTCCTGTTCTTGCAGATGTGCTGTGCCCGTGTTGATGAATTTACTAACTCTATGAACTGCGGCTTTTGATATGTATATGATTTGTATGGACCTTTATTGTTCTCACGCTTAAACTACATTCTATCGAAATCCGTTCAGGATTTCGATGAAATTTGGAATGGTCGTACTATAGGCTCTGGATTAAATCGTAGGCTACTTTTTATCCCAAAAAAATACAGTATTCCCGTGGGATACCCGTTACTATAATGAAGCAGGCGGAGCCGCGGGAAAAAGCTAGTATTTATACAAAATCTTGAATAACATAGGCAAGTGTTGGTTACGGAATACAAATGCATGCGTGATGCATGGTCGATCCCGGGTGAAAAAAAAAACCAGTAGGTACATACACACTTATTACATTTTCAGTTCAATAGTTATAACATAGAGAGTAGTAACTAAAGTATTTGAAAACTTATAATTTAATAGCTGACCCGACAGACGTTGTTCTGCTGCTGTCGGAACGAACATGACATTGTTGATAGGTAGCAGCGGTTGCTATGGGAAAGTTTAATCGTTGTTTTTAGTATCAACCCTGTTGCTGATCTGTGGATCAATAGAAAAAATATTAAAATCGCTATTAAATAATAAGCGTTGGTCGTAGAAGGGTAAAAGTTTAGGGTTAAATGTATTTTTTGTTGCCACATCATATAAAATTTTTAAAAATTGTCGAAACATAAATAAATAATAATTTTGTGGTGGTTGAAAAAGTTGATTACGACCAATTCGAAAAAAATTCCATAAGAATCTGTCAAGCCGTATAGGAACACGAGAATTTTATATATTCGCTTTATTTACTAAATAATAAATACATACTTACCTTTTTATATTCAATGATCATAATATTAATTACTTATTCACATTAACATTATTTAGGACATCCAATTTATGTATTCTCTTGTGAGCAATAAGTTAAGTTGATTTTATTGTTGTATTTGTTGCTGTTACGTAACAGTTGCGCGTAAATGTTGCTGTAATCGGACGAAACGATTCGGCGCGACAACACTTAGGATTCAGAAACGAAATAATTATTTACTGGGGTATCATTTTATGTGCTTAATGAAAAAAAAAACAATTTTATATTACAATTAAGACTAGACTTTATATTATAATTTAGAATTATTGATGATTTATATTTCAAATCTGCTTAAATTAATGTGTTTTTATTTTACTAATTTTCCATTTGTATTTACGGCAAGTTTAAGGCTACGTTCCCACGAGCGTTTTTTAGTGGTCGTAACAGAAAAAACAGCACTTCATACAGAACTGTGCGCTGAAACAATAGAGCTGAAAATCGTGTAGAGTTGTCAAATCTGACATTTAACACTTCGATTTTCAGCTCTATTGTATTAGTGCAGAGTTCTATTTACAGTGATGTTTTTTCTGTCGCGACTACTGAAAAACTCTCGTGGATACGAGGGCTAAGTATAGTATATTCTTACCCCCTTACTAGTAAAAATTTGTGTCTAATGACTTTTCCAACGTATCAGTCAAATGAGATATTAGTTATTATAAGTTTATTGCGATGATGATGGTAATGATTTGTGAAATTACGAAACTAAGAGCAAATTCACTAATACAAGATGTTGTCCGAGACTTCGTCCTCGAAAAAGTTAATCTTGCGGACACCGTACAGTTTTCCGCAATTAAAAGTAGCCTATGTCCTTCCCCGCGGTCTACACCCTATTTCTGCCTTACACAAAATCGGTCCAGTAGTCAACCGGAGCCTATTCAATGCAAACAAACATACAAACAAACTTTTCCTCGTTATAATATTAATATGAATACTATAAATTACTTTTCTACAAAACGATTATCCAACTGTGCCGTATAAATGAGCAATGCGTTTAATCACACTTTATGTGATATAAAATTTAGGCGTCGACTGTATTTAATAAATAGGCTCTTTTTATTGTGCGATTACGGTGGATCGTAAAAAATCTATTTGTTTACTCCATAGTAACAGTTACAGTGTAACGCTGGAACAGCTGGGGTAAAATTGTTGATGTTTTTATTAGTGTTACTTTATTGTTCTTATTTTTCTACTAGCTAGTGCCCGAAACTTCGTTTGCGTGGAACTGTGAATGGAAAAGGAACCTTAAGATAAAAGTGGCTACTGTTTATAACATCAGCTATCAACCAGTGAAAGTTCGGTCAAAATTGCTCCGGCCGTTTCAGAGATTACCCGGAATATCAGACCGACAGACGGATAGACAGACAAAAATAGTAAAAAACTACTTTTTTGGTGTAGGTACCGTATATACTATCATATGCATTTAGTGTAAAACTGTTTATTTGAAATTACAAACATACACTTCAATTTTATTTATTTGTAGTATAGATGTACACAGTATATTCACTTTCGATAGAGATTGGGTTATGTTTAATATTGTATATTCAATATTTCATGCAACATCTAGTCTGAAAAGATGACAGATACATTTCATAATTCATTAGTTTCGTATCGAACTCTGACGGTAGGCAATATTTTATCAGATACAAATGATACGAAATCAATCTTGTATCGATTTGCCTAAATTGCTGATGGAGTGAGAAAAGCTTTTAGAAGCACATTAATTATGAATAATAATAATAATAATATAATATCATGGACGCTTCACACCACGTCAATCTGATCCCGTACTAAGTACGCGAAGAATTTGTGTTACAATAACATAATATTTAGTTTTAACCCACCAGACAACGGGAAGTATATTTAATACTTTTATACTATACGTTATTTTTTTTATTATATGTATACTTATTTAATACATATCCACAACACAGGAACACGAAAAATATTTTTGTTCCTTCGGCGGGATTCGAACCCGTGACCTCCGGCTTTAGCACCAACGCCCTCAACCACTGAGCCACAGAGGTCGTCAAAAAGCTTTGACTGTTTTATTTTTTCCGACGAAAAATACTATCATAGAGTACCCTTAGGTACCTGTTACCTTCTATATTATTTTTTATGATACAAAAAAGCGAGAATCATGAATTACGCTAAAATATGGTAGGTTACATCAAAACCGTCCTGGGACGCCTGCCAGATAGAAAAGTGTTTTTATTTTGCAAAAATTATGTGTTATTTAATCGCTTCAGCGATATTTGCGCTTGCGGATGTGGAAAGCTTTGAAGCTATCCCCCGCAAGAAGACTGCATCATCGCTGTCCAGGTTACCCGGCAGCAGCCACAGCGTCCTGAGGGCTCAGAGAGATAGTCGACAGCGGGGATTGTCCACTGATCGACAATATGATAAATAAAACTAAATAGCTCTTCAAAATAGAATACTAACTTATCACTTAGATAAGTTTTTTACTAACAAATATTATGGATTTATGTGGTCCGAAATAAAGATTTATTTATTTATTTATTTAATCGTGTGGCGATGCGTTTTTACAGCATAGAAGGGTAACTTATTATGAACGTTATGTAACGAATATTGATAAAATTCCGTTCTTTGTTTTTCGTCCTCCTTCGTACCTCTATGATCGCCAAGACACCTTTTTTATAGTTATATAAAACTTCCATCACCAAAACCCACAGTCATCGCACCTGCAAAATACGCGTACATATTTTATTTGTCCGAGTAAACAAGATGTCCGTCGGACAGGAGGACAAGATTATGTGGAGTTTAGCGGACACAAACCTCCCTATGGTCCTGTCCAGGGCTGTCAACTGATATTGTGGGAGGTTTTATATTTATTGTGATTTGTTGATTCGGAACAAAAAAAAACGTTTAAATCGTTGTCAATGTATGAAATATTAATCATTATTTTTAATAATGCATAAAGTTTGTTTTTTTTATAAAACTGGATAATAACAAAATTTATTACTTATACTTACTTACTTACTACGGTGGCTCCAGCGACCCAAAGTGGATCTTGGCCTCTGACACAAGTTTGCGCCTTTTGTCCCGGTCTAACGCCGTTTCTCGCCATTCTGTGGCTTAAAGATCGCGCAGGTCATACTCTACGACATCACTCCAGCGGTACCGTGGACGGCCGATAGGTCTTCGCCCGACCGGACGCCCAATCTTGTCTTTTTAGTGGCACGGTCTTCTCCCATCCTTGCAACATGGCCAAGCCATTGGAGTCGCTGGGCTTTCGTTACACCGATAATATTGGGTTCAGCTGTGAGATTCTTAGTCGGTTCCTGAACTTGTGATTTTTTTGTGGGAGGGGTGTTAGCCCGCCGCACAACCCCCGAAATGCTAGAGGACCGCATCCTACGTTGGTCGGCGAGTCCATTTGACTTAGCCGGGTAGCTGGGCTGTGCTACCGACCTCTCCCCCATCTGCCACCCGGGGGACGCCCTACGCTGTGTAAGCCCAGCGCGGGAAATATTATAAGTCGTAGATGCTGTCCAATGTCCATAGATGCCTGGTAATAGCTCTCCATCAGGAAATAGTATATGTTGTAAAAAACTAGTATATGATAAAAATCTTTACATTTTGCCGATATTAGGCGTTTATTAGTAAGAAAAAACACATTTACTCCGAATCGACAACCCTAGATCACAGCAAGAACGTTCGCACCAGCCCTCACGTCATTACGCAAAATCGAACCCGGACCGTGTCCAAATTGCGGAGCTGCTGACACCTATTGTTGGCAACGCTTTATATTCCTGCTGCCCTGGTACCTGGGTCTGAACTCGGAAGTGAGTAATTGTATGAGAGATAACTATATTATGTACTAGATGTTTGCTCGGGACTTCGTGCGCGGTAAAGGAAAACTCGCGGGAACCGTACATTTTACCGAAATAAAAAGTAGCCTATGTAAGTAGTAAGTGTGTAAGTAGTATAATCATCATAAGATAATTAAGAGGCTGTTAGCTAGGTTTTACTTTATGTAACCTAGAAAGAAGTCTCCATGATATTGTGTTATCTAAAACATGTATTGAAGCCAATGGAAAAATTAAGTGTACACATCAACAAATAGTTTGGGACCCAATAAATGTACCGACTATATTATATCACGATATTCTACAATCTAAATAGATATTTGTTTTCAGATTAACTTACAAAAAACCTCAGTACACCTTCGAACAATATGGCATACTTGTCTGGCGCGCCGCCAGATCCCGTTTATCGGGAGGAGAAGATTGGATTTAACAAACTATCAATATTTTAAATGCCAAATAGAAATATTTCGTGTTGACTCAGTGCGTTACTGTCGTAAGGGCCAACTATGGCTCCGTATTTTGTTTTTTCTTTTTGTTCTCTCCGGTAGGTAATAGCCGGTATACTGGGGTCATGTTTTTAGGGTTCCGTACGTACGGGTCCCTATTACTAAGACTCCGCTGTCCGTCCGTCTGTCACCAGACTGTGTCTCATGAACAGTGATAGTTAGTTGAAATTTCCACAGATGATGTATTTCTGTTGCCGATATAACAACAAATACTAAAAAACAGATAAAATAAATGTTAAAAAGTGGTTCCCCATTAATATAATATTTTACGTAGGTTATTTTTTTGTCGTTTTGTACGGAACCCTTCGTGCACGAAACCGACTCGCACTTGGTTGATTTTTTTATTGCTTCTTAGGGTGGCTCCAAACACATAAACCCAAGTCGCTAAAGTCGAAGTTAAATTTTTTTGAAAACAATATTATGTACTTAGACATAATAAAATATTTTTCGTTACCTGTACAATATTAGTACCTGTCATCATCATCATCATCATCATCAAATTTAGTATGAGGGTCAGTTCACACCGAGACGCCACGCGACGAAATGCGACGCGGCACTGCATTTTTATGAGCGGCACCGCCCTGGGTAGCCCAGTGTAACTCGAAATTTGAATTATTGCAATAAAACGTATCTTCTTGTGTAGTGAATAAACTATACAGTTAAATTTTAAATCGCTATCTTTAAAAAATTCAGCGCCGCGTCACGTCTCGTCGCGCTGCGCAGGCCGGTACATCTCGAAAATCGAACTCTTGCAATGAAACGTGTATCTTCTTTCATAGTAAATAAATATCAATTTTGAATTGCTATCTTGCATACAAAATCCAATGCCGCGTCTCATCAGTGTGAAGTTGTGAACTGACCCTTACTGTTGCAAAATATCTGAAAAGCTATATCCCAGCCTACTATAGCCTACTATACCTACTAGCAAATCAGATGAGTATAATTGAAGCGTTTCACAGCGGTTTAGCTCTCATCAACGTAATGAAGAGCCTTTTGACTGATTTGTTCACCACTCGCTAAATATTTATGTACATTCAAATTTAATTGCTCTAAATAAATTGAGATTTCGCAGTGAATTTTAATATGTAAACATACTCTCTAAACATAATCTCTAAACTATAGTTTCTTGTTAAGCGCTTTTGTTATTATAATGGCAGCAACGTTGATCCTAAGTCCTAAGTATGGAATGGTGTAAAGTCTAATATAGTTACAACAGTACAATCAGCCGTGTGAGGTCAATGACCTTCAAAGCGCCGTAAAGAGCGTAATGAATTTTTAATTTGTATTTAGTTTTTTCGAAATTTTAATGATTTTTCTTACTTAACATCTTTACATAAGCAGTAGATCATATGCCCAAAATATCCGTAATTGATTTTGAATAACTTTATATTATTATTTTTATGTGTGGAGTTGTACGCTATTAGATATTGTACTAATAATACATTAACAGATAAGGACGATATATAAAAAACTAAGGGATTATTTCGTTCATAAGGCGTGAACGAAATAGAACCCATTGATTTTTAGAATTTTTGTCTGCTTGTCTGTACGTTTGTTCGCGCTTATCTCAGAAACTACTGAAATGAATTTGATGAAATTTAGTATAGTAGCAGTTTAGACTCTGGATTAACATGAATATTAATATTTATCTCGGAAAAAAGAACTGATTCCGTAAGATTTTACTTTGCGCGTACGAAGTTGCGGGAAATATCTGGTATATTATAATATAACGCGCAACTATGACACCACAATAACTTTACTAATAAACTGGCAAACGAGGAGACGGATTGTCTGTTGGTAAGTGATAACTGCTATGGACATCCGCAACACCCAAGTATTCACAATTTGCCATAGCCATAGTAAGCATCTTGTAGATTTGTTTTTATCTAAGACGACCATATATATGACCGTATGATAGTTTTATTTGTTGTAGACTTTGGCTGGGATTGCCGAATTTCTTCGTTATGTACGTTTTTACTGACATTTTATGTGTCGATAAAACATGGTTAGAATATTTAGTGAATGTTTCAGTATAAGCGGCAGATTCTATTGGTCGTCGTAATGCCTAGTGATTGTCGTAGAGTCTCTATGAATACAAAATATATTTTGCTCCTTATTTATTTTTCGCGTTTTTTCGTACATTTAAGAGAGCGCAAAATTCTTCCAAACTTTCTCGTTATAAACCTCAGACCAAATAACATAGTTTTGCGAACCACACAGCTAGGCCGGTGAACGGACTAAACTACACCTCGCCGTGTAATTACACAGTGTCACGCACACACATGTAACGAAACTACGCCCTACCTAGTAAGGCGAGCTGTCGCGGTGGTCGGTTTTTTATATATGTAGTGCGTAGCTACACGCGCACTACATACATAAAGAACCGGCCTCAGTTTGTGTTTGACAAAGCTCGGTCTTCACTTTTTTATTTGGTCTGAGTTATATACCAAAACATACATTTCCTTTTTTCCTTCCCATGATATCACTGTATTATACAAAACTTGAACAAATAAACTCGTTTGCCACGAACACTAGGATGGATAACTTTATCCATATTCTTCTGTACACTCAGGTATTGTTACGTAAACAAAAAATCACACCTCATATATTATTTTCGATGTCGCTGATCCATTTTTACGCCATTAGGGTAAGAGCCGCGTGCGTCGGACACTATTTATCGACACCTACACTCGGGGGGGTAAGGGGGCGAACGAGCGGCAACGGAGGGTGAATACGCCCCTGAAACGTTTTTTTAGCGGGGATAACAGAGCCTTACCGAATGTTGACTGAGGCATTACTTGAGTAAACCCGGACCGATGTTTTATATGGCCGCCGAATTGAGTAGGGTAAATACGGATTTTTTATCCGACAACGGCGATGCCAGAAGGAAGGGTAATGATTTTGGCAGGCTATGTATGTATGTTGCACCGTATAGCGGCTAAACTACTGATCCGATTTTAATAAATTAGATGTCAGATGTCAATAGATTCGTAATAGTAGCCCGGGTAACATAGACTATGTAATTTGCGTAGTCGGTTTGTAGTTCTTAACTTTTGATAATGTGAATACCGATAAAGGACCGTCCACATATTACGTCATGCAAAACTTCGACTTTTTGAACCACTCGCCCTCCCTATGTCACGCTTTTTTACTATCTCTGTACCTGTAGGTACTTAACATCTACTGTCACGTTTAGTATGACCCTCCCTCCCCCTTGCGCTGTGACGTAATATGTGAATGGACCATAATATAATTCAATACTCGGCTAGGGCTCGCAAATTGAT
Source organism: Phengaris alcon alcon (assembly GCA_037179445.1). Lineage (NCBI taxonomy): Eukaryota > Metazoa > Arthropoda > Insecta > Lepidoptera > Lycaenidae > Phengaris > Phengaris alcon. Next base: position 762,199 of record JAYRCH010000148.1, read on the forward strand.
GACAAAACTACCCCAGTGGTCAGCAACTTCAAATCACACCTAAATTCTGTATTATGCAAGATTATTTTAGCTATTTTAAATCAGAAAGTGATTGTTTATGTATATTAAAGTAAATATTTTGATTTCAACTACAACTAAAAAAACCGGACAAGAGCGAGTCAGACTCGCGTACGAATAGTTCCGTACAAAACAGCAAAAAATCATGTTTGTTGTCATCATGGGAGCCCCCCCCGCCCCACTCAAATATTTATTTTTAAGTTTTCTTTAGTAAATCGTTTGTATGCTAAAGCTTAGTATAAAGTTAGTGCTGTCATTAACGATTGCACGCCTTGGGAATAAGATGGCCCCCTGCAAGGCTGCTTCTATGTACTTAAGTATGTCCTATGTACTTATTACTTCTGTTTATATAGATTAAGTTGCAACATTGTAAAAATTTTTTTTTGAAAAGAACAATTTTCCCATCTTGTTGCTAAACGGTGGCACCGTGCCAGTTTCTTACGCCGGTTCTTCTCGCCGGGCTAGTTCCGGTGGTAGGCATCATGTAGACGAACGTTTAGAAAGTGTATAAAAATACCAATTTTGAATAAAAACCTTTGACTTTTGACTTGGTTTGGGTTTGGCGATTGACAGGTCTGGTTACTGGGGACTAGTAGTTCTGGTTGAGTGTAATATTGAAATCTTAATGACCTTCTTTTTTGAAAAAAATATGCCCATACAGCTTAAAGCACAAGCATCACACACCAACATGAAAAAGCACAAGCACAAGCATCATACACCATAAAATATACATACAGCTATACACCAAAACCAATTACGGAGATTTTGGGCATGACAATATTGTGATCTACTGGTTATATCAAGACCCTTAGGCAGAAAAATAATCATACAAAATAAAATTACATTACGCTTTTGACAGCGCTGTATCTTATTTGTGTATTCCCACCGAAACGAAACGATAAATAAGCGATATTGCGTTTCATTTTTAAGGTAGCTTTTAAAAATTGAACTTTATTCACTACACAAGAAGATACACGTCTCATTGTAAAGTGGCAGTGTATGATTGATGTCATAATATAAAATATTTACCTTTTTGTGTAGTGATTAAAGTTCAAATTTAAACATACAGCGTCGCGTATCGTCGCGGTGTGATCTGACCCTAAAAAAAACATAGTATTTTATATTAATAAAGTCGTTTACAAGACGTTGTCCTTGTAAATCTACCACGTTTTCATGGTTTTTAGATACTGTTGTAATTTACCAAATTATGCAACAATTGAGGATATTTTTGTGTAAATCGTACCACGTCTACTCCCGCCTTCACAGACAAAAGCCAGAAGAATTCCCCGTATGTAGTTTAAATGCATCTCTCGAAGTTTCTATCCCAGGGGATCCGGAACCTTCCAGACTCTTAAATCACGAGCTGCAGGGAATAGTGTTTAACGGGTGTAGACTAGTTGGTAAATATATGGGTTTTAGGTGTTATAGTGGTTGAAAGATATGGAAGGAACATGCCCTTTAGCCATGATTCAAATTCAAGTCAAATAGTTTTATTTCCATATAGGTTAATAATAACACTTATGGTATTGTCCCTACGTAACGCCTACCACCGGTTCGGGAACTAACCCGGCGAGAAGAACCGGCGTAAGAAACTAGCACGAGGCCATATTTTAACAAAAAATGAAAAATTGTTATTTAAAAAAAAAATGTTACAAAGTAATACTTAACTTAATCTATATAATATTAACAAAATTCAGGATATATATAGTACATAGAAGAAGCCTTGTCCGGTGGCCATCCTATTCCTAAGGTGTGCGATCGTCAATAAAATCATTGATCCTATAATAAGTGTTAAGGACAGCGGCCTCGTAACGTAAAACATGAGTGAATTTAAATGTGAACGATAAACGTGTAATTAAAACAGTACATAAAACTATAATAGTGAATACTCAGTGTCTATATGTATAGATTTATATGGCAGCAGTGTGTAAAAATCGTGTTAAAATGGTGTTTTATCAAGTGCGGGTTATTTTGCTTATATATATTTAACTAAAGCTAATTTTAACGTAGCTTCTCTTGATTTACATAAATAAACGTAGTACATAACGTGTAGTATAACGCTTAAGGTTATATAATGAATGGTTAAGAAATTATTACGAAAACAGTGGTAAAAATGTACAACATTTCATATAAGTTGAACTTTAAAATGTAAATAACTTTTCTGTAGAATAAGATTTCTAGTATATAAGGGTTTATGTATCTGGTCATGATAATAAAGTATTTCACACAACGCGTTTTGCTTCACCTGGCTCATGAAAAATGGGGAAAATTATGGAAAATAGCCGTATAGAGAGGTAAAAATGAGATGGAAGATCGGCCCGAAAGAGGCGTACGGGCGGGGCTCTCTATACGGCATTGCCATGAGCCAGGTAAGCAAATCCAAAAAGTGAAAAAACGTTCTCCTCAAAAATAGTGTTTTATTATCGCCCCGGCTCTGCCCAAATCGGTGTAACCTTGCTATCTTCGAGTCTAATCTGAGCCGGCGGTTGAACCCCTGTGAATTTATACAGTCCTGTACAATAAGCTTTAGCGCGAGACTCTCGAAGCAATGGATAGAAATAGACCACTACGTCGCACAATTTTTGACAGGACAAGGAAACTTTAAAGCGAAACTATTTGGATTTACATTAGTCTCGTCTCCGCTATGCGAGTGTTCGACCGAAGGTAGCCCTTATGAACAAACTGCTCATCACATACTCTGGGAGTGTGATCTCTGGTATGACGAAAGGATCGAAATGTTGAACAGCGTCCATTGTGTTTCTAGGGTTGTGTACTATGAAGATCTCGTGGGCTGCGCGAAGAACTTCCGAGCTTTCAAACGTTTTTGTCATAAGTACTATTGGAAACAATGCAAAACTTTTTTGTCATTATGAATGCATTGTAATCAATTGTCATATTATAAATTAAAACATTTAATTACATTTACAAAAAAAAAAAACATGTTATTCCCGTGGTGCTTCCCCTTTAATTCTGACTTTTTGTCATCACAATTTTTGCTGTCTCCCGCTTTGCTTGGGGAGGGAAACTGGAATACTTCCTACTCCTCCTACAATCTTCTGATTAATTTCGATGCGGGTTCCAAGACAGATTTAGCATGTCCCCCGGGCACCCCTGAGATCATATCAAAGGTTTTTTGCGGTTGGTTACCACTGTCGATCCTGGCTACACAGGAGTTCTTTTTCAAAGAAGTTAAAGAACGTATGCGCGCTAAAGCTTTTTTTTTTGACGGGCAATTGGCCCACCACACCCACCACTGCAACTCCTGTGTAGCCAGGATCGACAGTGGTAACCAACCGCAAAAACCCTTTGATATGATCTCAGGGATCATTCATTCTTTTTTAAATTTATTAATGGAAATATTTTGAACGTGTTCTGGGATTGTATTGTATAGGCGTATACATTGACCTTTGAAGGATTTGCTAACTTTACTTATGGCCTATTTCTTCACTCGTAGTTATCCTACGATTCGAGTTATCCGTTATTTAACGTGAGTTAACTGGAGATTTCGTTTTCTTTACACCAGTTTAAGAAATAACCCCCGAATATTTTTGTCCTAAGGATAAATATTGGGCTGACTTTATACCTGGCGGTTAACTTACTGATGTCAGTGTGTGCGTAAAAACTCTACAGTGTAGAGTTTACATGGCACTGTACATGCTTGTACAACGATTCTTCGACGAATAATAATATTTCCTTCCCACTTGTGAAAATTTTGATTGTTTTAAACAACTTTATACTTTTTTTACTTTTTACTTTTTAACTTTATAAATTGTTTTTTAATTAAAAAAAAAAATTTTTTTTGAACCAACTTTTATTACAAAGGAGAAGTAGGTAGTAAATATTTTTTAAGTACATACATTAAATTTGGGTCTAGAGGACCCCTAGAGTAGGTATATAGCTCACAGTCACACATACATGACCATAGGATCATGTATGTGTGATGTGTATGTATCATATATGTATCATCATCATAATCATCATAATCATCACCCGTCGGTCTGTTGAAGACAACCATCGAAATTTTAACCCTGGAATAAGTATATCTGCCGAATAACAAACTCTAGTTTATCTCTCTCATGAATAAATCGGCCATTAGTCTGATCACCGGTATATCTAGCTTGTGCTTATTTCTAGTGTTTCTACAGTAAGTGTCGCTTTTCGTTCCCGCGAGATTTCCTTTTGCGTTCACGAAGTCAAGGGCTACATCTAGTAGTAAATAACTAGGTCCACGTTACGTTTTATACTTTAAAATTAATTATTCTGATGTATAAGCTATATTACTTTAAAGTGTCATCAAAATCCGTTCTGTAGTTTTTCCTGAAAGAGCCACAAACATCCTCAGAAACTTTCACATTCATAATAGTAGTAGAATGATTATTATATTATCAACTGATGTATTGTATTCGTCTTCATAGGTAGTGGTTGCTAGTAGGTGCATGTTTACATTATAACATCCTTCGTGGTCCAGTCGTTTAGATCTTGGCTCTCGACTCGAAGGTCGTGGGTTCGATCCCCGCGCTGGAACAACAAAAAAATGTTGTTTCCAAGTTTGGTTAGGACAATGCAGGCTGATTTTTGTTGTATTGTATTGTTGTAGTGTATTGTAACCTAATTGTCTGACAAGAAAGATGATCTATGCGTCGGATGGGCATATAAAAAGTCGGACCTGCGAGGCAATCGCGCTATTGTTAATCGTTTGAATTCAGGTTCAACTCTACTTTGATTATGATTCAGGTTCGGTTCGGTTCCGATGCGTCTGAACTGTCCTGAACATTTCAGTATCGCACTGTTCTTCCGAACGTAACTCAACCTCAGACGAAACTCGAACGAAACTTTCGATAGACAATAGGGACGCTGACCTAGTATTTGTGTAAATATATGTGATGTTAGCATAATCGACTACCGATTTTGTTTGCGCGCTCGCACTAGTTGCATTGACGTTTGTGGTCTGTGGGTGCGTGTCTGATCACCGAGGCCAACATAATTAAAAGAAGAAGAAGAAGTAAGTTGACATCGTTATGTATTCGTAGTATGTTATAGTTTTTAAAGTGTCTTGAAGGCGAGGTTGGTGGCATGAGGGGTGCCACTTCTTTAAATAAGGTTCTTGTTCCTTCGAACCTTCCTTCGAAAGACGGTAAGTACCTTTTAATGAATATACGATTGGAAAACGTAAAGGTATTTTTATGCGATTACTTAAATTTTCGCGTCTGGATACAATTCGAGCCACTGCCGTAGACACACAAATTCGTTAGAAATATCTAAGAATGCTGGGTAGGAATTCATTTTTACCACATATTCTAACAATTTATACCACCAAAACAAGAAACGTTTCAGAAACGTGCGAGATAAAGTAGCATCGAATCAACTTTTCGTTTGCGGTTGGGCTGCGGTGCGGCTGCTTTCCAACTATCTGTCAAAATGTTAGCACGTTACCGAATCATTAAATAAGCCTCCTTTTTTGGAAGTCGGTTAAAAAGTTGAGTAACGTACACGTTTCGTTTGCGGTTTAACTGAAAAAACATAGCGCCATTGCCCTGCTGCGCCTGATCTCTCGCCACTGCCAGTCGTGTCGGTCATCCGTCCCACTGGGTTTCGAGAGTAAAAAAGGGAGAGTCCTCGTGTGTACTGCGCACACACTTGGCCACTATAAAATAGCTCCAACGTAGCTGGACTGGTTTCAATGAAACCGGCCACTGTCACCGAAATCGGTGTGGGGAGCTATATATACCTTCATAATTTATCCCCTCTGTAGGCCTTATACTGGACAGTTGAATATATACATCATGATGATGATGCGCGAGTGGTAAAGCGTTGCCGGGAACGCGGGAAACAATTAAAACCTTGTTACAGTTTAGTCTGCCACGACCTACTACCCCTGCCGGGCGAATCTCTACCCACTACCCAATATAATAGACTTCATTCTCACTTGGCAACAAAAGAGCTGGCACTTTATATTAATTCGCATTTTAACTACGCTTAAGTCGATTAAAGGACGATACTACTTTGGGTTCGAGTTAGATATTGGGTTGTGTAATTAAAGTACAAGTTTTTAAACTCCTAAAATTGGTATTATAAATCTTAGTAATCTCACTATATTATATACTAGCAATCCCGAGTCCCGACACATGTTGTTCTGTCTTCACTATGAACCTATAAATAACCAAACAGGTAAACTGAACGCACCTATGGATATTTGACAGTGACAGTTCAGATAAGTGACAAATTAAATACAATCTACAGTTAATATGGGAAATATCAATCGCCATTTTTAGTATTTTCTTTACAATTGGTCCAATATCTCGCACCGTTTAACCCTGAACTACCATAATCATTACAAGACCAAAATTAGCCAAATCGGTCCAGCCGTTCTGTGTGTAGGTATTATATATGTATAGTAATAGTATTTATACGCCCATTGGAATATCTTTGCACCAAATTTATTATCTAGCTTCTAATTTTTCATAGCATTTCTCAAGATAACTTTAGCTGAACTCTTGGGTAGAGTGGGTACTAACACATGATCGGATTCGGTACGGAGCGGACCATTTTGACAACTCACAAGACACTCGTGTGTTCGATATTCAGCTCTCTTGTATTAGCGCAGTGTCCTATTTACAGTGCTGTTTTTCCGATTCCCTAAAGCCGTTGAGATCGTGTAGCGTTACCAACTATCAAAAATATTTCTCTCCAAACTTAAGTCTTAATCCCCTATAATTCTTATAAATTTGGAAAATCCCCCCTAATTTTTTTTTATGATTATGAACACTATAAATACAACATAAAAAAATATATATGATAAACATATAAAAAAGTGTATCTTCTGCAATATCTATTATTCTGTCCTTTATTAAAATATATTGGTATATTTCGAAGTATATTTCGAAATATTTATTTTCTAAAGGTTAACTTTTCAAATCGCATGTCGATATAAATAACAGTAGCTTAATTTAATTAAAAACAAGAAAATACAAACCTCTAAAAATAACCCTAAAATACTGATTGTTAGTTAGTTAAATGTAGTGATGTTTCTCCTCTGATTTTTGGGGAAAAACCTCTAAATTGGCAACCAAATCCGTTGTCTCTCCGGACTAAAACGGATCGTCTGTTAAACACTATTCCAGGTAGTGATACCACTGTCGATCCTGGATACACAGGAGTTGCAGTCGGAATATGTGTTGGGCCAATGACCATAAGGTTTGGTAAAATCAATCACGGATACTTCGGGCATATTATAATCTAGTCTTATGTAAAGAAGGATTGGAGGAAAATAATCGTACCCGAAAAAATTTTTTTTTCTTTAAATGGGCGAGTGTGCGTTTTGTGGAGAGCCACCCATACAATAGATATTTTTTTTGTTTGAGTATGACAATTATTTTTCAGCCTAAACGTCTTTACTTAAGCAGTGGATCATGTGGATGAATTATCTGTAATTGATTTTTGGAGACCGTATATAGTATAGTATAGTTAATATGTAGCGGGCTTCGACCTCTTGATTGTAAGTCCTGATGTGTGTCTGAGTGGTGATGATAATAATACAGCAACAATTCTTATATTCTCCTTTATTGGAGCTTAACACTGATTACGTATTACATATGAGGTATATGCCTAACATAACAATATACCTACGTCTACACTATTTATACCCTTTTGGCCAACTGAAATAAACTAACTAAATTGGCTTTACTTCATGACATCTGTCAATGTCAAAAATGACATTGACAGATGTCAATGACAATTGTCCCTTTAATTTTACATGTAGATGCAATATGACCCAGACTACCGTTACTGTATTATTTATAAAGAGTGTCTGAACACAAATAGAATTCAGTTCATTCATACATTCAAGATATAGACAATTTGTTCAAGAACACAATATAACTAGGGAAGTGCTTATTCGATATTTACGTCCTGGACAGTGGCATTTTCCGCAGTATATTCCTAACTTTTTCGAATAGATCATGTGGGAATAGTGGAAGCCCCAAAGGGAGATCTCCGACCGAGCTAGGTGGTACGCTCGGTCAGGCCGAAGCCCACTTGTAAGCGTTTCAGATGTTGTATATATAGCGCCGAAGTCTGAAAACTTTGATAACGCGATTCAGGATCGTGGTGCTAATTGGTCCGCCACAGATCATAATCTTCAAACAAATTTTTAATGTTTAATATAAACAAATGACGACATAAATGTGGGCTAGAGGATTGTCTCGTTGTCATGCGGAGTGGGAAATTAAAGAAAAACTTCGTCTTATCTTCTTTTATAAATTTTCTCACTTTTACGTCTTATACACACATCCTATCCTCTTACATCGTCCGCCATCTTCTCCCTATCTATCTATCTCCCTTCCTCTCATACTTCCCTTTCATTCACATTATAGCTACGTTCACTCCGTCGCGTTCACTTTAACTATTATCATTTTTTTGTGTTATTAATTAAAATCAATCCTACATAAATATGTGGTTAGTTTGGATAGATTAGTAAAATGGGTAAACATGCATACATACTTATTCCTATGTGTGTGTGATTTACTAGCAGTACCTACGACTTGTGTGTATGACGTTTGATAATAATTAATGTAACGTGTATGTTGGGCTTTATTAACTGACTAGCATTTGCCCGCGGCTTCGACCGTGTGAAATTAGTTTTCAAACGAATTTAAACCCTGTTTTACCTTTTTAGTGGTTGAATATTAGAAAACGCTGAAATACGTAACTTATAATTTTTCCGTACTTGGGAGTTGAATTTTGAAAAAGTGGATGCCTTCTTCATGTGAGGAATACGTGTGCGAAATTTCAATTTTCGAGTGTGTTCTGTGCGTTTATTTAAAACTTTCATCCCCTATTTTACCCTCCTAGGGGCTGAATTTTAGAAAACGCTGAAATACGTAACTCATTATTTTTTCCGTACTCAGTTCATACGAAATATCATGCAAAAATGTCCAAGGAATAAAAAGTTTCATACAAACCCATCCCTATGATCTATAGATCGCCATGATCTCGGATCACATTGACCCCGGGCGAGGCATCGACTCGCATGTGGGTCATTTTGGACCGTTCAACTCGCGTTCATGTATTATGAATGGAATAAATAAATGCGTCTGGCGTTGATCTTGCGTTAGTCGCCTGGTATACAAGTAGGGCTGTCAAATCTAATTTTCTATTCTTTGAAAATAAATATTAAAAATAGTTTAACCAATTTAGATCTTTCAAGCTAAACTCTTAAGTTGACAAACCGATATAAACCTAAATGACCAAGAATGTTATCTAAGGATCAGTTCACACCGCGACGAGACGAAGCTCGAATATGCTGTAATAATAATATGCATAAATATACAGCTACTACGTGGTTTTCACACTTCCAGGCTATTCCTAAAGTGTTATATGAATATAACACTTTAAGAATATATTATATTGTAACCAACTACAACTCCAACATGTCCTTGTAAGGGCTCTTTCAGATGACACGCGCTCATGAGAGCTGATCGCGTAGAGACGAAATCGCGTCGCGAACGCACAGAGTCAGAGTAACAGTTGAAAGGGTGGCCACACAATTATGACCATTGTGTATCATTAAATACGGTTGAGTCTTTGTCGCGGAGAGGGGGGTGGGGAGGCGACGTGACTACGTGAGCCATGCTCGAGCGCAGCGTCATCGTGATACCTGCGAGACATCGCATGTATTTTATACTAGCTTTTATTCGCGGCTCCGCCCGCGTAAATACAGTATGCCACGGGAGTACTGTACTTTTTCGGGATAAAAAGTAGCCCATGTGTTAATACAATGTTAAAGAGTGACTAACAAACATCCATCCATACATCCAACCGTCAATCCTCACAAACTTTTACATTTTTAATAGTAGTAGAATGGTATGTATTTTAAACTTTATAGTACAAAAGATAAGCAATATATTCCAATGTTTCTTAAGAGGGGGCGATTCACGCGACGCGCGCGCTCTGTCGCGCACGTGCAAACACGCTCTAACGCTTAATTTTGCACCTTTTCAAAAAATATAACCGCAAGTCACTCTCCTCGTATTCGTCCCTCGTCCAATTACGGGGCTTTCACACAGATTGCTTCCAGAAATCAATCTTTTGTGCGTGTATTGTTGCTGTATTAAGTGGAGTGTTTTTGTTATAGGTACGTGTCGCCTGACAGATAGGCTGGAGCACACTGATGGTAAGGCTGGGGCACACTGGTGGTAAGGCTGGAGGTACATTTGGTAAGGCTAGAGATACTCTAGACGATAGGTATGTTAGTCTAATGGTACACAGAGCTGAAGGTGCATTAGCCTGATCCAATTAGGTGTTTCAGTGATCTAAGAATGCTTTTAATAGATTAAGGGCCAATCGATCAAACAGATCGCATCGCGGTAAGCGACAACTGATAACATGATCACGCGCAACAGCAGTTGCGTAATTTTACGACCTCTTAGGGTCAATTCATACCGAAACGGCAGCGGAGCGGCCGGCAGCATAACTGTCATATAATTTTAAACTTTTTCTTCATTACTGTAAAATGCAGTTTCGCTTGAGAGAACCACCGCTGCTCGCCGCCGCTGACGGTCGCTAGCGGCCGCGTTTCCATTTTCTAAAGCGATAATATTATGTATTATAGTAATGAGATATATTGTATAAAGTTTAAAATTATAGTACAGAGATGCTGCTGGCCGCTCCACTGCCGTTTCGGTGTGAATTGACCCTTAGACCATAGACGACCTCCTAATTTTTAAGATTTAATTACGAATGTGCAGTTTTGAGATTTTCAGATCTTGCACTTGTAGTATACAACGATGTTACTCCATAAATGTCACAGTTCTACGTCAATGCGAAGTACGTTATGAATTTTGATTTAATTTTAAAATGTAATTTTTCGACCGATTCAGACGAAGTGTCACAAAAGGAAATGTTTGTTTTACGTTGGATTTGAGTACTTTATGCCTACTATAGGCACATCTTTTAAATGGCCGTCTCCAGAACACCGAATCATTCGTTCCTTTGAGCACAATCCAAATGTTTCAAGTTATAAATGAATTGATTATAATCTAAGTAGTAAAGAACTGCAGCTTTTTAAACGTAGACAATTTATGTGCACTGAATGTTGGCACTGGCGCGTTTCCGGTCACTTACCAAGTTGGCAGTTGGCACCACTTCTCAAACACCGCCCTTGCCAAGTAATAAGGGCGAAGGGCGCAGTGCCACGTGTACTGATTCAATTGCTGACAAATTGTATTGTACTGAAGGTTTTTTAAGGTAATCAGGCCCTTTTCTTGAAAATTTGATGAGTAAGTAATATTTTTAAAAAATCGGACACAACCGAGTCGGACTCGCCCACCTGCGGAGTAAGAACTCAGACCGTAGACCTGATATAGGGTTTTAATTTCAACTCGATGCCTTCCCGAAATAAAGGGCCTTGATAGACAGACAGATAGACTAACGGACAGACGGACGGACGGACATCACAGTGATCTTATAAGGGTTCCGTTTGTCCTTTTGAAGTACGAAACCGTAAACATAAGCTAAATAACCTACATAGCAAAAAAATGTTGCAATTTAAATTGGTCCCTTTCTGAATCGATATTGTAGCCTTATAAAAAAACACCATCGACTTTAAAAAAATTTGCAGCATAAAATGTCCGGCATTTTTCCGCGTTCAAATTTTTAAAAATCGGGCGCTGATAACAAAAAGCGTGACGTAGACAAGGAAACCGTCAATTAAAATGCGCGCAATTTTCTAAACGTTCGTCATTTTTTAAAATGGCGTAGGGTGTGCTGTGGTCTGTTGACACGTACGGCTAAGCCCGGAGCCATAGCTGCTACATTTAGCTGGCTATCTATGTAGCCATTAGCCAGTGGCTAGGGAGCCGCCGCTGAGATGACCGAAATAGCTGCGAAAAAAAAATGAATACATTCTCAATTTCAAATGTTTATAATGGAATTACGGTGTTTGAATATTGTGAAATTCGCGCGTATTTTTTCATGTCCATTTCCGTAATTAAGTTTTGTTATTGCTTTTTGTGTCGTTGCTATGTTTTTATTACGAATTGCAATAATTGTCAATCTGTTGTAAAGTGTAATGGACGTGTATTGTCATTTCACAATGTCTATTATGTTCGTCATAGATTTCAAAACTCAAGGTAGGCTAAGACGTACATTTGACAGAAAAACTTCATACATTATAAAGTTACGCCATCTTGGTTTTCATTATACTTCAAATGTCAGCCATCTTGTTTTCATCATACATCAAATGTCAAAAAGTGGGGTCATTCAAGTGGGGACAGTTTTCACCTCAACATGCTTCGTTTGCAGATAACATATACGTCTATGACCTAGACTTTAAAAATTATAACAAATGCTCAATGTGATCTGATTGTAGTTCCTTTGTAACTTCCTTACTAATATTATAAATGTGAAAGCGTGGATGTTTGTTACGCTTTCACGCAAAAACTACTGAACGGATTTCGATAAAATTCGGTATGATAGTAATTTAGACTCTGGATTAAAACATAGGCTACTTTTTATCCCGAAAAAGTAGTGTTCCCGAGGGATACTATACTTACGCGGGCGGAGCCGCGAGCAACAGCTAGTACAATATAATTTAATATTGTAAAAACTTTCTCTGTGTAGGTATCTCAAATCTTTTATGTTACCTATCCACTTGAATTTTCATTTTATCGTCCGCTGTCTGAAATAATTATATTTTATCCCGCCGTGTCCTGCATTATTCCTAACTATATTAATGGCCTTTCAGCTTGAGCATATCGTGCAAAAAATACAAGCCCGCTTTACCAGAAAGCTTTTTTTCGTTTTTTTTTTTCGTTTTAACCAAACATTACTTTGTGCACTGTATTACCATATTTAAAAAACCCATAAAAGTATTTGAATAACGCTCTCTGTTCAATGGTCCGAAGAGTATAAAACTCGAAGTTATTGTCACCGCTCACTGCATTAGTATTGAGTAACGGTCGTGTGCAAATTTAATCGGAATTTTGAATTGTGTTGCCAGCGTGAGTTCAATGGTTCATTCAAATGGGTTATTTAAATTTGGAACTTGATATTGTGGCGATTATTTTAAAATTATTGTTTTTTTTTTTAATATATTTTAATTAGGAACCGTAAACCGTTACTTCTTATTTTGAAATGATTAAAGATTTTTCATTTAACCTAATATGAAGCGGATTAGATCATTTAGTGCCAATGCCAAATTACAATTTACAACCCGTTGAATGAAATTGTTTATTTCGTTAAGCTGCTTTCGTAATTGTTTATAATTTGTCGTTGTCCATTGCTTGGGGTGAGCCGGGAAAGTTAATAAAATATTTCATTTGGCAAATGGACGCGCAATGTGCAAGTCATTCAGTGATGCCGACTTGGGGGTTTACCCTAAATTTAGGGGGATTTTTTTACAATATGTATTAAGGTTGTTTAAGTATTTTTAGGCCTTGTTTTAATTTAATTTTGCTATTGATTTTGCTAGATTGCTATGTCAACAGTAGGTACATTAGGAAAGTTAGAACCTGAAGAAAATAAACTTTTGGAAGTAAAAAACAGTGTGTAAATTACAGAATAATATCACAGAACAGTTATTTTTATTTTAATCATAATAGTGTTCAGTAATTTATTAAGTAATAGTAATTTATTTAGAATTTATATAATTCCTAATAATGCGTTAAAATCAAGTATTTGTTTTTTGAGGTTCGTTGACCTCAGCTTAGGGAGAAATATTTTTGAGAGTTGGTAACACTGAAGTTATACCACCAAAATTACTTCGCTTGAGTATTCGGTAATCGATTCCGGGTGTATCGCTTGTATAGTGTATACTCTACCAAGTTTTCCTAATAATTTGCTTCGACCCTCTTCGGAATAGTTTGGGGGTAACGGGAGCGGGCTTAACAAGTTACTGCACGCGACTTCCTTTGACTTTGTAATACACGACAGGAATGTTTGAATTAACTTTTACGTGTAATCCAGCCTATTTGCTAATCGAATTTCATTTAGCGCCTGTTGCTGTTGCAGTCCTAGTACTATTATAAATGTGAAAGTTTGCGAAGATGGATGTTTGTTACTCTTTTATGCAAAAGCTAAGGATCAGATTTGGAATAAATTTGGTATTCTAGTAGTTTAGGCTCTGGATTAAAACATAGACTACTCTTTATCCCGAAAAGGTACAGTGTTCTCGTGGGATACCTACTGTATTTACGCGAGCGGAGAAGCGAGCTAAAAAATCTAATCTACTGAACGTGCCAGTTAGCTTACTTACATTCTTGTAAGTAAGCTAACATATCATTCTTACTGATTATATATAATCAGTAAGAATGTAGAGCGGACCCGACAGACGTTGTCCTGCCGGGCTGATTTGTGAATCTAAACCATCCAGGGCGCCACCCAAACGCATTCAATAAAATTCATTGAAATCGGTCCAGCCGTTTAGGAGTAGTTCAGTGACATACACACGTACAGTAGAATTATATATATAAATATATATATATAATTAATGTATGAATAGTTCGTTAGTTTGTGCGGTGCAGTGGGCCTGGTACAGGGTGCCAAAAGTACAAAAAATTCTAAACACTTTTTGTGAGGGGTTTTTTCTGCTCCACATTTTTAGTAAAGAAAGTTTAGAGCACAACTTACTCTTACGGCCCGTTTCAATAACCTATATATCTATAATTATTAGTTAAAAACGCCGTCATTCAATCATTTGACGGTTTTTGCGATACAAATTTGCCGTTCCTAACAAATAGTTACTGGTAGATAAGTTATTGAAACGTGCCTTAAAGAGTAAAATTAGTACTCTCTAAAAAAACCAGCTGTTCTCAAATGGCCTCTCGCAAGAAGTTACTAGCTCCTACTACTATTGGTTTCTGAAATGACAGATCGTTACAATCGATCACATGTGAGTGTTAAAAGAACTTTTCGAAAGTTGAAAATGTTTTGTAATAATATTGTGTAAAATTCCAATCCAAAGATTTTTGGCGGGAATATAGAAGAGTAGCGTTGTTGTTTTTGTATTTCTTTCATAAATTTGTGTTATTTTGGTTCATAATATTGTGTAGTCAGTGCAGTCAATGAGTCAAGTCAGTCGATTCAGTTAAGTGGTAGACGTTTTTGTGGTACTTCTTAGGGAGTTTTGGAGGGAACACAAAATAGCACGCTTCGTGAGGTTGTAACACTTGCCCACACTTGTGTCTTGTACACGTTAACGAATATTTAATGGTGAATATTCTACCAATGTTACACATTAAGAACCGAAATAACACAAATTTATGAAGGAAATACAAAAGCCACAACGTCACCAATTGAATTCCCCGGCAAAACTCAGACGTTGGACTTGACGATTTAGAAAAACGTTCTTCTTCTTCTTTTGGCATAGCCTCCCCTGTAATTGTAGTTGCCAGCGTCAGAGTGATGATGTCGTAAACTTATACGAAAATTATATTTTCCTGCCTTTTGTAACTTGACACTGGCAATGGTTTTAAGCCGTATCGCTATATTTAGATTGAAATAAAAAAAATCGGTTGTCTGTAAAGTCGGTTTACTGACGATAGTTGAACGTGACAACGTCATAAGAAATGGAACAGAGCGAGGTAACGCCGCATGAGTCATGTTTAGCGAGGTAACGCCGGTAACGCCGCATGAGTCATGTTTCTTCGTGCGTGCAGCCGGCTCCATCGAATTATAAGACGTTATCACGTCAAAATCAAAGATTTTTATTTTAAAAACATTAGTATTGCGGGCGCGATCGATTGCGCGCACACGTTAACAAAATGCTAAGATTACTTTTCAGAGTGTTTTGTTCTTTTTTTTTTGGGTTTGTGAGTAATACTGTGATATAATGAACCCAAAATAGGTCCATTTTTGGTGCAATCCTCATCCTATCGTGCAGGTTTTTCTTAGTTATAATACGAATAAAACTTTTCAATTATTTTAAAAGTTTTAAGCGCTCCACGCATGTGTCTATGCCTTTTTCATTGTAATACGTAATCTCTTTAAAGCGGATTGGGCCAGGTAAGTTAATGGATTTTTAAGTGCAACAGATATTGTGGACGATTTGTTTTTTTTTTAAATACCTTCGTGAGTACCTTCTCCATGCATGAAGAATTGTCCGTAAAAAAAATAGCCGAACGTATAACCGCCTGTTTTGTTGGAAGTCGGTTAAAAAGCGTTAAATAAGGGGTGGCGCGACTGTCACAAATCGCAAGGGTGTAGAGCGGCAAAATTTAAACGGAGAATTAAATCTTAGCATCTTGAAAAATTATACTAAAGTCGTCAAAAAAATTATATAAATAAACTCAACTCACTTCACCCTAAGTCCTAGCTTCACTCCACCTCTTATGGCTAACTTCATATCTCACACCCATCTGACTCTAGCGCGATTATAGCCAGTTTTGAAACTATTATTTATACACTTTTATCGGACACTTTTTAGCTTTTCTGCCTATGAGAGATAGTACTCCTTTACTCAATTATGCATCGGAGATCGCCCTTTGGGGCTTCCACCACGTTCCCACAACATTTAACCCAGGGTTAAAGTTATTAACCCAGATCTGCGCAAGCGGGCCTTACTAAATGAAAACATTCGATTTATACAGACGGTAATCTACGTAGTTATCAATTGATAGGTTTAATTAAACCGTTAAGTTAGATAACGGCATTCAATATTGAAACATCTTCAGCGTACTTCGCCCTTCGATAGTTCGGCCCTTTAGGGACGAAGGGCGAAGACAATTTGTTACAACTTACAGGTGCGAAAATGTAGGGTTGACACATGGTTTTTGTCTAAATCTAGTTAACAGTCGTTAAATGGTTATTTTTAAATCTTAAGTTAATATAAAGGCGATAAAATAAAGGTGAATAAAATGCAGTATTTACTCGAAATGTTTAAAAAAAAACAAATCGTTCTACTTTCAAATAACACATTGACAGTAACAGTATGTTTTTTTAAGATAAAATTTAGTTGCTAAACTTTTTGGAATTTCCAATTGATTTTAATTTTGAGATTTTTGTGATTTATTGAAATGTCTGTATTAAACTGTTACGGTCTGTACTTCTCCCGTGGCGCTTGGCAGCGGTTAAACCATAACTTCTGTCCACGTAACCGAAACCGTATATAATATCATGCGTCCTTGTTGTAAGTTGGCACTGACTTTCTTCTGTAAATTACTGTCTTAAAGTTATTAGGAATTGTTGCTTGTTTATATGCGACCTCTAAAAATAGAAGGTTACCACTTTAAAAATTTCAAGATCAATTTAGTATTTCCACCCGACTAATTTCAACTACACACGTAACGATTTATTGTTGCAGTTTAAACAGTGCAGTTAAATCGAATTGAGTGCCTCCACACGCCAATAATAAAACTGAGGTAGATTGGTAGAGTCCTCCTGTATCTATTATCTGCATCCAGCTCCGTGACGAACTGCACGCTCGTTCGTACGCGCACCATACACACGCAACGACAAAACTGAAGTAGATTGGTAGAGTCCTCCTGTATCTATTATCTGCATCCAGCTCCGTGACGAACTGCGCGCTCGTTCGTACGCGCACCATACACACGCAACGACAAAACTGAAGTAGATTGGTAGAGTCCTCCTGTATCTATTATCTGTGACGAGCTTCGTGACGAACTGCGCGCTCGTTCGTACGCGCACCATACACACGCAACGACAAAACTGAAGTAGATTGGTAGAGTCCTCCTGTATCTATTATCTGTGACGAGCTTCGTGACGAACTGCGCGCTCGTTCGTACGCGCACCATACACACGCAACGACAAAACTGAAGTAGATTGGTAGAGTCCTCCTGTATCTATTATCTGTGACGAGCTTCGTGACGAACTGCGCGCTCGTTCGTACGCGCACCATACACACGCAACGACAAAACTGAAGTAGATTGGTAGAGTCCTCCTGTATCTATTATCTGTGACGAGCTTCGTGACGAACTGCGCGCTCGTTCGTACGCGCACCATACACACGCAACGACAAAACTGAAGTAGATTGGTAGAGTCCTCCTGTATCTATTATCTGCATCCAGCTCCGTGACGAACTGCGCGCTCGTTCGTACGCGCACCATACACACGCAACGACAAAACTGAAGTAGATTGGTAGAGTCCTCCTGTATCTATTATCTGTGACGAGCTTCGTGACGAACTGCGCGCTCGTTCGTACGCGCACCATACACACGCAACGACAAAACTGAAGTAGATTGGTAGAGTCCTCCTGTATCTATTATCTGCATCCAGCTCCGTGACGAACTGCGCGCTCGTTCGTACGCGCACCATACACACGCAACGACAAAACTGAAGTAGATTGGTAGAGTCCTCCTGTATCTATTATCTGTGACGAGCTTCGTGACGAACTGCGCGCTCGTTCGTACGCGCACCATACACACGCAACGACAAAACTGAGGTAGATTGGTAGAGTCCTCCTGTATCTATTATCTGCATCCAGCTCCGTGACGAACTGCGCGCTCGTTCGTACGCGCACCATACACACGCAACGACAAAACTGAAGTAGATTGGAAGAGTCCTCCTGTATCTATTATCTGTGACGAGCTTCGTGACGAACTGCGCGCTCGTTCGTACGCGCACCATACACACGCAACGACAAAACTGAAGTAGATTGGTAGAGTCCTCCTGTATCTATTATCTGTGACGAGCTTCGTGACGAACTGCGCGCTCGTTCGTACGCGCACCATACACACGCAACGACAAAACTGAAGTAGATTGGTAGAGTCCTCCTGTATCTATTATCTGTGACGAGCTTCGTGACGAACTGCGCGCTCGTTCGTACGCGCACCATACACACGCAACGACAAAACTGAAGTAGATTGGTAGAGTCCTCCTGTATCTATTATCTGTGACGAGCTTCGTGACGAACTGCGCGCTCGTTCGTACGCGCACCATACACACGCAACGACAAAACTGAGGTAGATTGGTAGAGTCCTCCTGTATCTATTATCTGCATCCAGCTCCGTGACGAACTGCACGCTCGTTCGTACGCGCACCATACACACGCAACGACAAAACTGAAGTAGATTGGTAGAGTCCTCCTGTATCTATTATCTGCATCCAGCTCCGTGACGAACTGCGCGCTCGTTCGTACGCGCACCATACACACGCAACGACAAAACTGAAGTAGATTGGTAGAGTCCTCCTGTATCTATTATCTGCATCCAGCTCCGTGACGAACTGCGCGCTCGTTCGTACGCGCACCATACACACGCAACGACAAAACTGAAGTAGATTGGTAGAGTCCTCCTGTATCTATTATCTGTGACGAGCTTCGTGACGAACTGCGCGCTCGTTCGTACGCGCACCATACACACGCAACGACAAAACTGAGGTAGATTGGTAGAGTCCTCCTGTATCTATTATCTGCATCCAGCTCCGTGACGAACTGCACGCTCGTTCGTACGCGCACCATACACACGCAACGACAAAACTGAAGTAGATTGGTAGAGTCCTCCTGTATCTATTATCTGCATCCAGCTCCGTGACGAACTGCGCGCTCGTTCGTACGCGCACCATACACACGCAACGACAAAACTGAAGTAGATTGGTAGAGTCCTCCTGTATCTATTATCTGCATCCAGCTCCGTGACGAACTGCGCGCTCGTTCGTACGCGCACCATACACACGCAACGACAAAACTGAAGTAGATTGGTAGAGTCCTCCTGTATCTATTATCTGTGACGAGCTTCGTGACGAACTGCGCGCTCGTTCGTACGCGCACCATACACACGCAACGACAAAACTGAAGTAGATTGGTAGAGTCCTCCTGTATCTATTATCTGTGACGAGCTTCGTGACGAACTGCGCGCTCGTTCGTACGCGCACCATACACACGCAACGACAAAACTGAAGTAGATTGGTAGAGTCCTCCTGTATCTATTATCTGTGACGAGCTTCGTGACGAACTGCGCGCTCGTTCGTACGCGCACCATACACACGCAACGACAAAACTGAAGTAGATTGGTAGAGTCCTCCTGTATCTATTATCTGTGACGAGCTTCGTGACGAACTGCGCGCTCGTTCGTACGCGCACCATACACACGCACGACAAAACTGAAGTAGATTGGTAGAGTCCTCCTGTATCTATTATCTGCATCCAGCTCCGTGACGAACTGCGCGCTCGTTCGTACGCGCACCATACACACGCAACGACAAAACTGAGTAGATTGGTAGAGTCCTCCTGTATCTATTATCTGTGACGAGCTTCGTGACGAACTGCGCGCTCGTTCGTACGCGCACCATACACACGCAACGAAAAAACTGAAGTAGATTGGTAGAGTCCTCCTGTATCTATTATCTGTGTCGAGCTTCGTGACGAACTGCGCGCTCGTTCGTACGCGCACCATACACACGCAACGACAAAACTGAAGTAGATTGGTAGAGTCCTCCTGTATCTATTATCTGTGACGAGCTTCGTGACGAACTGCGCGCTCGTTCGTACGCGCACCATACACACGCAACGACAAAACTGAAGTAGATTGGTAGAGTCCTCCTGTATCTATTATCTGCATCCAGCTCCGTGACGAACTGCGCGCTCGTTCGTACGCGCACCATACACACGCAACGACAAAACTGAAGTAGATTGTAGAGTCCTCCTGTATCTATTATCTGTGACGAGCTTCGTGACGAACTGCGCGCTCGTTCGTACGCGCACCATACACACGCAACGACAAAACTGAAGTAGATTGGTAGAGTCCTCCTGTATCTATTATCTGCATCCAGCTCCGTGACGAACTGCGCGCTCGTTCGTACGCGCACCATACACACGCAACGACAAAACTGAAGTAGATTGGTAGAGTCCTCCTGTATCTATTATCTGCATCCAGCTCCGTGACGAACTGCGCGCTCGTTCGTACGCGCACCATACACACGCAACGACAAAACTGAAGTAGATTGGTAGAGTCCTCCTGTATCTATTATCTGCATCCAGCTCCGTGACGAACTGCGCGCTCGTTCGTACGCGCACCATACACACGCAACGACAAAACTGAAGTAGATTGGTAGAGTCCTCCTGTATCTATTATCTGCATCCAGCTCCGTGACGAACTGCGCGCTCGTTCGTACGCGCACCATACACACGCAACGACAAAACTGAAGTAGATTGGTAGAGTCCTCCTGTATCTATTATCTGTGACGAGCTCGTGACGAACTGCGCGCTCGTTCGTACGCGCACCATACACACGCAACGACAAAACTGAGGTAGATTGGTAGAGTCCTCCTGTATCTATTATCTGTGACGAGCTTCGTGACGAACTGCGCGCTCGTTCGTACGCGCACCATACACACGCAACGACAAAACTGAAGTAGATTGGTAGAGTCCTCCTGTATCTATTATCTGTGACGAGCTTCGTGACGAACTGCGCGCTCGTTCGTACGCGCACCATACACACGCAACGACAAAACTGAAGTAGATTGGTAGAGTCCTCCTGTATCTATTATCTGCATCAGCTCCGTGACGAACTGCGCGCTCGTTCGTACGCGCACCATACACACGCAACGACAAAACTGAAGTAGATTGGTAGAGTCCTCCTGTATCTATTATCTGTGACGAGCTTCGTGACGAACTGCGCGCTCGTTCGTACGCGCACCATACACACGCAACGACAAAACTGAGGTAGATTGTAGAGTCCTCCTGTATCTATTATCTGTGACGAGCTTCGTGACGAACTGCGCGCTCGTTCGTACGCGCACCATACACACGCAACGACAAAACTGAAGTAGATTGGTAGAGTCCTCCTGTATCTATTATCTGTGACGAGCTTCGTGACGAACTGCGCGCTCGTTCGTACGCGCACCATACACACGCAACGACAAAACTGAAGTAGATTGGTAGAGTCCTCCTGTATCTATTATCTGTGACGAGCTTCGTGACGAACTGCGCGCTCGTTCGTACGCGCACCATACACACGCACGACAAACTGAAGTAGATTGGTAGAGTCCTCCTGTATCTATTATCTGCATCAGCTCCGTGACGAACTGCGCGCTCGTTCGTACGCGCACCATACACACGCAACGACAAATCTGAGTAGATTGGTAGAGTCCTCCTGTATCTATTATCTGTGACGAGCTTCGTGACGAACTGCGCGCTCGTTCGTACGCGCACCATACACACGCAACGACAAAACTGAAGTAGATTGGTAGAGTCCTCCTGTATCTATTATCTGTGACGAGCTTCGTGACGAACTGCGCGCTCGTTCGTACGCGCACCATACACACGCAACGACAAAACTGAAGTAGATTGGTAGAGTCCTCCTGTATCTATTATCTGTGACGAGCTTCGTGACGAACTGCGCGCTCGTTCGTACGCGCACCATACACACGCAACGACAAAACTGAAGTAGATTGGTAGAGTCCTCCTGTATCTATTATCTGTGACGAGCTTCGTGACGAACTGCGCGCTCGTTCGTACGCGCACCATACACACGCAACGACAAAACTGAAGTAGATTGGTAGAGTCCTCCTGTATCTATTATCTGCATCCAGGCTCCGTGACGAACTGCGCGCTCGTTCGTACGCGCACCATACACACGCCAACGACAAAACTGAAGTAGATTGGTAGAGTCCTCCTGTATCTATTATCTGTGACGAGCTTCGTGACGAACTGCGCGCTCGTTCGTACGCGCACCATACACACGCAACGACCAAAACTGAAGTAGATGGTAGAGTCCTCCTGTATCTATTATCTGCATCCAGCTCCGTGATCGAACTGCGCGCTCGTTCGTACGCGCACCATACACACGCAACGACAAAACTGAAGTAGATTGGTAGAGTCCTCCTGTATCTATTATCTGCATCCAGCTCCGTGACGAACTGCGCGCTCGTTCGTACGCGCACCATACACACGCAACGACAAAAACTGAGTAGATGGTAGAGTCCTCCTGTATCTATTATCTGCATCCAGCTCCGTGACGAACTGCGCGCTCGTTCGTACGCGCACCATACACACGCAACGACAAAACTGAAGTAGATTGGTAGAGTCCTCCTGTATCTATTATCTGCATCCAGCTCCGTGACGAACTGCGCGCTCGTTCGTACGCGCACATACACACGCAACGACAAAACTGAAGTAGATTGGTAGAGTCCTCCTGTATCTATTATCTGTGACGAGCTTCGTGACGAACTGCGCGCTCGTTCGTACGCGCACCATACACACGCAACGACAAAACTGAAGTAGATTGGTAGAGTCCTCCTGTATCTATTATCTGTGACGAGCTTCGTGACGAACTGCGCGCTCGTTCGTACGCGCACCATACACACGCAACGACAAAACTGAAGTAGATTGGTAGAGTCCTCCTGTATCTATTATCTGTGACGAGCTTCGTGACGAACTGCGCGCTCGTTCGTACGCGCACCATACACACGCAACGACAAAACTGAAGTAGATTGGTAGAGTCCTCCTGTATCTATTATCTGCATCCAGCTCCGTGACGAACTGCGCGCTCGTTCGTACGCGCACCATACACACGCAACGACAAAACTGAAGTAGATTGGTAGAGTCCTCCTGTATCTATTATCTGCATCCAGCTCCGTGACGAACTGCGCGCTCGTTCGTACGCGCACCATACACACGCAACGACAAAACTGAAGTAGATTGGTAGAGTCCTCCTGTATCTATTATCTGTGACGAGCTTCGTGACGAACTGCGCGCTCGTTCGTACGCGCACCATACACACGCAACGACAAAACTGAAGTAGATTGTAGAGTCCTCCTGTATCTATTATCTGTGACGAGCTTCGTGACGAACTGCGCGCTCGTTCGTACGCGCACCATACACACGCAACGACAAAACTGAAGTAGATTGGTAGAGTCCTCCTGTATCTATTATCTGCATCCAGCTCCGTGACGAACTGCGCGCTCGTTCGTACGCGCCACCATACACACGCAACGACAAAACTGAAGTAGATTGGTAGAGTCCTCCTGTATCTATTATCTGTGACGAGCTTCGTGACGAACTGCGCGCTCGTTCGTACGCGCACCATACACACGCAACGACAAAACTGAAGTAGATTGGTAGAGTCCTCCTGTATCTATTATCTGTGACGAGCTTCGTGACGAACTGCGCGCTCGTTCGTACGCGCACCATACACACGCAACGACAAAACTGAAGTAGATTGGTAGAGTCCTCCTGTATCTATTATCTGTGACGAGCTTCGTGACGAACTGCGCGCTCGTTCGTACGCGCACCATACACACGCAACGACAAAACTGAAGTAGATTGGTAGAGTCCTCCTGTATCTATTATCTGTGACGAGCTTCGTGACGAACTGCGCGCTCGTTCGTACGCGCACCATACACACGCAACGACAAAACTGAAGTAGATTGGTAGAGTCCTCCTGTATCTATTATCTGTGACGAGCTTCGTGACGAACTGCGCGCTCGTTCGTACGCGCACCCATACACACGCAACGACAAAACTGAAGTAGATTGGTAGAGGTCCTCCTGTATCTATTATCTGCATCCAGCTCCGTGACGAACTGCGCGCTCGTTCGTACGCGCACCATACACACGCAACGACAAAACTGAAGGTAGATGGTAGAGTCCTCTGTATCTATTATCTGTGACGAGCTTCGTGACGAACTGCGCGCTCGTTCGTACGCGCACCATACACACGCAACGACAAAACTGAAGTAGATTGGTAGAGTCCTCCTGTATCTATTATCTGTGACGAGCTTCGTGACGAACTGCGCGCTCGTTCGTACGCGCACCATACACACGCAACGACAAAACTGAAGTAGATTGGTAGAGTCCTCCTGTATCTATTATCTGTGACGAGCTTCGTGACGAACTGCGCGCTCGTTCGTACGCGCACCATACACACGCAACGACAAAACTGAAGTAGATTGGTAGAGTCCTCCTGTATCTATTATCTGTGACGAGCTTCGTGACGAACTGCGCGCTCGTTCGTACGCGCACCATACACACGCAACGACAAAACTGAGGTAGATTGGTAGAGTCCTCCTGTATCTATTATCTGTGACGAGCTTCGTGACGAACTGCGCGCTCGTTCGTACGCGCACCATACACACGCAACGACAAAACTGAAGTAGATTGGTAGAGTCCTTCCTGTATCTATTATCTGTGAAGAGCTTCGTGACGAACTGCGCGCTCGTTCGTACGCGCACCATACACACGCAACGACAAAACTGAAGTAGATTGGTAGAGTCCTCCTGTATCTATTATCTGCATCCAGCTCCGTGACGAACTGCGCGCTCGTTCGTACGCGCACCATACACACGCAACGACAAAACTGAAGTAGATTGGTAGAGTCCTCCTGTATCTATTATCTGCATCCAGCTCCGTGACGAACTGCGCGCTCGTTCGTACGCGCACCATACACACGCAACGACAAAACTAAGGTAGATTGGTAGAGTCCTCCTGTATCTATTATCTGTGACGAGCTTCGTGACGAACTGCGCGCTCGTTCGTACGCGCACCATACACACGCAACGACCAAAACTGAAGTAGATTGGTAGAGTCCTCCTGTATCTATTATCTGTGACGAGCTTCGTGACGAACTGCGCGCTCGTTCGTACGCGCACCATACACACGCAACGACAAAACTGAAGTAGATTGGTAGAGTCCTCCTGTATCTATTATCTGCATCCAGCTCCGTGACGAACTGCGCGCTCGTTCGTCGCGCACCATACACACGCAACGACAAAACTGAAGTAGATTGGTAGAGTCCTCCTGTATCTATTATCTGCATCCAGCTCCGTGACGAACTGCGCGCTCGTTCGTACGCGCACCATACACACGCAACGACAAAACTGAAGTAGATTGGTAAGAGTCCTCCTGTATCTATTATCTGTGACGAGCTTCGTGACGAACTGCGCGCTCGTTCGTACGCGCACCATACACACGCAACGACAAAACTGAAGTAGATTGGTAGAGTCCTCCTGTATCTATTATCTGCATCCAGGCTCCGTGACGAACTGCGCGCCTCGTTCGTACGCGCACCATACACACGCAACGACAAAACTGAAGTAGATTGGTAGAGTCCTCCTGTATCTATTATCTGCATCCAGCTCCGTGACGAACTGCGCGCTCGTTCGTACGCGCACCATACACACGCAACGACAAAACTGAAGTAGATTGGTAGAGTCCTCCTGTATCTATTATCTGTGACGAGCTTCGTGACGAACTGCGCGCTCGTTCGTACGCGCACCATACACACGCAACGACAAAACTGAAGTAGATTGGTAGAGTCCTCCTGTATCTATTATCTGTGACGAGCTTCGTGACGAACTGCGCGCTCGTTCGTACGCGCACCATACACACGCAACGACAAAACTGAAGTAGATTGGTAGAGTCCTCCTGTATCTATTATCTGTGACGAGCTTCGTGACGAACTGCGCGCTCGTTCGTACGCGCACCATACACACGCAACGACAAAACTGAAGTAGATTGGTAGAGTCCTCCTGTATCTATTATCTGCATCCAGCTCCGTGACGAACTGCGCGCTCGTTCGTACGCGCACCATACACACGCAACGACAAAACTGAAGTAGATTGGTAGAGTCCTCCTGTATCTATTATCTGTGACGAGCTTCGTGACGAACTGCGCGCTCGTTCGTACGCGCACCATACACACGCAACGACAAAACTGAAGTAGATTGGTAGAGTCCTCCTGTATCTATTATCTGTGACGAGCTTCGTGACGAACTGCGCGCTCGTTCGTACGCGCACCATACACACGCAACGACAAAACTGAAGTAGATTGGTAGAGTCCTCCTGTATCTATTATCTGTGACGAGCTTCGTGACGAACTGCGCGCTCGTTCGTACGCGCACCATACACACGCAACGACAAAACTGAAGTAGATTGGTAGAGTCCTCCTGTATCTATTATCTGCATCCAGCTCCGTGACGAACTGCGCGCTCGTTCGTACGCGCACCATACACACGCAACGACAAAACTGAAGTAGATTGGTAGAGTCCTCCTGTATCTATTATCTGCATCCAGCTCCGTGACGAACTGCGCGCTCGTTCGTACGCGCACCATACACACGCAACGACAAAACTAAGGTAGATTGGTAGAGTCCTCCTGTATCTATTATCTGTGACGAGCTTCGTGACGAACTGCGCGCTCGTTCGTACGCGCACCATACACACGCAACGACAAAACTGAAGTAGATTGGTAGAGTCCTCCTGTATCTATTATCTGTGACGAGCTTCGTGACGAACTGCGCGCTCGTTCGTACGCGCACCATACACACGCAACGACAAAACTGAAGTAGATTGGTAGAGTCCTCCTGTATCTATTATCTGCATCCAGCTCCGTGACGAACTGCGCGCTCGTTCGTACGCGCACCATACACACGCAACGACAAAACTGAAGTAGATTGGTAGAGTCCTCCTGTATCTATTATCTGTGACGAGCTTCGTGACGAACTGCGCGCTCGTTCGTACGCGCACCATACACACGCAACGACAAAACTGAAGTAGATTGGTAGAGTCCTCCTGTATCTATTATCTGTGACGAGCTTCGTGACGAACTGCGCGCTCGTTCGTACGCGCACCATACACACGCAACGACAAAACTGAAGTAGATTGGTAGAGTCCTCCTGTATCTATTATCTGTGACGAGCTTCGTGACGAACTGCGCGCTCGTTCGTACGCGCACCATACACACGCAACGACAAAACTGAAGTAGATTGGTAGAGTCCTCCTGTATCTATTATCTGCATCCAGCTCCGTGACGAACTGCGCGCTCGTTCGTACGCGCACCATACACACGCAACGACAAAACTGAAGTAGATTGGTAGAGTCCTCCTGTATCTATTATCTGTGACGAGCTTCGTGACGAACTGCGCGCTCGTTCGTACGCGCACCATACACACGCAACGACAAAACTGAAGTAGATTGGTAGAGTCCTCCTGTATCTATTATCTGTGACGAGCTTCGTGACGAACTGCGCGCTCGTTCGTACGCGCACCATACACACGCAACGACAAAACTGAAGTAGATTGGTAGAGTCCTCCTGTATCTATTATCTGCATCCAGCTCCGTGACGAACTGCGCGCTCGTTCGTACGCGCACCATACACACGCAACGACAAAACTGAAGTAGATTGGTAGAGTCCTCCTGTATCTATTATCTGTGACGAGCTTCGTGACGAACTGCGCGCTCGTTCGTACGCGCACCATACACACGCAACGACAAAACTGAAGTAGATTGGTAGAGTCCTCCTGTATCTATTATCTGCATCCAGCTCCGTGACGAACTGCGCGCTCGTTCGTACGCGCACCATACACACGCAACGACAAAACTGAAGTAGATTGGTAGAGTCCTCCTGTATCTATTATCTGTGACGAGCTTCGTGACGAACTGCGCGCTCGTTCGTACGCGCACCATACACACGCAACGACAAAACTGAAGTAGATTGGTAGAGTCCTCCTGTATCTATTATCTGCATCCAGCTCCGTGACGAACTGCGCGCTCGTTCGTACGCGCACCATACACACGCAACGACAAAACTGAAGTAGATTGGTAGAGTCCTCCTGTATCTATTATCTGCATCCAGCTCCGTGACGAACTGCGCGCTCGTTCGTACGCGCACCATACACACGCAACGACAAAACTGAAGTAGATTGGTAGAGTCCTCCTGTATCTATTATCTGTGACGAGCTTCGTGACGAACTGCGCGCTCGTTCGTACGCGCACCATACACACGCAACGACAAAACTGAAGTAGATTGGTAGAGTCCTC
Source organism: Phengaris alcon alcon (assembly GCA_037179445.1). Lineage (NCBI taxonomy): Eukaryota > Metazoa > Arthropoda > Insecta > Lepidoptera > Lycaenidae > Phengaris > Phengaris alcon. The sequence continues at coordinate 790,961 of JAYRCH010000148.1, forward strand.
CTGTATCTATTATCTGCATCCAGCTCCGTGACGAACTGCGCGCTCGTTCGTACGCGCACCATACACACGCAACGACAAAACTGAAGTAGATTGGTAGAGTCCTCCTGTATCTATTATCTGTGACGAGCTTCGTGACGAACTGCGCGCTCGTTCGTACGCGCACCATACACACGCAACGACAAAACTGAAGTAGATTGGTAGAGTCCTCCTGTATCTATTATCTGTGACGAGCTTCGTGACGAACTGCGCGCTCGTTCGTACGCGCACCATACACACGCAACGACAAAACTGAGGTAGATTGATAGAGTCCTCCTGTATCTATTATCTGCATCCAGCTCCGTGACGAACTGCGCGCTCGTTCGTACGCGCACCATACACACGCAACGACAAAACTGAGGTAGATTGGTAGAGTCCTCCTGTATCTATTATCTGCATCCAGCTCCGTGACGAACTGCGCGCTCGTTCGTACGCGCACCATACACACGCAACGACAAAACTGAGGTAGATTGGTAGAGTCCTCCTGTATCTATTATCTGTGACGAGCTTCGTGACGAACTGCGCGCTCGTTCGTACGCGCACCATACACACGCAACGACAAAACTGAGGTAGATTGGTAGAGTCCTCCTGTATCTATTATCTGCATCCAGCTCCGTGACGAACTGCGCGCTCGTTCGTACGCGCACCATACACACGCAACGACAAAACTGAGGTAGATTGGTAGAGTCCTCCTGTATCTATTATCTGCATCCAGCTCCGTGACGAACTGCGCGCTCGTTCGTACGCGCACCATACACACGCAACGACAAAACTGAGGTAGATTGGTAGAGTCCTCCTGTATCTATTATCTGCATCCAGCTCCGTGACGAACTGCACGCTCGTTCGAACGCGCACCATACACACGCAACGATAAAGCTGTACAGTCGCATTTGACAATTATTTTATCGAAGAAGTAATTGGAACGGCCAACGATGAACGACAATTCTTAACAATTTTTCATACACACGAGCGAAAAATCTGCACAGTTCCGTTCTCACCGTTTATCGCTACGATAAATCGTTACGTGTGTAGCGGGATTAAGGCGAAGCCAAAAGTAAGAGTAATGACTTTGCCAGTCTATGTATGTATGATTGTTTGTTCCAGCGTCTTAAACTACTGATTCAATTTTAATGAACGAGGTGTCAAAAGAGTCGTATTAATAGCCCGGGTGACATAGGATATATTTACATAGTATACGATAAAGTACGTACGGTAAAGTTTTTTGTAAATATTATTATTATTATTATTGGGTGTAAAACGTCACTTTTGAGATGTGCAGGAAACATCATCTTGACCTAACGAACGAACGAACACTTGAAGTTTATTCTTTTTTGCAGTCATAAATGGCCCACTTCATTATTTTTAGGCGTCCAAAAATGACTGCGATTTCGGCATTTTTAAGATTTTTAAGGCGCAAATATTTAAATATTTATGACGTTTGTAAAACCTTATTAAAACTAAGCCAACCCGACATGAAATTTTAGGTAACAGGATTCGCCCTTCTTGATTTATTAAAACAAATATTTATTTCGTTGCATTTACTTGTATTTTATGTAGAAATGGAAAACATAAATTATAAATAAACAATATCCGGAAAAGTTTAATGAATCGTACTGTTTGCATTAACGCCAAGTGTTTTCTTCTTCATTAAACATTGAAATTAATGGACGAATAATATTTACGTTCCAAAAAATATTGTTGTTCTGTTTAATAGGTAATAAGTAAAAGTACTTACCTGTTGAGTATAATAGTGTTAATGTTGCTAAATATGTTTACTATCATTATTGTTTCGTTAGAAAGTTTGAAAATATGTTATTAAAATGAGCGCAATAGCTGCAGAAAAACTGTGACGGGTTTAATACTGTATGATGTTTATTTGCCAATAAAGATATTTTTATTATTATAATTAGATTGCATAAATATTTTACGATGGAAGAGCCCATGCTTCATCAGGTATTACTTGTGTGTTTGTTGTTGCAGTGGTGGGAATGCATGGTCGGCCAACTTAAAAAACTGACAATAAAACGAAAACTGTCATTCTTATATAGTCCCCATTTGTCTTAGTCCTTGTCTTTATTTGCTACGGTCAAGTTTTGTGTTAGGTATACAGAGTGCATTTTTTTCTGTACGAGAAATTTAACCCAACATTAGGTTACAATATTACGTTCTAGCTTTTGCCCGCGCCTCCGTCCGCGTAAATACAGTATCCCGTGGGAACACTATACTTTTTCCGGATAAAAAGTAGCCTTTGTGTTAATCCAGAGCTCAAACTACTACCATACCAAATTTCATCAAAACCCGTTCATTAGTTTTTGCGTTAAAGAGTAACAAACATACATCCATCCATCTATCCTCACAAACTTTCACATTTATAATAGTAGTAGGATTAGTAATGATTTCTTGCGTGATTTACAAAAAAATTACATGATTGACATTTACTACGCATGGACACCCTCGAACTGCCGTACGTCGCGCGTCGCTCCGGTTTTGAAGGTTACGCACCCGCCGCGCAATATCGGCAGCGCGGCTATGAATTGAATTTAGGTATTTTATTGGATAATCTGGCCAAAATTAAGGATCACATTTATATATTAAGTATTTTGGAACGAGAATCTAATGCTGATTATTCTTCTTGAATATCTTTTTAACTTTTGAAGTCATTCTGTATAATGACGCGACAAATAATCATAACGTGATACGATGTCAACTGTTTGTACGATGTGGCTGTTGTTTCCATCCATCTCTTTATTTTGATAAGTTATATAATTTAATGCTTACAATCATGATCCTATGTAGTCGTCATTGGTAGCATCCCCTGTCTTTATAGGGGAACATACCCATACCACGTGACTTGTTAAGGGGAGAGCGGGGTTTGGTCACGGGTTGGGGAAAGGGGTTTTAGGTTTTTGTCACGTGGTCAATGTCATGGTCAAACGGCCATGATTATTACCATGTTGAACCTGCAGGCTGGATACCGATTATGGTGCTTTGACTGTGAGCTGTATTTTCTGTTTGCAATATAAATATTTTTAAATTGTATACTTACGAAGTTACTTACGTCTCGGCATATACTATGGATGGACACCGAGGGGTGGGTCTCGACATATACTACGGATGGTCACCGAGAGAGAGGGGGGTAAAAATGGGTAAAAATTGGTCACGTAGTATGGGTACGTTCCCTAAGGTGAATTAAGTCGTGTGTGAGGTAATGCGCGGGGGTTATCGAGTCGTGCGTCGGCCGGTCGTACATTACGGGACAAAGCGCTTATCGCGCCACTTCGGGGCCGCCATTGTGGGGTCATTTGTGTACCCCACCGCACGTTATCTGGGTGAAATGTGAATTCCTGAATGCGTGAATTGTGTTTGTCACATTCTATTCTAATGTGGGATTTATATTAATTGATATTTACTATTACATTTTGCCATTATAATTTAAAAAAATCTATGCCTTTTGTTATTGTCTATGTAAAGGAAATTTCCATCATAAACAAAATAACGTTATTAGACAAAATCAGTGTTTGAAAAAGATTTTTTTTATAGGCCTCCATATTATTATGAAATGTTATTGTAATGCTTGTCTGTTATTTATTCGTTTATCTATTTATCACCGAAGAAGGATATACATACATATATGTATAGTTATAGTTATATATAACGTCTCCGAAAATCAATTACGGATACTTCGGGCACATGATTCACTGCTTCTGTAAAGACGTTTAGGCAGAAAAATATTTGTCATACTCAAAGTAAAAAAATCATCTTATGTATACCGACTCTCCGCTAAACGCAAACTCGCCCATATAAAGAAATAGTATTTTTTCGAGTAGGACAATTTTTTTTCTGCCTAAACGTCTTCACTTAAGCAGTAAATCATGTGCCTGAAATATCCGTAATTGATTTTTCTAGACCTTATATAATATGTATAGGTACAGGGTGTTATTTCAGGAAGTTCCAAACTTTCAGGAGTGAATATACTCTTGAATATAAGCAACTTTTACTATGGGATCAACTTTCCCACTTGAAAAAAAAATTTGCTGTTTCTTACAAAATGCCGTATATACTATGCCGTAGCCCTTTTGTATGAAACAGCTGATTTTTTTCTTTCAAGTAGGAAAGTTGATCCCATAGTATAAGTTGCTTATATTCAAGAATGTATTCACTCCTGAAAGTTTGGACACTGACTGAAAAACCACCCAGTATATATAGTTATTGCTCTGAGCTATTTATAAACGAAATGCTCAATTATTTTATACCTTGGCTACCGACAGCTCACATCTGCTGCAATAGACGACGATAAAATATTCGTCACTCAAAACTCAAAAGTACCAGGCTTGCAAGTCGCAGCACAAAGGAGGAGATTTAAAGAAACGTAAAGCGTAGCCACTAATAAATTCGTCCGCAGCTCCGCTCTGGGCCTTCTGTCACCGCCTGCTCGTAAATTAGGCTCCGGCCGCACAGAATTAACATAATAAAAAGGGCCCATTCATACCCCACGCCGTAAATAAAGTTTTATGGCCGCCGTCTAACACTCCGAAATGTCGCGTCTTTGTTTGTGATGCAGCGGGTCAGTACAATGCCGGGTCAGGGGGTATTAAAGGAAATAAATTTCATTCATGTGCGTTTGTCAATGGGATGAGCTAAAATTTTACGATACTGCCTGATAAGAATATATATGGCGACCACTTTCCTCCTTTGTTACGTCTTAACTGAACCTTTATGTTCTTTGGATATTTATGCTATTGGGTATCCTGCATAAAATGTTAGATGCCATTTTCTAGATATATCCATTCATTTAGATTTTAGATACTTGTCCTTGTTTTTGTGGATTTCTTTGTCATGTGTCCAAAATCAGAGCCGTTAACTCAAAATGCATTCATTTACCTTTTAAATCCACCTGCAAAAAACTGCCACTGGTAAAATCCACCGCACGCTTACTACGAAGAAGAAGCAATAGCATTTTCCGTCACGGACCAGCGTGTTATTTTCAAATCGCGGACTTACAAGCGGCATATCAAATCAATTCGGCTGTGTTTTAGTTTCTAATTATATGAGTAATATTACCTTTAAATCTGTAACCTGCCAAAAATCAGTAATAACACACAGGAGTGTGTTATTATTGTGAAACATGAATTTCTACCAAGAACCTACAGTACAATCAATAACATATCTGCCAAAAATCGTCCATTAGCAAAATCCACCGCGCGTTTACTACGAAGAAATAGTATTTGTGTCATGTACGGTACGCTTTAGTTTTTAACTTCAAAATAGACGTTCAGTTATAGTATTTCTTTTGTATATATTGCCTGCGTTAAAAATTTGCCAGTGGCAAATTTCACTGCGCGCTTACTACGAAGAAGAATAATACTTATTTGTGTCACGTACAGGCGTGTTGTTCCCAAATCGCGGGCTTACAAGCGGCCTATCAAATCAATTCGCCCACTCCGGGATCCGGGATTATTGCCGCGTTATCCCGGCGGGCGACGGAGGAGGGAGCACGGTCAGCAAAATAGGTTTGGGAGAATTTTTTATTTGCTTGGCACTGTATACTTGTAAGATGATGTTGCTTACAATATATTTACAAACTTTTTGAGTACTTATTAAATAAAAAAGGTATATTGAAACTCGGTTTCAGATATTTTTAACGTATTATTGTATCGAAACCTTTACGCGTTTTCAAATTTGACATAAATTGGTTGTTTTCTGGTCGATTTTGAAACCAAATATTCTAAGAGTTCTTCTTTAATTGTAAAATAGTTAAAAATATTATTCAAAAATATAATTTTATTAGAGCAAAAACAAGTTTTCGGTACCTTTTTAACTAACATTTACGATTAGGTCGTGTTTAGGATCATTTTTCTGCTTAATTTATTTATTTAAAAATACCCAAAGTTAGTGAATATAATCACCTTAAACTTAGCAAAAGAATAATCCAATAATATTAAACATTGATTTGATCTTAAAAGGCTCGACGTTGGTTTGACGTGGTGGACGTGGTCTATTAGAATACCATTTTGCAGTTTTAACATATCGGGGCAGGATCGTAACTGTATTACAGGATTGTATTAGCAGAATCGACCTAAAGGATTCAATGTTTCTATTATAGCTATAAACATACTTATTGTATGTTATACTTTGTAAGTGATACTTAGCTTTTCTTTGCTATCTGTACATCACTAGTTCGCACTTCGCGTTTGTGTCGGCGTCAATAATGAGCCCCTAGAAGGGTCTCGGTGACTTCCGGCCTACATTATTAATCGTTTCGGATACGTTTAATTAATTCCGGATACGCAGAATTTCGGATAAATGTTCGACTGATTGTATTACAACGTCAAACCGTCATTATAACGGATTTAACCAATGAAAATGTCTTGATCGATTCATTTGTGATTAGATTTCAAATTAAATCTTAGGTTGGGAGCACACGGGCGGCCGCGAATGGTAGCTGTCGCGTATACTTGCGACACAATAGGGCCTAGGGGTGTAGACTACATGTAAAATATGACCAAGAATCGAGTACATAACATGGGAAAATTCAGAGCACTGAAAATAGAACTCTGCGCTAGTACAATAGAGCTGTAAATGGAACACACGAGTGTCAAGTCTAAATGTCAATTTGACTCATGTGTTCGATTTTCAGCTCTATTGTATTAGTTCAGAGTTATATTTTTGATGGTCTGAATTTTCTTCGGCCTTCAGGACAATAAAGTCCCAGTCTAAGAGTAAATTAAAGGACATTGGGTTTTTAGGTCCCGACGAAAACGCGACGGTCGACAGGGGGTTGTTATAAGTTTGACGTGTCTGTCTGTATCTCCGTCCGTGGCATTGTAGCTCCGAAACGGATAAAACGATGTAGATGTAGTTTTTTTTTTGTTTGAAAGGTGACACAATCATTGATCGAGAGTGTTCTTAACTATAATTTGTCATCATCGCCTCTTTATTAAATTTTTTGTTGATGCTATGCCAGAAAATGAATTGTGAATGAATATTGTATAATCTATTCTGGTCTGTGATCGTACCTTTTTAAATTGCGGATAAAAAAAACTCCCAATGTCTTTTGCATCAGGAATTTTTATAAAGTACACCTCATTTGGCATCTAAAATATTGCTTTCATCCGACACACATTTATAGCGCGTAAATCCAATTTAAAGGCGGTGATTGACGATCGACAATTTCGACTTCGTTGCGGTTTCACGGCAGTGAAGTGTGAGATTATAATCGCACGCGAATTGCTCCACCCATGATATAAACGACGCTTTCAGGGTCAACTCACACCGAGACGCGACGCGATGTATGGATGGATGGATGGATGTTTGTTACTCTTTCACGCAAAAACTACAGAACGGATTTCGATGGAATTTTGTATGGCCGTAGTTTAGGCTTTGGATTAAAACAAAGGCTACTTTTGATCCCGAAAAAGTACAGTATTCCTATGGGATACCCGATAATATATTTACGCAGGCGGAGTAGCGGGAAAAAGCTAGTATGATATTAATTGGATCTGAACAGTGCATGTATCTGCATGGTGACGCGTTACCATGCGAGCTGACCTGTCACAATCTTCACATCGAAAACTAAACACCCGTAGTTTTTAGTGGAATAATTGATATGCACTTGCGTGGGTTCATATCCAATTACGCATAATTTTGCTGAATAAAGTGCTCTACATTATCTGTTATCCACTTAAAGCCTGTGAAGGCATATCTATTAGGGCATATCCATCCATTCAGAATGGACGAATAGATAGTACTAGACGTGTGTAGTTCGTCGATGAGTCATTCAATTGGACTAGTTCACTTGCGTCATATCGTTCATTCATTCAATTTCAATACATGTCATTGACATGTCTTTAGTTCATTGCCTGTTACCAGTTTCAATACAGATATATCTTTAGTTCACGTCCAACGCCCGTCCCCCAACCACCAGATAATGCACGAAGCGACATAAACTCATTCGCAGCAAGGAACATTTAACAACTTGTTAAATGGACGAGAAAAGCCAACTATTCTGAGGACGATAACAGTGAGATATAACTTGATCCATTGCCCATTGAACAGTGCCCAGCGGACTTCTGATTGACCTACTGAACTAAAAGAGTGATATAGTTTACCGTATGAACGGTAAGATGTGTAGGTACAAATATTATATATTGGTACACATATTACCTTTTTAGTGACACATTTTGCTCACCTCTAGCTAGTTTATGACGTCCGCACACGCTAGACAAGCCGGGGTTGGGTACTGGGGAGGCTCGGATGACGAAGAACAAAGTGATTTGTTTGCTTGCCAAGCTGCCTGCCTAACGTTTAAATCTAGAATTACATATTATTATCCATCCAGGTCATAAAAAGCCTCTGGTACATTCAGTCATTTCAAACCCAAAACAAGCTTATATCATATTGTAGTATTAGTGAGTTTAATAAACGTATATATAAACAAGCTTTATTTCACGCCGGTTTTCTGTAGGATCGTCGTTATATTTGCAGCCGTTTCCGTGATTGGGATATAAATAATATTCAACATTTGCTCGTTTAAGTTATAAGATTTTAAACACATAATATGTTTTGAATAAAGACGTAGTCGTGTTAAAATTTGGGCTGGCACCGACTTCAAAAATAAGAAGATTGAGTAGAGGAGTAGTTCAAATTTTATCATGTTATTATGTATGGTGTGATGTTGGTGGTGGTGGTGATGATTATTTTATAGTAACATATGCTTGCAGTTCTTTAAACAATGCTGAAATTTCCAAACGTGTATATTTGAAGACTGAGGAGTTCTGTTCAGTCCTTTTGGATCCAGGGTTTAACTTCGCACAACAACTCACTTTATGATAATATAATATGCTCGAGTTACTTAAAAAAAAGTCAATATCACTATAGGTATCCTTAATTTTTAAGGATTTCTCTCGATTCCTCATGGATCCCATCACCTTTGATTGTAATTTGGTGACAATGGGACCAACTTGGGAGACAACTCTTTAAAATAAAAAAATAATTTCGAAAATTGGTCAACAAACGGCGGAGTAATCGCGTAACATACATACAAAAAAACATACACACGAATTGATAACCTCCTCCTGTGTTTTGGAAGTCGGTTGAAAATAAAGCAATCTCCAGAAATACCATACAAACTTGAGTTTTCCAATTTTAGTTGTTGAACATAAGTGAAGCTGTTAGTACGTGCTACCTACGATAGTGCTTCTTGCAGTATCATGTATCCGTTAAGAGCATGTAAGCCTCATGCACGTTTCCACCCAAGAATTTAATTTAAAATTGTATTAAGTAAGTCTTCTCTGCGTCGCTTTACGTTGCTCTATAACGCGGTACGTCGTAACTAGATACATAACGTCGTAAAACATAAACTCGTATTTTTTATATGAAACGGAACAGGAAACGAGCAGGCGAATCGCCTGATAGTAAACTATTGCCACCGCCCACCACGTATTGTAATCTGTCCATACACATAATGAAAAATATGACGCGTCGAGTCGCTTGGACTAGACTCGTCGAGGTGCTTATGTGAGTTGAGCCTTAGGGTCTGTCTCACAATCTACTGGAAAGCGTCAGATAACGTCTTAGCCCTCGTACACACGAGCTGTAAAATCTGACATTTGACACTTGATACTTCGCTTTCTCGCGTGTTTTGTCTGTGTCGCTCAGTATAAAGTAAGCGGCGACAAAACTTCCGAATAAGCTACTCGACACTTAGGCGATTGTGAAACGGACTCCTAATCGCATAAACAAGATTGACCCAACGATAAAACTTTCTGGGTCGGTGGCTGAAGATAAGAAACTCTGGTTATCAAAACTCTCAAACTACTTACATAACTTATAATTAGTTTTATACTAAGCTGTTATTTTTAATTGGTTGAGGTTACGAATATGTAATAAATATGAACAGTAATTTAAAATAATCATTACGTAATTTGAATATAGAATATTTTGGAAATCGGCCTATGTTCGATTTTCAACTATGTAGTAACTTTTTTTTTTAAGAGATTATTTTATTGTGCCACAATTTTTCTCTTCTGTAAAATGTATCTTGCGCTTAATCTAAATTCTGAACTCCAATTCTCATAGTTAACTTACACTTTCATTTAAATTTTATTGAATTACTAGCTGCCCCGGCAAACGTTGTTGTATGCCATTGTATGTATTTTTAATGCCACATATAAAAATAAAAATAAAGTTGTCGAAAAAATAAAATAAAAGTTTTGCGGTGCGTCACCCTTATCATTCAGGGGTTGAAAAAAATAGATTACGACCTATTCTCAGACCTTCCGAATATAAAAAATAAAATTCATAAGAATCGGTCAATCGGTTTCGGAGGAGTGAGTCCTCGAACATGACACGAGAATTTTATATATTAGAGAAAACGTTTGGACCAGTCAAAACGGGTTTGACGTTGGATTGACGTTTATGAGAATACCATTTTGCAGTTTCACATTTATAATAGTAGTAGGATATTCTAACTTTGCAGGGAAAATGGAAAAACGTGGTACGATAAAACTACGCAGATGAATTTGCAACCATTTGTAACTAGAGAACCATATTTCAGAGGTTCCCGTCTCCGCCTAAATCGTGTCGTTTCTTGAACCATCTGATTATTGGCGTTCGTTAGTGTTATTTATGAATCATGTACGGTCGCCGACAGTTGCGGTGTATCACATTTGGACCTTATCGATATGGTAATAAGATCGAACACTGGCGAATCCTGCCTGATTTTCCATCAAGAGCGGCCAAGTTTCGAACATATATAGTTTTATAGCACTTAAAAAGTTATTATATAAAAAATATATTGTAGTTTTAGGACTTGGGAATAAAAAGTTATGAATCTCCGAATATCAGAGAATTCACGTGGAAAATACTTACTTATCTGTGGTAATCGTTTTCATCATATCTCTAAATTCTATGGTTATCATGCTGTAAATTGTCAATTTGAGGCGTAAAAGCTCCATCTAGTGGCCCATTAGATAGATTTATTTTAATTGGAGTATAAAGTTATTTTCTTTTTCTATAGTTCAGCAGTTTCGTACTAGTTTTATGAAAAAAAAAATGTTACTTGGGATGTGAAATATATTCTTCTATATTATTTATATACTAAGAAAAATCATTATAATGTTTTTGGTTTTCGTAACGTGAAAGCAACATCTATCATTTATCTGTTAGCATATTGCGTTTCCAAAGAAACTAGTCATTAATTTCATTACTTTATTGACATCGCAAATAATAGATGTCGTTTTTCCGAAAATCGCCACTAGAGCAATATATTGAAGAATAGCCGCGTCAATAAAGCTTTTTGGTCGAAAGTCCTCAGAAACAGCTCCGATTTGGATAATTTTTTTCTGTTTTTGTTTTTTTATTATGTAAATTAAATCAGATATATTTCAGAGGGGTGAAACAATTACTTTATTGTTTTTAACAATATGTACATTAATTACATAAGAAAATGACTTTTCAGTACACCATTCCACCCCATTCGAGGAAAAATTTCAATAAACTATAAAATACGTACTTATTATGTTTTATTTATTAGCTCGGATTTTGAATGAAATTTTCAATCCTTATTTTACACCCTCAGAGGGTGAATTCTAATAAACCCTGAAAGACGTACTTAATTAAATGTATTTAAAGCCATCCATCTCAATTTTCATCGAATTCGGTGCAGATTTAAAGATTTTTCATAAAAACTTTCAACCCCTATTTCACCCCTTTAGGTATGCCATTTTTCAAAATCCCTTCTTAGTGCACGTCTACATTGTAAATTAAAACTACTGTCCAAATTTCACGTTTATACCATTAGCGGTTACGGCCGTGCGAGCGTTTAATATATTATGTCAATCAGTCACACATGTGTCTGTGGGGACATCTCCTTATATATATATATATGTGTATTTTCCTTTTGTGTATAAAGATAGATATATTTATTTGACGGAGGCTCCTGGAGTATAGGGCTCGGTGGGCTAGACTCTTCTCTGTCAAACATAGTGGGTAGCTTCAAGCAACAATAAATAGGCAGACGCAGATCTTCAAGGCGTTTCAACAATTATTTCAAGACAACAGAAGCTAGACATAATTACAGAAGCTAGAAGCGCGGACAGACAGACATATAGACACACAGACAGACGGAACTACACACCCCGGCATATTTAGCGGAACATAAAATAAAGGTTTGATATCAGTATCATATAAGGTTGCTGGCTGGTTTATACGTCATTTCATTTAAAAATAAATATTTTCAAATTAAGAAAACAACTGTAAGAATCTAGTATTATTTGCTTTATAATATCCATAAATATCTGAGGATACATCCGGTACATCCGGTATAGCATAATTATCAATTATTTATTTAGTTTAAATATTTTGTAATTGTTTATTTAATGAATTATAAATTATTAAGTAATTAGATAATCATTTTAAATAATTTATATTAGAATGATTTATTCTTTTTGGCAACTTCCGGTAAAATTGGCGCCACTGATTATGGTATAAAGCCCAGTGCCGCGAATATAGGCGGGCAGTCGTCAGTACTAAGTTTTAATAGTTAATTGCTTAGTGACTAGTGATAGTGACAAATAAAGAAATATATTTTGATGAAAAAGTGTTTTAAAATCCCGAAATCCTTCTGTTAGTTAATATCAGAAGTGGCAAAAGGATTTTCACGCTACACGAAATCAAGGTATGTAAAATTAAGATAACATTTTAATTTTTTAAAAATCTACAGAAAATAACGTTTTAGATTAGAAATAGATAGCCGTAAAATATTTTTACTCTTATTAAAGTTTATGACAATCGCAAATTAGGTGGCCATCTAGTGTTTATTGGATATTTCAAAGATTTACAAAATCAGTTCAGTAGAATACAACCTACCTACCTACAGCCACACAAACTAGTTTTTATAATATGGGCTATTATGAGTTTGCTTGTCTCGAAGAAAACAGGTGGCCAACGTCTGTGTGTTGACTACAGAGCTTTGAATAGCCGCACAGTTAGGGATCATTTTCCACTACCCCGTATCGAAGACCAATTAGATTCATTAAGTGGTAGTAAATATTTTACCAATCTTGATCTAACTAGTGAATACTACTATTTGGTCAACGCTCCAGCAGTATTTCAGAGGACGATTAATAAGGCTTTAAAACTTAACTCATTGGCTGTAAACGATAAACCAGCACTAGCATATATGGATGATATTATTATACTCTCTAAAAATTTTAATGAAGGTATTGAAAAATTGGAAAATACTTTTAAATTATTAAATGAAGCAAATCTTACTTTAAACATTAAAAAATGTAACTTCTTTCAAAATAATATAGATTATTTAGGTTTCGAAATCTCACATGAAGGTATTAAGCCAGGTAAAACTAAAATAGAAGCAGTTAAGAATTTTCCCAGTCCTACAAATGTCCATGAAGTTAGGAAATTTGTGGGGCTGGCAAGTTATTTTCGTCGCTTTATAAAAGATTTTTCACTTATTGCACGTCCTTTGACAGATCTAACAAAAAAACACCGAATTTGGACCTGGAGCGATGACCAAATTCAGTCTTTCAATACTTTAAAAGACAAATTAGTTCAAAGGCCGGTTTTAGCTTTATATGACCCAAAAAACATTACTGAATTGCAAAAAGATGCAAGCAAGATTGTTCTAGCAGGAATTCTTTTACAGAAAGAGTCTGAAAAATCTCCACTCAAACCGATTGCTTTCTATAGTAGGAAAACTACTATTGACGAACAAAAATTCCATGCATATGCTTTAGCGGTCATTACATCATTTAATAGATTTAAAGTGTATTTATTGGGTACCGAGTTTACTATTGTGACTAATTGCAATGCCTTACGTGCAATATTTTCGAAACGTGATATTTTACCCAGAATAGCTCGATGGTGGTTTGCAAGAATACGATTGTAATATTATTTATCAACCTAATAGTAATATGATGCACGTGGATGCGCTCAGCCGCAATCCGGTGGGCTTGGTATCCCAGAATCATGAACCTGAAATACTTCGCGCGTTAGCTATTACACAGAATGATTGGCTGTTAAGTTTACAACTAACAGACCCCAAGATTTGTCATATACGTCAAGTATTAGAAGATCCTAAATATAATGAATTAGTAGACATAAAGCAAAACTTTTTAATCAAAGATAATAAATTTTTTAGAAAAGTAGGAGAGAACGAGTTAAAATGGGTTGTACCAAAAGGAGCTAGATTCCAAATTTTACGTTTAAACCACGTCGACGTTGGACATTTTTCAGTAGAAAAGACCTTAGCTCGAATAAAAAGAGATTTCTGGTTTCCGAAAATGAAAAAAATTGTGGCTAAATATGTTAAATCTTGCATTAATTGTGCTTACGCTAAAGACCAAAATGGCAAAAAGGAAGGATTTTTACATCCTATACCGAAACCAAATAGCCCTTTTCATACGGTACACGTTGACTATCTTGGGCCATTTGTGAAAAGTACTAGAGGTAATACGTATTTACTTTTAATTGTAGATGGTTATACTAAATTTTGCATCATAAAGCCTCTTAGAAATATAAAAACCTCTGGTACTGTTAAAGCTTTACCTGATGTTTTTTCTACATTTGGTTTTCCAACTAGGCTCATATCTGATAGAGGAACTACGTTTACGTCTAAAGAATTTGAAAAATATTGTATCGATTCTAAAATAAAGCATATTTTAAACGCAGTTTCCTCTCCTCGGTCAAATGGCCAGGTTGAGAGATATAACCAAACGGTCTTAGGTTCGTTAGCATCTTACACTGATAAGCTTGGTGAATCTAAATGGGATCAAGAACTAGGCAGAATCCAATAGGTATTGAATAACACCTTGAATAAAGGCATTGGCAAAACCTCTCTGCGGCTTTGTTCGGTCGAACTTTAAATCACGCTAATGAAAATATATTTAGTGATCTCTTTGTAGAATCGCGTAACCTTAACCAAAATATTGATGAGATTAGATCAGAAATAACAGAACACATTGAAAAAGATCAAATCAATCAGAAAGAACGTTTTGATAAGAATAGAACAAGTCCTACTATTTATAAAATCGGCGATTTATTTAAAATAAAAAAAAAACAAATATCGAAGGAAGGCCAAAGTAAAAAACTTTTACCTAAGTTCTCTGGCCCTTATAAAATAACAAAGATTCTAGACAGTGACAGATATGAAGTATCTAGTATACCGGTTACAGAGTTAGGAAAACATAAATACTGTAACATTTGGGCAGTTGATCAAATAAAGCCATGGATAAATATACACATGAATAAAACGTCTAGTTCGGATAGTGAAGAAGAATAACAAATGATTTTAACATAGAATCAAAAATAGACTAAAACAAACTTTAAATGATTTCGAGATCATATATAATATTTTTGGAATCTCAAGTTTTCTTGAGAACTTGAGAACAAGACTTGAAGAACTTTCCAAGTCATTTATATATTTTTTTTAAAGCAAATTATTAATTAGGTGGACTTGACTTGAACTTCCCATCCACTCAATAAAATACATACACTTGATGAATTTTCCAAGTTGTATGTCTTTTTTTATTTATTACCAGGTGGACTTGATGAAATTTCCTATCCACCTATAAAGCTTGACGAAATTTCCAAGTTATATTAAATGAATATTTGCAATGAGGTAATTAAATTTTAAATAGCAAGAAAAATTCAATATTTTAACTAGTGAATTTATTTTGTTTTATTTTACCATCTTATTATACAAATTATACAATATATTGTTATGCATGTAATTTGAAACTAAAAAGTCTATTTATGTTGATTGTTTTCTTTTTGTTTTAACTTATTATATATTTATTACTTTAATTTTATAGGATGTATAATTTTAGGTTTAGTTGTAATAAGTTTGAGGTCAAACTTTTTGTCAGTATGGCCGATTGTAAGAATCTAGTATTATTTGCTTTATAATATTCATAAATATCTGAGGATACATCCGGTACATCCGGTATAGCATAATTATCAATTATTTATTTTGTTTAAATATTTTGTAATTGTTTATTTAATGAATTATAAATTATTAAGTAATTAGATAATCATTTTAAATAATTTATATTAGAATGATTTATTCTTTTTGGCAACTTCCGGTAAAATTGGCGCCACTGATTATGGTATAAAGCCCAGTGCCGCGAATATAGGCGGGCAGTCGTCAGTACTAAGTTTTAATAGTTAATTGCTTAGTGACTAGTGATAGTGACAAATAAAGAAATATATTTTGATGAAAAAGTGTTTTAAAATCCCGAAATCCTTCTGTTAGTTAATACAACTGAATATCACATTTTATGCAATTGTTTTAATTTTATTCAAATACACCTTATCTGGAGCGAACTTCGAGTATTTCTTCCTTCTGAGTTTGCTTTAAAATTTCATTGAAATACTGTTTTTTGTTAGTTTTTTTTAATCGCGTATCTTTTTGGAGTTGAGGACTGAATTATGCCTGACTTAGCCCCAACGGAGATTGCCAGGGCACTCGAAATGCGAAGAAATGGTCAAACCTACAGAGTGATATCCAGAGATCTTCGTCGACCGGTTTCAACGATCCATCGCAGTATCCAACGGTTCAGGGAGACCTGTGCTTATGTGAGCTGTAAGAGCAGGACAAGGCAGAAAAAGACGCACTTCGAGTAGGGATGATCGATTCATTCGGCTTCGTGTACGTAGGAACCCCCGTTTGACGGCCGTCCAAGCCCGACATGAGTTAGAAGCAGTGCGGAGTGTAACCGTAAGTGAGCGTACGGTACGAAGAAGGTTCGAAGAAGCTGGTTTGGGTTCATTTGTGCCCGCCAAGGCTACAAGGCTCGAGGTAAATCATCGTAGAAACAGGTTAACTTTTGCTCAGGAACATCGACTTTGGAACGCGGACCAATGGAGTAAGGTATTGTTTAGTGATGAGTGCAGATTTCTCTTAAATCAAATTGACGGCAGGCAAAGAATATACAGTCGCAAAGGAGAACGATACATTCAGACAAATTTTGAAACTACAGTTGCATACGGTGGTGGATCAATAATGGTTTGGGCGGGCAATTGTTTGGGAGCTCGCACAGACTTGGTAGTGATTGACAGAGGGAGTCTGACTGCAGACCGCTATATCAGAGAAGTTTTAGAAGAAAATGTCGTACCGTTTGCCCCATATATCGGTGACGATTTTGTTTTTATGCAGGATAATGCTCGGCCGCATACCGCTCGGGTAACTCAAGCTTATCATAATGATATGAATATCACTGTTATGGAGTGGCCGGCGAGATCACCGGATATGAACCCAATAGAGCACGGGTTTTTTTTTTGATCTCATTTTAAGTAAAACAAATGAAACTTTAAATAACAAAAGAAGTGTAGTAAGTAGATTTTAAAATAAAACCATGTTTTTTTAATTATGGACCTTTTTTTGTGTTCCGCTAAATATGTGTGTTTATAAGGGTTCCTTGAGTATAACGGAACGTAAAAATGACAAAATTACTTGTTTTACGTTATTTTATTCGAGTTAATAAAACATTAGAAAGCTAAAAACTCATTTCTTTATATGAATAATGTACATATTGTTTAAAAAATTAAAATAATTATATCCCCCATCTGAAATATTTTTGATTTTAAATAATATAAAAAAAACAACAATTTAGAAAAAAATATCACAATCTGCCTTATCGTAAAACCTAAAGGCAATGCATTGATACGTAAATAAATGTTAAAACTGTACGTTCAAGCGATTATTTGAATTAAATGAATAGGTAAACGAAACACGTTTTCAAACTTTAAAAAAAAATATATATATTTAAATGGATAAATACTAAGATTTCCTAAGGCAACAAGCCTTAGAAAGCTGTTTTCCGTGGGGGGTTGCGTTGCAATATAGCGGCTGTAAATCGTAATACAGCGGTGCATGTACATATTGTATGTAAACAAAATGGCGCGGTTTCCTAGAGAGCGGTAATTGACGACCTCTGTGACTCTGTGGCGCGTTGGCGCTCAAGCCGGAGGTCCCGGGTCCGAACCCTGCCAGGGAACTAAAAGTTTTCTGTGTTCCTGGGTCATGACTCATAGATGTGTAATTATATAATAAAAAAATTAATTATAAGTATGGTATAAAGAGTATTAAATATACATTTCCGTTAACACAAGTTCTTCGAGAACTTACCAAGGGGCCAGGTTGGCGTGGTGACAAAGCGTCCGTAGATATTAATTGTCGCCGTTGTTTACATAGATAACGTTCATTCAGCGCTGTATTATGGCCGTACGTATCTAAAAAACTTCTGTTACGGGGACTAGTTATAGATACATATTATATTTAAGATGTTTAATAAATCATACACAGATTTAAAACACATCCATTACCCAGGAACATTGAAATCTTTTTTTTCCTTCGGCGGGAGTCGAACCCGCAACCACCGGCCTGAGCGACGACGCGCTAACCACTGAGCCACAGAGGTCGTCAAATATAAGTATTGCACTTCTCATGAAAATCTATCGTCAAATCTCCTCGCTGCTACAACTGCCCATTTATTCAGCGATAAAAATAAAGTGTCTGTAAAACTTGCTTTTGCACGGAGGCCGATTTTATCTGTTTAAGGGTTTCGTACCCAAAGGTTAAAAACGGAACCCTATGACTGAGACTTCGCTGTATGTCTGTCTGTCCAGGCTGTATCTCGTGAACCCTGATAGCTAGACAGTCGAAATTTTCACAGATGATGTATTTCTGTTGCCGCTATACTAAAAACAAAATAAAATAAATATTTAAGAGCCTTTTGCCTTTTTGTACGTGCGCGAGTCCGACTCGCACTTGGCCGGTTTTCGAATTTATCCGGATGCGAGTCGCGGGGTTGTAATATGAGATGTCGTCTTCCGAGCCATGTAGCCGAAATAGAATTTTCACCCCACGGCCACCACCTTCGCCTATTTTGATGCCGATTTTCGCTTATTATGTTAATGCTAGGGGCGATCAATTGATAAATTTTTGTTCAATGAACGGGTAAATACAAAATATGTACGGATAAAAAGTAAATAATGCGAGAATTCCGTTATTAGTTTATGCAGGGGGACAATAATTCACGTAATTATTACAACCCGACGTCGCCCTGTGGTCGAAATTCGCCCATAATCCTACTACTAATTTATAAATGTGAATGTTTGTGAGTATGGATGGATGGATGGATGAATTGGTCTTCAGATTTAACGATAGCTTGTTTAAGAATAGACTTTGGACTCAGAACAGAATTAAGAAAACTCTGTTAAGCAAAACCATAGCTGTGATATTTTTATATCAATTAGGAAATCGTCGTTTCTCAAACAATCCGTTCATATTCAATCTATACTAATATTATAAAGAGGAAAAGATTGTTTGTTTGTTTGCATTGAATAGGCTCCGAATCTACCAGACCTATTTTGATGAAATTTGGCAGAGATATAGAGCAGACCACGGGGAAGGGCATAGGCTACTTTTTATCTGACAAATGTACGGTTTCCGAAATTTAACTTTTACGCGCACAAAGTCGCGGGCAACATCAGAACATCTAGTTTAATCTAAATTAAAAACTAATTATTAAAAAAAAAAAACAATAAAAATCAAATACGACCAAATGAATGTATCATCGTGGTTCTGTATTGCGCGGTGAATAAGTGACATTTAAATTCACAGCATTACATCCATATTGAGCTGTATTTACATTCACATTACAGTAAATGGGTGACCGAGCATTGCTCAGAGTTCTGATAAATGTAAAAAAATAAAAAGAGTGACCGGGATTCGAACCCACCACATTCCAAATTTTCAAACAAAGCAAAAATTATACATACGCATACCAACCTGCTAATCGGACTGACATAATAAAGTCGAAATTATTGATATATATTTTTGTATGATGAAAGAAAAACATATAAAGCTTGAAATGCGCAGTTTCTCAGGAATAAGACCTAGCTAGATCGATTTTTATCTCCCAAAACTCCCTGCACACTAAATTTAATGGTTAGCACTTGCAGCCGTTTTCGAGAAACCGATTATATATATATACAAGATTGTCTCGTTTAAAGTATGTGATGATCGAGTCAGAACGGAGTGAACATCGTCTGTCATTTTTATAGAAAAACAAGGGACATCAGCAACGTGGTTTTCCTGTACCCATTTTTTAAAACCAGTTCCTAACCGCCTCGCTCTATTTACCTACGAGCAAAATTGATTGTTCGTTGCTTTGTTCTAAATAATTAAAAAATCCTTTGTGCTATGTAAGCTCTTTACAGCGGAACAAATTAAATAAAGCTGATCGGATCTCAAATCCAATCGCCATTTTTGTTACCGTATAGTTTACAAACTTTGTGTTGAATACCGTCAGAACATTTCGTCCAACGATAACACAGCCATCTTAGTTTGGATGCTTATAGCTGGCTATTAGGAACTGGATTGCATCCTTACTAATAATTAGGAACGCGAAATTTTCCAAGAATGTATGGATGGATTTGTAGATGTTTGGAACTGTTACACGTAATAGCTACTGAACGGATTTTAATGAAAGGTACGATAGTAGATTAGACTCTGGATTAACTAATCTACTTTTTATCGCAGCAAAATGTACGGTACCCGCGTGATCTCTTTTTGCACGTACGAAGTCGCGGCCAACATCTCGTGCTAAATAACACATTGGAGTGCATTTCATTCTACGCTAGATTCCTATTAGTCTTCAGGGAAAACATAAGGGTCAGTTCATAGTGAAACGAGATAGTACGCGACGCGGTGCTGCATTTTTAAGACAGCTATTCAAAATTGAACATTAATCACTACACCAAAAGATCCACGTTTCATATGACATCAGTCAAACGCACTCGCTGTGCAGAGCGGCGATGACATTCGAACTCTTACAATTCAAGTGTAGATCTATCTTCTTGTGTATATCATAAAAATGCAGCGAAGCGCGTAACGCTTCGTTTCGGTGTGAATTTACCCTTACTTAAAGTTGGTAAATCTACCATTCAAGATATTAACTGAGATGTCGACGGATTTAAAATATAAGAAATACCGGCTAGCGTATTTTGCGATATTTTCATGGATTCAGAATTTTGAGAATAAACGACAAAGGAGTAGGAAATAGATGTTTGTACTTTGGAGTGCCAATCTAAATAGCGTGCAGGGATAATCGCAGTGACATCGTCCGCGTTCATAGTTAGTTCTATGAGAGTGATCCTTATGTCGACGGCATAAAGGTCCTGTCAGAGGTAAAATAACTCCGAACGGTCTGTAGCGACCGGCTCTAATGCCCGGCGTAATGAGCCGAAATCTCATTACCCACCGAATTTTAATCAGAAGCGTTCGGGATTGTTCGGAAACGTTTTGTGACGCTCGAGAATGTTCGGCAATGTAACCTGGCTAGGCTCGAGGATACTCGTAAACGGTATAGAAGGTTCGGGTAGGCTCGGGAATCACTTGGCAAAGCTCGGAAACGTTTGGCGACGATCGGGCATCTAAAGTGGATATTTTTGATGGTCGTTAAACAGCCAACCATATCGCTAACGATGTATAAACGATAGGTTTTAACCATAGACGTATATATTTTAGACGTGGCATGTTGAGGCAAAACGTGTCTCCAGTTAAATGGCCCCACTTTTGAAGTTTTTGGGGGCCATTTTGACATTGGAAGTGTGGTGAAAACAAGATGGCTGACATTTAAAGTATGGTGAAAACCTAGATGGCGTAACTTTTTCTTGTATGAAGATTTGTACTGTCAAATGTACGTCTCTACAGTTTACTCAATCTTCATTATTTTGAAGTCGCTACTTTCCGCAAGTCTCGTGGACTTGCGAAATGTTGTAAACAAATCGCTGTCTGTACCTATGAAAATATTGATTTTTAGTATACTGTTTCTTCTCAGAAGTTACTCGTATTTAAGAGCACTATTCATTTTTGCAATAAAAAAAAATCACTACATACAATACAAACTACCATCCAGCCTATTGGCACTGACCTATTCCGTTATTTATTAATTTGCCACTACACAGCTTGAGGCCTTGAAAATGAAATCACATATGAAATAATTGCAATGTTTAAAGGGGAGTGAGTGTGGGTGGAGCGGTGTCGTGCTGTACGGTGTACCACTTGTAACCCTCGCTGTCGACGTGCACGGGGGTTTTGAGGGTTTCATTTCACTCATTTGTTGACAGTTTCCACTCGGGTGGATTTCTAATTTTTTTTAACTTTATTTGGTCGCGAATACAGTTGTAGTTTTGAATTATTGTTGTGAGTTTTTGTACAAATAAGTGGGAATAAAGCTCAATTTTGAATCACTGTTTTAAGAAGGCAGCGCCGCTTCCTGTATCGTCTCGTTTCGGTGTGAACTGACCCTTAAAGTCAAAAGCGTACAAAGTTCTTTCCCATTCTGTCAAATACAGATACTATATAATATATACCTAGTGTCCCTATTAAATAGTTATCCGAGCTGAGCTTAAGACACCATTAAGTTTCCTCGAAACTTAAGGATCGCTTGTTTAGGAGAGGACTTAAAATTATGAAATCGTACGATACTGCTCTTACAATGAACCGATGCGCTTTAAACTTACCACAGTGGGTTTCTGGTAGCCTAGTTGTTGAAGTTAATCATCATCATCAGAATATGGATGCTGGTTAGTGTGGAATACATCACATTTTTATAAATTAAATTTTAAAATTGTTGATTAAAGATACATACATCTAAAAGGAATAGGTATTTAGATTGATGCGTTTAAAAATTATAAGCAAATAAAAAATATTGCCCATCTCTTTCTCGCAAAACGATTTGTTACATCACAAGATGCTACCGCCATACATTTTGTAATGACAAATGTTTGGCGGGTGCAACTCGTGACGTCACAGGCCGATCGATATATCGCTCTCTTTCATATTGTACATTTAAATTGTTTGTACCTTAGTTATTTTTTATTTAAGTTATACGAAAATGGGTTCTAAATTGTTTATTAACATGTCTAACATCGAATAGACGAAAAAAAGTTTTTAGGCAACATGCCTATTTGGATTTGTTTGATAGCTAGAACTATTTCTAGCGTGGAAGAGCCATGGCACGAATAGGCCGGCACGAAATACAGCAGCCTTACAGAAAACTGCCGTAAAATAACGTTTGAGTTGTATTTCGCTGAGTTAGTGACGAGTGTGCACATAAGTTATTGTATATAGTTGACGCTGACTTGGCGATATGCAACGCAACCGCTATTTTACACCGCTTTTCGGCCGTGGTATTCCTTTAGTCGAGTCGGTCAATTCACGCGACCGGCGACATGTCTCTCCTTGAAATTATGTTACAGATTTAGAGACATTTATCTTCTCTCACGACACACATCCTGATTCATATATAAAACATAATATTTATTGCTATTTGCTATGTATGACAACATTTTATTATGATACTAATGTTGCGTATGATGTACCTTCTACCAATGAGGGTTTTTGATATTTTTTCTGCCGTTAGGGGGTAGACGCAACTCACACAAAGAGTCATCTGGTGGCGTAAGTGGTATCAAAAACGGGCAATAAGAATTTTCGTTTCTTTTTCTGTCACCAGGAGGCGCTTGTCGTGTCAAAAAGCTGTCAGATGTCACGAATTTAAAAACCCTCTTTAATCAAACAAGCGAACCGCCACGGCTTCGCACGGGTACACTAATCCTACTTATACTTATTATAAATGTCAAAGTTTGTGAGGCTGGATGGATGGATGTTTGTAACTCTTTCATACAAAAACGACTGAACTGATTTCGATGAAATTTGCTATGGTAGTAGTTTAGGCTCTGGATTAAAAAATATGCTGCTTTTTATTGCGAAAAAGTAGTGTTCCTTTGGGATACTGTATTTACGCGGGCGTAGCCGCGGGCAACAGCTAGTTACTAATATTATAAACGCGATAGTTTGTATGTGTGGACGTTTGTTACTCTTTCACGGAACACTTAAAATCGACCCATGTAAATCCCATATCCTCAAACAAAACAAAACATATCCTCTAACAATACGTATTACACATAAATCTCATATTGTTGGAGGATATGTTTTGTATGTTTTGATAACGAGAGCTGAATAATGATGAAATAGTTTTTCTTTCTTTTCTACACCTATCGTATTAATAACTTATAAGAATCAGCGTTGATTTGTTGGCGTTGGAACTTGGAATGACAGTATATTAACAGTCTGTGTTGAATGACATCGATCTTAAACTTCCATCGAACTTTACTAATTACTTTTGTCCTTTTCCGGCGCGCGGGTTGCGAGTGAGACAGCGTATCTTCACGCGCCATTACACACCCGAACAAATGGTGTGAACATACGTAGATATACAATCTACATAGCGCGCTCGTCGACGACAGTCGCGAGTGTTGTAGTACAAAACAAGAGATGGGACGGTGACGATAATTACATTATCGATAATTGGATTGAATGAAACCTTGACTTAATGTTTAAGTATGTTAGTCTATGACTCTATGACTTATATCACACACTTTATTAGGGTTCCGTAACACTTAGTATATAAATGCATAGATCTCAATTTTGGCATCATAAAATAATAATAATTTTATATTTTAGGGGTGGTTCTTTTTACATGTGAAGATGGGATGAAATGTTTTTTTTTTTTCATTTTATCCCATTGTGTGGGGTATCGTTGTGTAGGTATTTTAAAATAAAGGTAAGGTTTCATACATGACTTTTTTAGAAAGTCGACCATTCTCGAGTAATTGGCCTCCAAAGTGGTTTGTAAGTGCCAACTTACAAACCACCTGGCATCTCTAAACTATAGGAGATAGAAACTTGTAAGTTTCCATGCATCCATCTATCGATCATGCTCAAAACTCTTTAGGAAAATTATTTTGAGCGAAATCGGACAATAACTTTTGAATAAATTCGAATTATTGCGTGTTGATAGTTACGGAACCCTTCTTAGACATGTCCTGACATGCTCTTGGTTAATTAGTAATAATTACTTAGCAATTTAGTATATTTATTAACCTTTTGAGTAATTTTCACAATACCTAGTATTTGTAGATGTGACAGAAGTCGGAGCTAACTAACGAATCTATACTAATATTATACAGAGAAAATATATGTTTGTTTGTTTGTGTTGAATAAGCTCTGAATATCACATCTAGTTTACGAATAAGGCAGAAAGTGGTACATAATTCACAAAAGTTATAAAATCTGGCTGAAAGGTATACAATCTTTTAAATCCTACTACCATTATAAATCTGAAAGTTTGTGAGGATGAATGGATAGTTGGTTGGATGGATGGATGTTTGGTACTCTTTCAAGCAAAAACTACTGAACGAATTTTGATTAAATTTTGGAATGGTTGTAGTTTAGGCTCTGGATTAACACATAAGATACTTTTTATCACGAAGAACACAATGGTCCCGGGTCAAAAGCTTGTGCTCAATAAGAATTAAATATTTAAAAGATACGAGACATACAATGGCCGCTTGTAATAAATCAATTGTGATCTTGCTTTTGTCACAAAGTTGAACTAGATAATAAATATTTCTATTGATATCCCTGCATTGGTTTGAATGGGTCCAAATCCGTGGCACATAATCGTATGATTTACATACAACGTGTCAACGACTCCTATTCTATTATCTATGGTAATATTTAAATCCTGCTATTACAGCTGAACGGTGTACCTTGTTACATGGTGATAGAGTCTATAACCGTATTGCAAGTGAGACAAAGCGTTAGTATTTTACGAGACGAACGTGTGACGAACTATATGAGGTTAGTTACACTGACAGAAAGGCGTGTTAGGGTCAGTTTACACCGCGACGATACGCGACCCAACGCGGCGCTGCATATTTAAGACAGCTTATCAAAATTGAACCTTATTCACTACACCAAAATATACGTAAATGTCATATAGGCTTGTCAGACGGCCGGGAAATCCGGGATTGTCCCGGAATTTTGCGTCTTGTCCCGTGTCCAGTACTTACACCCGGACTCCGAAATCCTACTAGTTTTGTAACGAAATAAACTAACTACGAAATACACGGCTGGCCTGCCTATTTATTTTTGTTGAAAGATAACTTGTATTTATTATTTATTCAACAAGCTTAGATTTACATAGAATTAGAAGGTGCAATTGCAGTGCAATTTGGTTTATGCGCCACTAAACTAAATTTATAAGAGAAAGATAATGTTAATTTTTTTCAGTTTGCTTCTATTTGATTTATAATATAATTTTCATTTTCTATCAAAGTTTAAATTAATTGATAAGCTAAGTGTTCAATTTTATTAATATTTAACGTGTTGATTTTCTACCAAAGTTTTAAGTCTAAGCTGCATGTTAAAATTATGACCGGCTAATTAATTACCTACTAAGTACACGTACATATATACCTATCTCACAAAAGTATGTATTTAAAAATAAATGGCAGTATCCTTTTCAAATACAAATATAAATCCTTTGAAAATAAAAAAGCAAGATACATTTTACTATGGCCACGACCCGACCCCGTTGTCCTAGAATTGTCCAGGATTTGATAAGTTTCTATTTGGTATCCCTAGTTTCATATGTCGTCAGTCATAAACTGCACATGCTGCACCGCCATGACATTCGAAGTCTTACAATGAAACGTGTATATTCTGTATGTAATGAATAAAGTTCGATATTGAATAGCTGTCTTAAAAATTCAGCGATATGTTTCGTTTCGGTGTGAATTGACAATCCACTGATGACAGATAGGTTATTTGTATGTTTTGTCTCTGTCGCCCGATGTAAAGTAAGCAGCGACAAAACTTCCGAAAAGCAATACGACACTGTCTTATTGGAAGATTGTGAAACAGGCCCTAAAATTGTCATTGGTAGTTTCTTTTTACGGGACCTGATAGACAGAAATGAAATAAAGGAATTTACAAACATACATAACCACATACATACAAGACGAGTATCGTGATGCGAAAAACATAACCCAGTCGGGTAAAAAAACCTTACAATTTTGAGGAAATGAGGAACACGGGCATATCTACATGTTAGAGTCACCGTTTTTAGGGTTCCGTAATACACAAGGAACCCTTATAGTTTCGCTCTGTCCGTCCGTCTGTCCGTCTGTCTGTCTGACTGTCTGACTGTCCGCGCTTCTAGCTTCTGTAATTATGAATATCAATTTTTGAACAAAACAAACAACAAAACAAACAAACTATACCAAATTTATCAATTAAATTTGGTATAGTTATAGATTGTGTATATATCTCGGTTTTGGCATTATAAAATAATAACAAATTTATATTTTAGTGGTGGCTCTCCATACATGTGAAGTGGGGATGAAAACTATCCTATCATGTGGGGTATCGTTGAATAGATCGTTGTGGTTTTAAATGTAAAAAAGCTATATTGTCGGTATAAAAATCCTATGTGGTATTCTAAGACTATACCCTCTCCATTTGATTTGGTAACAAACATAAAAACTTAAATAATAGCTATTAATTTAGTAGCTTCCAAAACAATATGTACACCATCCCCTAAAAATATTTACACCATGGAATAGCTAGTCCAACATGGCTGTCTTTGTCTGATAGGTTGGAAAAGCCACTTGACAGAATGTGGGTTGGAGTTAGAAGGGTGAAAATTTAGGTTATAATATATGTATTTGTAATGTCAAATCATGAATTAATAAAAAAAATGTGTGTCAGCTCCGACTGGAGTTTACTCTAAAAAGTAAAATTTGGTGTGCAATGCAGAGCGACCGACGCATCTTCGGCTAACATCGTGAGACATCGTATCGTGTGACCGTCAGACACCCCGGGCTTGTATATGAAAATCGTTTCTTAAGATGTAAACTAAAAAAAAAAATAGGTCAAAAAAATAAAAATTTTGGGGTGGGTCACCCATAGGTACAAAAAATTGTTTACAAACTATTCTTATATTTACCAAATACACTTGCAAAATTTCACAAAAATCGGTCAAGCCGTTTCGGAGGAGATCTGTAACTTTAAACAGCACACACGAGAATTTTACATACAAGATTTGTGAAACAAGGTACCACTTTCTTAAAATCGCAAAAAAAAGAAAGCTTCCGCCATTGACAAACATGTCCCGAGCTGTGAAAAGTATTTGCTTACCAAATCGAATTCGACAACTCACCTTTGTATTCCCGCAATAGGCGGGAATGGGAAAGGTAGGAATTGTGAGTGGGAATGGGAAATGCTAACATTGATGTCCGTACATTTAAAGGGTAGGGGAAGATGACCTATTGTTGGCCTCCTCCCTATTGTTGGCCAGAACAATCTTCGTGGTCCAGTGGTATAGAGCTTGGCTATCGACTCGGTTGTGGGTTCGATTCCTCAGTTGGAACGACAAAAAATCTTGTTTCCAAGTTTAGTTAGGACAATGCAGGCCGATCACCTGATTTTCTGATAAGAAAGATGATCCAAGCGTTGGATGGGCATGTAAAAATTCGGACCTGCGCCTGATCTCTCGCCAGTCGTGTCGGTCATTCGTCACATTGGGTTACGAGAGTAAAGAAGGAGTGAGTGCTCTTGGGCACTGCGCACACACTTTGGCACTACAGAATATCTTCTGCGTAGCCGAAATCGGTGTGGGGAGCTATTATTACTATTAATTATTATTGACCCCAAAGTTTTAAAGTACGAACCTACTCTGTGATGACAACCCTTAATTTATACACTTGGAGTATAAAAAGATAAACAAAACGAAAACGCATCCCGTATTATATAATTATGATAAAGGGGTAACCAATACTCGAGGTAGGGGCCAGCAATTGGCTGCTCGGGGCCAATAACTGGTTGTTTGTATATTTCAATAATATTCTTCAGAAAGGTCGAATATATTGTGATGATGGAACATTACAATGTTTCAGACTATAAAAGTCACGGCCGATATATAATATTGAAGTTATTTGCCAAATTATGTGTTTCCCCATTGGTCACCACAATGACGTCACACAGAGTTGATGAAATTCGTGAAAAATGCAAGTTCACAAAAAATTTTGTATGCCTCTTTTTGAAAATTATTCGAACGAAGGAGTAGGGAATTCAGCACAGTGAAAGTTAATATGGAGGAGGAGTGAACTGCAGTGCAATATATTTTTATTATAAACAATGTTTTGGGAATCAAATTGAATTAATAAAAATAACGTTAACCACACCACCTCCGACTCATTACTCGCGCTACTGGCGTTTATATTGACCAGTAAGTGTTGGTGTGACACAATTTTTGTCACACGTTGACGTTTGTCAATATGTTCAATCAAAATTTGCATTTTTTATTGCGTAAAAGTATTTGACAAGAGAACCCTGATAAAGTTCAAACTCAAAAAGTCGCGGAGAAACATACATACTGTATTTACGTGCAAACATACAGGCCAAACTGAGTTTAAGAATGAATGAATTATGGTCGAATTACGACCACTAGTAACTTATATATGCCTAGTGTTCTATTAAAACTTTCTCCAGTGTTTGAGTGAATCCAGAATACCTTTAAATAAATCCGCCTTGATTACCCGTCTGACGTCATTAAATATCGCCATTACTGTGACGTCATTAAAAAGACCGTCCATTCGTCTCGAAGACCACAGCTACCCTCTTAGAGGATTATGAACACTGACTATTTCAATTTTAAACGGCCGTGTGGTGAGAGTTTTAGCGGGTTAATATATTTAGCACCCGTCTTACGCTAAGCGTAGCGTTAGCGTAAGACGGGTGCTAAAGGTTGATGGTTACTACGTAATGATGGGAATTGAGGGTCGCTTTGAGATGTTAATGTGAGGCTTATACGTGTATAGTGTATTTACAGGCTCAGCCTTAAGACTTAAGCATATTAAGCACGATTAAAAATTAAGGACAGGTTATTACAGTAACCTGTTCCGGTCCAATTATTATTTACTAGATGTTGCCCGCGACTTCCTGCGAGCAAAAGTTAATCTTGCGGAAACCGTACATTTTTCCGCGATAAAAAGTAGCCTATGTCCTTCCCCGTGATCTACTCTATATCTCTGCCAATTTTCATCAAAATCGGTCCAGTAGTTTTTTAGCCTATTCAATGCAAATAAACGAACTTTTTTTCTTTATAATATTAGTATACATATAGATGAAAACAAAAATACATCGGTACACTGTAATGCTTCAATGTCACTTACCTTGCAATAAAGAAATACAATGTGTCTTCACATTATAGGCGCGACAGCGGGACTACGCGACGCGACACGGCTAAATATTCTTTGTATGAAATTTTATGAGATATAACGCACTACGCGGCAGTGGAACTACGCGACGCGAATGGTGTGCCATTGCGGTATTACTAGTAGGGACGCGTCGCGTCGCGCCTATTTTTACCCGACTACGGCGAAGCCAAAAGGAAGGTTTTTGGGCAGTCCATGTATGTATGTATGTTTGTTCCGTTGTAGCGCCTAAACCACTGATCCGATTTTAATAGATGAGGTGTAAATAGATTTGTACTAATGGCGCGGGTGACATGGGCTATATTATTTGTGTAATCGGGTTATAGTTTTTAAATGTATAAAAGTACTAGCTGTTGCCCGCGGCTCCGCCCGCGTAAGTATACTATCGGGTATCCCGCGGGAATACTGTCCTTTTCCGGGATAGAAAGTAGCCTATGTTTTAATCCAGAGCCTATACTACTACCATACCAAATTTCATCAAAATTCGTTCAGTAGTTTTCGCGTGAAAGCGTAACAAACAAACTTACATTCACATTTATAATATTAGTAGGGATGGTGAGATAATAGATAATATTTTTATTAATTAGCTATTAAGGACTGCACGATCAGAGAAGTCCCAAGTTTGTACTCGATCGCTTCATCTGAGACCACGCCTCTTTTGATCCGCTCTGCGCTCTTGCGGCTTCGGCGTTCGAAATTACGCCGAGGGGTATTGGTGACCACCCAGGGGTGCTACAGGGGGTGCAGCCCTTTTCGTGTTTGCCCACTGCATTCGGAGAGCATGATCGCCAAATCGCGTGAATGAGTTTGAGGTTAGTCAGTGAAGCTTAATTAGGTAGATTGTAAAGTGGGCAATCCATAAATTAATATTAGGTCCTTACATATGAAATTGGCGTTTTGTCGTACTGGCCACTTTGATCTCAAATATAAGATATATTTGGTTAGGAATTCCAATTTCAAATTTATACCGGTATTTACTCATGCATTTGTATTTCGAAAACCGTAATTCATTTGGTTTTTCCTCTTTTGGTTTTTTCTTTGCGTCACTCTGTTTACAAAATATCATATTATTTTCGAGTACGAGTTCCACCGTGGCACCAGTGCTGCAGAAACGGCTCGAAGGATAAATGATAAGTATGGCGGCGGTGTCGCAAAAGAAAACACAGTGCGTTTTTGGTTCCAACGTTTTCGTTCTGGAAATTTCGACCTGCAGAACAAGCCCTGTGGACGGCCGGAGACCAAAGTTGATAATGAAGAATTGAAGGCTATTGTGGACGCGGATTCATCGCAAACCACGTCCGAGTTAGCTGCAGGCATTTGCAGCAAATTGGGAAGGTGAAAAAGCTTGAAAGGTGGGTGAAACCGACAAACGAGCGTCGACTGCTGCGTTACATTACTCAACCGGAACAATAATGAGGAATTTTAAATCGAATCATTACCTGTGATGAAAAGTGGATCCTGTACGATAATCGGAAACGCTCATCGCAATGGCTAAACTCTGGCGAACCAGCCAAACCCTGCCCCAAGCGAAAATTGACTCAAAAAATGTTACTTGTGAGCGTTTGGTGGACTAGTGCCGGTGTCGTTTTCACTACGCTTTCTTAAATCTGGCCAGACGATTACGGCAGATGTCTATTGCCAGCAACTGCAAATCATGATGGAAAAGCTAGCTGCTAAACAACCGAGGTTGGTCATTCGCTCTAGGCCACTGCTGCTTCAGGACAACGCTAAACCACACACTGCACAACAGACGGCTACCAAATTAGAGGAGCTTCAATTGGAATGTCTAAGATATCCACCGTACTCCCCGGACTTTGCTCCAACAGATTACTATTTTTTTCGAAATTTAGATAACTTCGTACAAGGGAAAAAAATCAACTCCGATGAACTCCGACGGCAGTCCAAAGCGCCTTCAAAGATTTTATTGAGTCCTGTTCGAATGGTTTTTTTAGTAAAGGAATCAATGAACTACATATGACATGGCAAAAGTGCATAGATAGCAATGGTATATACTTTAATTAAATAAATATATTGTGTTTAAAAAAAACGACTTTTTGTTCCTCCTTTACAAAACGCCAATTTCATATGAAATGACCTAATATTATGTAACTAAAATTAGAAAAGATTAATTTATGGATTATGGAGTACCTGGGTTACCGAGCTTTGCTCGGGGTTCAAGTAGATTTAAAAAAAGAAAAAGATGCACAAAATTATTTTATCGGGTTTAAAACCCACCACATCCCGGATTTCCGAACAATACACCATGCGTACACGTGCATACGAAATTGCCAATCGGACTTGCACAAACATTGATATCAAATAACTTGAAAAATATGCGGTTTTCCAGAGATAAGATCTAGCTAGATCCATTTTTCTCCCATTCGGCGTTATAAATTGCATGGAAATACTTGCAGCCGTTTTCGAGATTGCGATTATATTATATACGAGATCGCTAACACTACCTGCCAAAATGGAAGTTTGTATGGTATCAAGCCTCTTAGAAATATTTAAATGGAATTCTACTTATGCCCTTAAGACTTAGCATTGTTTAGAAGTTTAGACTCTCCTAACTGAATAATAAAATAATTAATCATTGTATTTTATTGTTTCCAGGTAAAAACCAATAGAATAATGGTCTTTATTTGTTCGAGCGCCGCTTGGTAAGTTTTAGCTTTTAGATAATTGATACTGGTACAGATTAACCAAACATCATATTTTTACTATAGAAATGTTGCCTAGTGTCAAATATAACATTTTTACGAATTAAATTTCAAAATTGTTGAATAGAGATGCATAAATCTAAATGAAATAGTTGTTTAGGTTGACGCGATTAAAAATTATAAGCAAATAAAAAATATTGCCCATCTTTTTCTCGCAAAATGATTTGTTACGTCACAAGTTGCGACCGCCATACATTTTGTAATGACAAATGTATGGCGGGATCAACTCGTGACGTCACAGGCCGATATATCGCTCTCTTTCATATTGTAAATTTAAATTGTTTGTATTTTCAAGATTCACAAAATTGGTTTCTAGATTGATTATAAACATCTTGTCTAACATCATGCCTATTACATAAATACCCTTAGGTACAGTCGACGGAATTTAATGCATAGCAGATTGACATAGGTACTTCTATAATTGGTCGTATTGCTATGTTTTTTCGTAAATTACTAATAACGACACCACGTTATTTTAATTCCGAGTACAAAATACACATTACGAAGACGATATACTGCTAAACGTAAATTTTTCCCGACTGTACAATACCGATTTAACCAATATTCCCCAAGATGCAGTATTATCGACTATACAAGGTTTACTTTTGAATTACTCCCGTGTTTGGACTAGTGACTAAACAGTAGCGAATTTCAGTATGGTCAAACATGGTCCAAGAGCCCGTGTCGTGGCCAAACAGTCCATGAGCCCGCGTCGTGGCCAAACAGTCCATGAGCTCGCGTCGCGCGTCGTGGACAAACAGTCCATGAGCTCGCGTCGCGCGTCGTGGACAAACAGTCCATGAGCTCGCATCGCGCGTAATGGACAAACATAGTCCAAGACGCGGGCGGATGTCTTGTCCAACGTAAACAAGCATCGGGCATTGTTTGTGCACGAAGGCTTCTTGCCAATTAAACTTATCGCTTTATACATCTTTGCATTGGTATTGCAATTTGATAACGGGAATTGTTGGCAATAGAAGTGCATAAACTAGCTTCGATTTTGGAGATGTGAGTATAAAACACATATTAAGTTAAATGTTTTTCATGGCACAGTTGAAGGAGGTTATATTGTATATTATTTGAAAACGAAAAAATTCAGATATACAACGGTGCAAATTCAGGCCAAATAAAAAAAATGAAGATAGTATTCTGCAAACCACACAGTGAGGCCGGCCTAAACTACGCCTCGCCGCGTTAAACAGTGACACATACACACACATATCAACGCAACAACGCCTTATCTTGTAAGGCGAGCTGTCGCGGTGTGTCGTTTTTATGTATGTAGTGTGTAGCTATACACGCTCTACATGCATAAAAAAGCCAGCCTCCGTTTTTGTGTGACAAAGAATATGTCTTCACGTGTTTATTTCGTCTGAGTTTGGTCAAAAATAATGGTGGATAATCCGCCAGCAAAATTAATTGGCCCGGGGCGCCGAATCTTTAAATACGCCTCTTTACGGCACGTCTATGACCTCATGAAACCTCATAAAGGTTCGCCATCCCTGGGCTATATTATACCGGTGTAATCTTTACGACTTGACAGTTGATACCGAAACTTTATAACTTTGTGACCGCGGCCGTTGTTGTGTGGCGGGGACCTACTACTACTATTGCCTACTGCGTGCTGCGTAGACTGTGACGTGCGTTGTCGCATCGCAAGCGACATGTCACTTAGCGATTATTTATATCAAATCTTATGCATTTTTGTTTTCGAACTTTGTCGTCGTAATTAACGAATGCAACTTGGCTAAAGTATCCAGAGGCTTTAGTGTTACATAATATCACAGTATATGGGTAACCGAGCTTTGAAAATGTCACAAATAACATAAGGATTTAAACGTTGATTTTCGTTTTTCAATCATAGCAAAAAAATCGTCGTTTTTGTTAGTCCTTTTTAGTCATGTAGCTTTTTAATTTAGCAACTGATTACTGTACTTTTTTGCTTTTTTCGGTCCAAATTTATGTTTCCTCGCGGAAAATATACGTATTTTGCTGATTTATAACGAATGCATATTGCCTATTATTAGATTTCGGATTCGACCACTCTCCGGCTACGTTTCTCGTCAATCCAATAATCCGTAAGCTCATTGCGATTATTGGGTTCACGTCGCGTCACGACACGTCACTTTCCATTTTAACACAAAATCTTGTTGGGGATCAACGTAACTTGTTTTCGACTGACTCAATATACTGTCATATAACTTGCTTGTGTACAATATCGGCAAACTTCGCCTCAAAATATTTAAACGCAAAGCAAGTGACCGCAACCACTCCAGACATGGTAGAAGTACGTGTTTACACGTAAGTATGTGTACGTGCGCATGATAAGCGATTATCACCTTATGCCTGGTCGAACGGCAACTTGCTCGATAGTACATAGGGAAACTAATGGTGGGTCACTTAGGCCCCAAAGGAATCCTCAAAGGGTACCTAGATAAGAACTTAGGGTTAAGGGCAGACAGAGGCCATTGTTACGTGCGACAACTAGCACTTAGTTCGCTCGCTTCGCACGCAATCTCTTGGGTCGCTCGCTGCGCACGCATGTTCATGCGGTGCTAGGTTACAGCGAGCGAGCATTATATTGGGCTTCACAGTTCACATGTTAGAATTAAAATGATTCGACGCCCTTCACCGCGTAAAACACGGGGTTTTGTAACACAACCCTCCTAATCCCTCGTAGGATCGAATTACCTATTAGCGACAAACCTGCACTCTGGTCTAGTTGTATTGTAAAAGTAAAAAAAAAGTTTAAGCATGTAATTTCCATTATCAAGTTTAACTATAGATGATAATGGATTAAATAAAAATGCCTAAAACATCTACAAATATTGTGCCATGAGAAACTTATGTTATC
This sequence comes from Phengaris alcon alcon, assembly GCA_037179445.1. NCBI lineage: Eukaryota > Metazoa > Arthropoda > Insecta > Lepidoptera > Lycaenidae > Phengaris > Phengaris alcon. Next base: position 826,721 of record JAYRCH010000148.1, read on the forward strand.
ACTTTGCTTTCGTTATAATTTCATGCGAGCACCGAACTCGTGGTCTTCTATCAATGGACAGCGTTCGTACCTTTACACTACCCCGCTACAACCCCCATTATGTTGATAATATATCAAATCCGCAGAACATAATAAATTTTGAGATCACGTACAATTGCGGACGCATGATTGTCCCCTGTACCCATATAGACCCGTACTCATACAGAGCCGTGTCCATACAGACCCGGGCAGCCCGGGGGCCAGTTTGTACTGTAAATAGCGTCTTTATCTCGTGGACCCTTTTGTGATATCGCGTTGTCAGTCATATTGCAACATAATGCGACTAGAAAAAATCCTCCCCGAAAACTTTGTCGGTACAAAATATAATATTTCGTCATGTTTTCTTTTTTTTTATGTTTATGGAGATATCCTCTTATATTGCATCATCGGCATCAGCTGTTTTACGTTGAGTTTTATAATATTATATGTGAGAGTGGTTACTGGTTGCCTAATGTCTGTCGTAAGTATATAAGATCTTAGCTTACTTAGCGGCTTCGTCTTAAAATTTATAAGTAGTAGAAAATGTTAATAAAACTCTCGACTGTGTGCTATCCGGTATTTTTGGCCCCCGACGCGAAAATAGTGGTGTTATAAGTTTGACGTGTCTGTGTGTGTGTCTGTCCGTTTCATCGTAGCTCCCAAACGGATGAACCGATTTTGATCTAGTTTTTTATTTTGTTGGAAAGCTGACATGATCAAGAGTTCATAATATTATCACGCAAGTTTTTTATATACTTTTCCACTTTATTTAGGTTTTTACAAAAAATTATATATAAACACGATCGGTTTAGATTTACTCATCATTATGTTAAAAAACCTAAATAAAGTGGAAAAGTGTATAGAAAAGTTGTGTGATATTATTATGAACATGAATATCCACCAAGAGCCAACAGTCCACGCAATCAGTTATATGATCGAGAGTGTTCTTAGCTATAATTCATCATCATCAGCTCGCTCGCTGCTTGACAATTTGGAAATTTTTAATTTTGTTTTCTTGCAGAACTCAACAGCAAGCGCATTAAAATAACATCTTTTGTTCGTAATTTTTTACGACTATTATTTAAAATAATGACGACCTCAGTGGCTCAGTGGTAAGCGTCGCCTCAAGCTCAAGCCGGTGCTCGCGTACGTAGGTCAAGAAGTATTGCCCTTAAAGTTTTAAGGTTATTTTATATTGATTTTATATATGGTGATACTTTTTAAAGCGCAAGAAATAAATAAACAGTTTTTAAATAACTAACAAAATAATCAAAACTCATCTTAAACCTCAAATCGTTTTAGAGCAACAAATCCTTTGAGTTAATATTAAACAAACGTTTTCTAAACTAAAACGACTAAAAACAAATATTAAGTAAACTGAATTACATTTTGACACAGCTCTAGGTATTTGATGTAAACTAAAATATTCTACAGGTACTCGTATTTGATGTAAACTAAAATATTCTAGTTCAAAACGTATTCATTTAAATCTACACTCTCAGTTTTGACGGGTAATTTAGACGAACGTTCATTTATAGATCGATTTTCCCCGAGATCTAAGCTCGAGCACTCTCTCTTAGTTTTCATTACTGTCAGACGCAGCACGCAGCTAATTACCCGATATTATCTGTACCTATACGTGTACAGTGTCCACTGTACCTATATGTGTACACGTGTTCATTGGACAACTTTAGGCTCCGTTCATACGGAACAGAAAGTTGGATTCGGATAGTTTGTTTGGGGTTATTTGCTGAAGAGCATGTGTTTGTGTTATGTTCGCTAAAGGAACGAGTTTTAATTTTGTTTTAAATAATGATTGCTGTCTATTTTCACCCGATTGCGCGTCGCAATGTAGGTGCAGTGTTGCCTATGTATGTATGTACCTTTGTGGCACTATTTAGACCAAACGCGTGAGCCGATTTTGATAAATTATTTCTTATGACGGCGCGAATGTACACATAACAATTTTGGGAAAATCTAAATGGCTGATTTTGGATCCTTATTATGAAAAATCTTGCGGCTTCCAATGGGTCCTGATTGTTGAAGTTATGTTTTCAAATATAACGTTTTCCTTTCGATCACGAAACTATTTCAATGGTAAGTATAGTTATTCAATAATATTCGACAACAAAATCGCGATTACTGGACTTTCTCGTTTTTTTTTCCTTTCAGTTTTTACGTAGTTAGGTTTATTTATCTCTGTTTTACAGCAGTGTATTTTCTACGAAACGGGTATCGATGCATATCTTATGGAAAGTGTAAAACCTCCTCAATCCCTTTTATAGTACGTACTACGTATCTAGATACGTTTCTTTATCTATGGACGCTTCTACACCACGTCAATCTGATCCTGTGGTAAGTTTTCGAAGAACTTATACGTTACGGGTACCAGACATCGAAAATATATTTAATACTTTTATGCTATACACATATTTAATACGCATCCATGGCCCAGGAACAAAGAAAACTCCAATGGCAGGATTCGAACCCGCGACCTCCGTCCGGCTTGATCACTGACGCGCTCATCCACTGAGCCACAGAGGTCGTCGTGTGTATGTTTCTGCGCATATCAATGTTTGTATGACAAGTGTAACTAGACGGCTCCCCATTCTCCCCTCGGCGGGAAACAATACCGCCCCACACGTCTGATTGTGCCCAACTCACCCTTTCCTCGCCCTGTGAATTAGTTATACCCGCACCTTTTGTGATTCTGCCGTGTTTAGCCCTTTTTTGTCTTGATGATAGGGTTTTTATTATTTTTGTGTAATTAACCATGGTTTGTGATTTACAGAAAGCGTTTTAGTAAAGTTAAACGTCAGTGAAAAGTTAAAAAACTGAAATATATTGTCTAATAATTAAAAAAAATAATTTTTTCAACACCGCAAAAAAATAACTTTATTTGGAATAAAAAACAGTAAATACTATTGTTCGCGAATTAAATTAATTAATTAGAAAAATAATAAAAATAACAGCGTGAAAACTGAAAAGGAAAAAACAAGAAAATCCACTTAACGAGACTTTCGTTATCGAATATTTACTGAATAACTATACTTACCATTGAAATAGTTTCGTTTTCGATACATTCAAGACGAAAATATTCTATCAGGGAACATAAGGACTTCAACAATCGGGATCGAGCGTCTTTCGTCTAAATATAAGTGAGACGTATTTTCGATGTGTCCCCACTGTTAAAATCGTAGTGACCAAATAGATGGATTTACCCGCTTCTCTATGGCTGTGGTGCAAGCATATATATTTACCCTCTTCATTTTAAATAACAAATTAATTGAACCAAACATATAGAACGCCAACAAAATCCGTTTCGTCCCCATTCCTTATAATTTAGGTAAATTTATTGCGATGCTAATTAAAAATACCAGCAGTAAAGTACGAAATGCCAAGCACAATATCGCCTTGCATTTAGTCGGGTTATACCGTTTCATTTAATTCAAAATGGCTGAAGGAATTCGTAACTGGATAAGCTACATCCTGAGATATAGTAAATACAATACTGAAAGACATAGACTACTTAGATACATAGAAGGGAAAGACATAGACTACTTAGATACATAGAAGGGAAAGACATAGACTACTTAGATACATAGAAGGGAAAGACATAGGCTACTTAGATACATAGAAGGGAAAGACATAGACTACTTAGATACATAGAAGGGAAAGACATAGGCTACTTAGATACATAGAAGGGAAAGACATAGACTACTTAGATACATAGAAGGGAAAGACATAGACTACTTAGATACATAGAAGGGAAAGACATAGACTACTTAGATACATAGAAGGGAAAGACATAGACTACTTAGATACATAGAAGGGAAAGACATAGACTACTTAGATACATAGAAGGGAAAGACATAGACTACTTAGATACATAGAAGGGAAAGACATAGACTACTTAGATACATAGAAGGGAAAGACATAGACTACTTAGATACATAGAAGGGAAAGACATAGACTACTTAGATACATAGAAGGGAAAGACATAGGCTACTTAGATACATAGAAGGGAAAGACATAGACTACTTAGATACATAGAAGGGAAAGACATAGACTACTTAGATACATAGAAGGGAAAGACATAGGCTACTTAGATACATAGAAGGGAAAGACATAGGCTACTTAGATACATAGAAGGGAAAGACATAGACTACTTAGATACATAGAAGGGAAAGACATAGACTACTTAGATACATAGAAGGGAAAGACATAGGCTACTTAGATACATAGAAGGGAAAGACATAGACTACTTAGATACATAGAAGGGAAAGACATAGACTACTTAGATACATAGAAGGGAAAGACATAGACTACTTAGATACATAGAAGGGAAAGACATAGACTACTTAGATACATAGAAGGGAAAGACATAGACTACTTAGATACATAGAAGGGAAAGACATAGACTACTTAGATACATAGAAGGGAAAGACATAGACTACTTAGATACATAGAAGGGAAAGACATAGGCTACTTAGATACATAGAAGGGAAAGACATAGACTACTTAGATACATAGAAGGGAAAGACATAGACTACTTAGATACATAGAAGGGAAAGACATAGACTACTTAGATACATAGAAGGGAAAGACATAGACTACTTTTCATTTAAATTTCGTCTACTGCTATGTACCATATTTGAAAATTTTAAAATAAGTTAAAGATTAGATGGGGCAAGAGGGCCACACTTTTTACTCGACTACGGCAAAGCTAAAAGGATGGGTAATGATTTTGGCAGTCTATATAAGTATGTATATATGTATGTTGTTTGTTCCATAGTAGCGCCGAAACTACAATTAATTAATTAACAATTGATTCCTAAAAATAGCCAGAGAAACATAGGCTAGATAATTTACGCAGTCGAGTTATAGTTTTTAACTTTTTCATTATTTTCTATTTCTGTCAAGACGAATATATAAGATCTAGAAAAATCTATTACGGATATTTCGGGCACATGTTTTACTGCTTATGTGAAGACGTTTAGGGAGAAAAATAAAGAATGTACTTATATAACATCTTCGAAAACGTTATATAAGTACCTTCTTTATCCTCGTAGCATCCTGCCCCATCTGGTTAATTGATTGCACTTAGGTTGTACTTTGTGGCCTAGTCAATAAAGCTCATTCCGCGGCGGCCGTGTCGCGCCACGTCTACGAGCGACGCCACACCACCACGTTGCGGCGATGCATCGCCAAAAACGACGTCGCGTTGCAATACATTTTACAAGAATTGTACGAAGTCGTTTGTGAGATGCGTCGCGCGTCGTCGCAATGTACTGTTGTGGACTCGCCCTAACTGGGCGCTAAAGTCTCGTGCCAACTAGGTGTTATCTGATAGATATTTATTGCCTCTCGCACTATTTATGTTTTCCGTACTTCCGAAATGTTCCTTCGAAAGTAAATTATATTTAAATAATTCACGAGGCACTAATTGACGATGATCATTTTATTAGTTTAGTGGAAATTAAAGGAATAAAACGGACCAAATTTTGTTCGTTAATTAAGGATTTTCGTTTGAGGGTTTCGTTATTCCACGAAAATAAAAAATTCTAAGCGAATAGCTCGAGAAAACCGTAGTTTGTCATAATATCAAAGATTTCAAAAGTAAAGATAGGCCATGACGTACATTTGACAGAAAAAAACTTCATACAAGAAAAAATTACGCCATCTTGGTTTTCCCATACTTCAAATGTCAGCCATCTTGATTTCACCATACCTCAAATGTCAAAATGGCCCCAAAATCTCCAAAAGTTTTCACCTTAACATGCCTCGTCTATAACATGTACGTCTATACACGATATATATTCATTCTACGTAAACAAAGCGAACAGCTTATAAACGCGACACATAGATTTGCTTGAACCGAGCGTCATTATGAATATGAACTAACCGTCTGAGCCCTCGCGTATTAAGGTTTTCAAAATTGTTATTCAAAATTGAACTTTATTCACTACACTAAAGTATATTGCAGCTCTCAATTTGAACTTTGCAATGAAACGTGTATCTAAATGTGTAAGAAATAAAGTTCAATTTTGAAGCGCTATCTAAAAAAGAGATCGCCGCGTCGCGTCTCGGCGTGAAGTGACCCTTGAACTCGTCTGAACATTCGGCTTTGTCCGCCATAATCACTTACTGTCGTGACTCGACGGCGACGTGGCGAGTAATGGAGACACCATTTTAGACGCCCATTCAAAGGCCATTCAGAGGTACTACCTTTAAATCACTATTAAAACTCGAGTTGAAATTTTAATGGTTTTTCGTCATTTTTATGTTGTTCAGAAACTGTAGTTTTGTGTTGCCAGTTTTAATGTGCAAGTCGCGTTTTGTAAATTGATTACTGCAGATCCCCAAGCAGGATAATCTTCGTCTTTCGATAACGTCAGGTATACGTAGTTGTCAATTGTTCCTGCTAGGCCACCTGAACATACTTCGTTTTGTTAATGGATACCACTGCCTAATAAAACTTTTAATAAGCTTCAATCAAATATTGTCCATTTGATAGAACGACTTACACAGTTACCGCCAAAAAGCATGCATATCAACTGTTCGAAAAAACCGGCCAAGTGCGAGTCGGACTCGCGCACGAAGGGTTCCGTACGATTAACTATAAAAACTGCAAAAAATCACGTTTGTTGTATGGAAGCCCCCTTAAGTATTTATTTTATTCTGTTTTTTTGGATTTGTTGTTATAGCGGCAACAGAAATACATTATCTGTGAAAATTACAACTGTCTATCACGGTTCATGAGATACGGACTGGCGACAGACGAACGGATAGCGGAGTCTTTATAATAGGGTCCCGTTTTACCCATTGGGTACGGAACCCTAAACAATATTCCGTTTGGAGAGCATAATCTCTCAATTGATTTAGCATAGTTGGACAGACGGACCCGCGGGCACGGGTTTAATTAAATAGAAAACCAATCCCGTTCCATTCCGAACACTAATTCACTTATAAACGAACTGTATGGACGTGGATGGACTTGGATGGACGTGGATGTGCTTGGATGAGCGGAGATGGAAGTGTATGAACGTCTATAGACTGTATGTATGAACATTGGACGTGCAAAAAATAGGTTGGTTATCTGCATATGCGAGTACTGTGGGTGTGGGTCAAAATGTATTTGTCCTTCACCAAACAACGCATTTCATAAAAGACGATGCTTATTTTAATAGAATGGGTAAGAGACAATTAAATGAACAAGAATTTTCTGATGATAATCCATTACCGCCCTGCACGATTCACCAATACCTACCTGTAAAGACGTAAAGAACAGTCAAAGAAGTTTGTATTTGAACTGTAGCTATTTAGACTTAACCCCGCTTATTAAACCCGCGCGTTAAGCCTTTTCAAGTGAAGTTATTCACTCATAACTGTAATGTAGCTACAATCACCAGTTTCTGAGTAACCCGCCACAAAAATACAAAAATACATGTAAGGTTATATACACTGAGATATTTATTATAAGCGATCACGCGAGGGCCCCGGCCCCAGTGGTAGCGGAGCGATAAAATGATCTGATAGCGTTTTTGTCGAAAAAATTATATTGGTAATTTAATTCTTTGAACGCGTAGTATTTTTATGCGAGGCAGGCAACGTAACCAATAAATAAGTTCAAATTATAAGCCTCAACTCAGACATTCTCATAATCTTACCACAAAATTATTTATTTACAGCGGATGATAATAACTACTGATTTCATTAAAACGAATATCACTCCATTCAATAACTCGGTAACCCATTGAACCTGACATCTTAGTTCTCCTGTCTACGACTGCCGTAAAAAATTGTCGATGTAAATATATTTTTTTAAGTAACCCCCGAATTGTCAAACAGTGAGAGAGCTGATAATGATCAATTATTATATCAAATAACGCTCTCGATCATAATATCATCTATCAAATAAAAACAAACTAGATCATAATCGGTTCATCCGTTTGGGAGCTACGCCACAGCTACATACGACAGACACGACAAACTTATAACATCCCTCGGTTTTGGTCGGAGGTTACAAGATTGAAATTTAATTATTTACTGCGTAGGGTTACTACTTTAAATTTACTACATTTGAGGGCATTTTTTAAAATCTACACCGCTGTCAGCTGCACCCCGCACCACTCACGCCGGTGCATAATTTAATTGCAGCTCTGATTTACGTTTCGGGCATTACTGTGATGGCGTGCTGTAATACGCGATTACATTTTATTTTCGGCGATTTGGATTAATTGGTGATAAGTTATTTGTTACGTGATTACGTTGGCTATTTGTTACGTGTGTATTAAGAGTGAGTATAAAAATCGTGGATGGATGTAACGCATTTACTTAAAGTGGACTGAGACAAATAAAGTCTGCATAACAACAGACAAATGAGGTCAGTTGGCATATCGTTTGGAGGCTTATCTCGATTCCGCCCTTTATGTAAACGCGTTTTACTCGTTAGCGCTAAAAGTTTCAAATAAACTATTCAAATAAGCATTCGCAATTTTTCTACAATGAAGGTTTCAAACTTAATGACTTAATCTATACTTTAATTAGACAGAAAGAAAGAGTCACAGTATAGTTACAGTCACAGTAGTATACAAGCTGTCTTCAAAACAAAAATACATATTATTCAAGGAGCGAAATCAGTATTCGATTCTCGTTCCAGAAAAATAAAAATATGTGACCTTACATTTTGACTACATTATCCTAAAAATAGTTAAATTCTATTCATAAACGCGCGGCCGATACCGTGCGGCGGGAGCGCGACCTTCAAAGCCGGCGCGTTGTGGCATTGTGAGTCTTCTCTACTGTCCAAGCGTATTGCGAGTTGTCAGGAAATGTTAATTATGTTATTTGTCTGTAAATTACGCAAATTTTTAGTTGGACACTGTCATTACTCATTACTTACGTAATATTGTAGCCTTTAGTTGGGTTTCATTCTGATAAAAATACTCCCTGTATACCAAATACAATTATCTACACTGCAGCAATGTAAGTCTGTAGCAGATGGCAATATTGCCTGCGATTTCATCAAGATTTACACAACGAGAGTATTTTTAAATAAATGAACTTTCAGCTCGTTGGCGTTAGATTACCGAGGAAAAGTTGAACCAATCGCCTGAGGGGTTGATGGAGTGCATACTGCATAGGTCATAGGGCGTTGATGTACTATTTTTGAGGATCTCGCACTCCACAAAACTAACGATGGCCGGTAAATGATAGCATATTTGTAAAGTATCTAGAAAACCGGTGTCAATACGCTTGAGGACGGTTGAGTATTAAAGACTGTTAACTGCTACTGATATTAGTGTATGGGCGGAAATCGCTTACTATCAGATATTAATGCTCGTTTGTCGGTCTTATTTCATATAAAAAGTTTCACATCAAAAGTTGTCAGATCTGGTTGAGGAAAGATGACTTTTTGCTGTTTTACATCGGACAATGGATACACTTATCAACTCATGTGACGTTTCTAGATATGACATGTCAATGCCATAACGCATTCGATTTGCTGGAAAAATTGCAGAGGTAGGTATTATCAGGAAGGGGGAAGATAATCAGCGCCCTGCGGGGGGAGTGGTTTACTTCTAGGGAATTCAGCGGTGGAGATAAATCATGTCAAAAATATCGATGTAAAGTCAGGATTTCATATCGTGAAGTTGCACTTCGATTTATGTAATAAAACCGGCAAACGAGCGGACGGATCGCCTGATGCCCGTAATGGGAATCATTCAGCACCGCTGAAAAAAGGAATTGATCGATTGATTCAACTCTGCCGAAAAAATGACGCGGAGGAGGAGGATACCGGAGGAGTTACATATAAATCCCCTGGTATTGCGCACTTGCGTGTCGCTGTGCTTAAAATCCCCAAACCCTCATTTCTCCATTGGGCCACATTCAATGGGTATTGCGAGTTTCCATCGGCGGCAGTAATCGCTTACCGTCCATCTGATCGTCCCTGGTCCATTTCATTGAAAAAATGTGCTTCAGCGCAATATTTATATTTTGGCACTCAATAAGCACTTCATTTTGAGCATTTTTAATTCGTTTTTAGTATTTTTTATTGTTTTCAATGATGTTCTAGAATCTAGTAGATATATTGCGATTTGCGACAGCTTCCCACTTAATATATTATTACGCTCTGTATAATGTGGTATCATCAGTTAGCATTCGCAATTTTACATAATATTTCTACGTGACAATTATTTCTCTCTCCATAAGTAAATTTACCAGGTGATTTGGACCAATTACTAAGAATGGGTGTGCCCTCAAGACAGTAGTTAATAGTTTATTTGTTGGTGGCAGCGGTGGGAAACGTCACCTGTGTGACAGAGAGGTAGGGAAAGTTCTGGAAACGATTTTGTAAATCTATAAATTGTTACATACAAATCTATAAACATACAGCTTAAATCACTGCTTTGATTAGGCTTAGCACATTTTCTTAATAGTCTTAATAGTCCGGTGAGAATAGGTCCAGCCGTTTTCAAAGATTAGCCGGAATATCGGTACCGCATACATATAGGTACTATCTTAAGCATTTAGTACAAAGTTGAAAGTATAAACAGACACTTCAATTTAAATTATTTGTATAGATAACATTCTAGCGTATCATAGATCGTTGTATCGTCGGTGTGTGGCGTCGACTTGCATGTATTCACAATTAGCGGCATCGCTCTCACCACAGCCCCGGGCACCGAACCCACTTACTCCAAACCCCTATACTTTGTGTGTTGCACTTAAATGTGAAATACTGCATAAAATGGTAAGCAATAAAATATTATACTAAATTATAAAATAAATTATAGTTCAAAAAAAATAAAAAAAACACGCTTTTGTAGAAAATGGAACTAAAAAATAAAAAATAAAATTTAATAAATTTGGATTAAGAATAGTGTAAATGAAAAATAAATGTTTATTATTGTAAAAAGGCATGGGGTTGTAAAATAAAATGTTTATAACTATTGACGCTATGCACCCCACGCTTTAATACAATAATAAAGATTTATTTTTCATTTACACTATTCTTAATCCAAATTTATTACATTTTATTTTTTATTTTTTAGTTAGATTTTCTATAAAAGCGTGTTTTTTTAGTTTTTTTTTTTAATATAATTTATTTTTTGCTTTTTAGTACGATTTGCCAAAGAGTAAGCCTGGAACTGCACGCATGCGTAGTTCGCGCACTAGTTCTATTTCTTTTACTCTCATGCAAAGGATGCGGAAAGAAATTGATGAATCCTGGCGAATTTAATCAGGATAATCGGATATTTTAATCGAATTATTGCATTGTCATCGGTCTTTGACAGGTGTGCAAAGTTTGAATAATAATAATAATAATACTATGGACGCTTCACACCACGTCAATCTGGCCCCGTGCTAAGTATCCGAAGAACTTGTGTTACAGGTACCAGAAAACGGGAAGTATATTTAATACTTTTATACTATACATATATTTAAGATTTTTATTATATTATACACATATTTAATACACATCCATGACCCAGGAACATAGAAAAACTTTTTGTTCCTTCGGCGGGATTCGAACCCGCGACCCCCGGCTTGAGCACCAACGCGCTGAACCACTGAGCCATAGAGGTCGTCGAGAATTAAATCTGATCGTTCAAAGTAAGACAAAATCGAGCCCAAAGGAGTCGGTTACAAGCAAGCAAGCAAACATACAGGTGAAACTAATAAAAGCGTTATAAAAACTTTCATTCTGAACGTCAAAAAGTCTACAACCAGTGATAAACTAACAAGACTAAGTTGCATAAAATATATAAAGGCAAAATCGATCCAGCCGTTTCAGAGATTAGCCGGAACAAACAGACAGACAGACAAAAAATTAATTTTAAAATTGTTTTTTTGTCACAAGTACTTTTATATTCATTTAATGAAAAGCTGTTAATTTAAAATTATAAACAGACACTTCAATTTAATTTTTTTCTAAAGATTTAACACAAGAGTTTAACATTGCTTTAAGACGATTTTCAGCAAAACTTAAGCCAGTTAAATACGTCAAATTATAATAGTACTTATTAATAATGAAGTTAAAAAGTCTTGTAGATTAAATTTTAGTACCGATTTTAAGGCTTAAATTAAGAGCCATAAAATAAACTTCAAACGTAAACTTGAGATCATAAAAATTACGAAACGAAGCCTCAGTAGGTACTTAGTTAATTTGGATTTAAAAAAATTCAAATAAACAAGAAAAGGTAACGAGAGGCGAAAGTTATGAAAAATCTAGTTATATTCGTTAAGAGAAGTTTCGCGAACTCCTTTTATTCGGGATCTCGAAATCGGAAAAATAATAAGCAATTTTTACCTTTGCCTTATCTCAATGTTGAAGATGTTTGTTAAAATAAATTTAGATGCCGGTTATCTTAATTAATGTACCCCGGCCGCTCGTCACACCGTCGCGTAACAATACTTATCATGTAACCCGAATATGTGAAATGAAAAATGTTGTTTTCATTTAAATAATTTCTTGGCACAATATCTGCGTTGCGTAAAGTAACGACCTTTGATACGGTTAGGTTACGAATTTATTGCTCGTTACGCTTTTGTTTCAGAGCTTGCCAATAAATGTCTTTTTTCTTAATTGTTATTTATTTGTAGAACCGACAAAAGTATAGTAAGAATATGGAATTAAGTAAGGATAGGTCAGTACAAAATATTGTTTCTAAGTAGATATTAATATTGTATTATTATTATGAAACTTGGCATGAAAGTTTTGAAACAAATTCTTTTACTTAACTTTGTATTCCTCCATGAGAGCTTTGTGGCTTAGTGGTTAGCGCATCGGCGATCAAGCCGGAGGTCGCGGGTTTGGATCCCGCCAAAAAGACAAAAAGTTTTTCTGTGTTACTGGGTATTGGATATGTAGTATAATAAAAATCTTAAATAAGTGTATTGTATAAAAGTATCAAATATATTTCCGTTGTCTGGTACCTTATTGATACAAGTTCTTCGGATACTTAATACAGGACTAGATTGACGTGGTGTGGAAACGTCCGTAGTCAATATACATATTAATCTAGGTAGCGTCAAATACGGTGTTGTTTAAATATTTAAATGAGGATACGCTTTGCGGACGTAACCAGTCATTCCTCTGGACTAGGCTGACTGTGTTGTGAGAATGCCGCATGTGCTTGGGCAACCATACGATATTTAAAAACCGACTGCCCTAGGTACTACAGTATTTCAAGAGTGGTTACTTTGCTCGGAGAATACTGTATAAATCATCCAATAACAGATGAGAAGACCTAAGTAACATGTTACATAGTCTTATACTGTATTTCTGGCAGTACTGTGTACTCGTCTTGACGAAATTTACATTTTCTAATATTATGCTTAAATTCGAGCTTTCCAGACAGACATCTACATTAACATACTAAACCGTGTGGATGTTAAGTGGAATTTTGTAAAATTCTCCTACATTTGTGATTCAATAAATTATGACAAGATTAAACAGAAATGGTTAAAACGTATGTAAACTTATGTGACATAATTATAATATGTTTAAAAACAAATAAAAAATAAGACACGTGTGAATTTCGCATGGCGTTTTCCGACACTTGACATAATAACGACGTCACAAAAATCACATGGAACTATAATTAACCTTTAATGCGGCGCTTGCCAAAAAATACATAGCACGATAAGTTTCCAAGAATTTAATCTAATTTTACGTTTATACTATTAATGTCTCTCTTCTAGTTATCTTAACTTCGTTATTTCGTATTGTGTTCTATGTACATTTTGTTATATATAGGAAATAAATTGGACTGTTTTAAGTTTACTTTTTAATAAAAATCTAAAAACTGTTCGCCTATAATATCTTGTATTTACCTTAGTAAAATAACTAGATTTGTAATTGATCGGTGTGATAGGCGGATGCAACTATAATGCTAGGCACATCGTTTTCCCGTGATGCCTCTTTTGGGGATTTTGTCGAAATCGGAAAGAACCTGTGTCCGTCCACGCGGATTCATTATAGTGAACTAATTTCAACTTAAAGCGATTTCGTTTACATAAAAAATGTTTGTCTGTAAAATCGGTTTACAGACGATATTTTTACGTGATAACGTCATCACAAGCCGAACGCTTAGGCAGATCGTGCCTCTCTATCGCTTGTTCCGCGCTCTCGCTTGCACGATCGAATCAGGCGGAACGTGACGGTAATCTCGCGGGAAAAAGTTACCGGCATAAAATTAGTCAATGTGTTAAACTAGACGCCTAATTCTCGTAACTATTTGTGATTACTGATTGTAATCCTGTTTCGGTCCGCGCGCTGTCTCGCTCGCGCGCGATAGACGCGTGTGTGAATGCGACACCGCGCGGACCGTAACAGGATTATGATCACAAACTGTTACGAGATTGGGCTTCAGGGTACAAACTTAATATTGAGATCGGTATAGCGACTTTTACCTGAACCGGTAAGTATCGGTAATTAACTTACACTTTTATTTTGCTTTTATTGAATGAATCGTCTTAATATCTAAATCTAATTTTTGTAGGTTGGACCAATCAAAACGTTGTTTGATGTTTATGAGAATACCATTTTGCAGTTTTAACATACCGGGACTGGATTGTAACTGTAATTAGCAGAATCGACCTACTGGATTATAGACTAATTTTATGGCAGCGAAATGTTTTTTTATGCGCGTATGAAGTCGCGTGCCACATGTAATGGGTGATATTTACTGTTCAGTGATATTTACCTATTACTCGGTGACATTAGAGCGCGTGGACTTTCATTAATTTAGGCCCTATTTCAGGACGACCTTTCCGCCCCGACAGAATCGCGACGGGACATCTTTGGGTAGCACTAGTAACTATAATTTTTATAAAAAAAAGTATAGTTTTTTTTTATAAAAAATATAGTTACGGGTTATAACCCGACTACGTAAATAATGCTTATGTTACCCGGGCTATTATTACAAATAAATTGACACCTCATTAATTAAAATTAGATCAGTAGTTAAGGCGCTACGACGGAACAAACATATTACATACATATACTGCCGAAATCATTACCCTTCCTTTTCGCCACATCTGCCACATTCCCTGTACTTTCTAGAATACCTATTTCAGAGGGTCAAGTCTGCTAAATAAAACCTGCAATAAAACAATTACAATTTACAATCAAGTTCTGACACGCTAAAACTGTAAATCGGTATTTTCGTAAACGTTAAACTAACGCGAAACGCGTTCTGATTGGTCCAAACTTCACAAAGTCATTTTACGGTAATAAGTCGCTTCACTTAAAATACAATCAAAGTAAAATGAAACTCTACTTTAAATACGAGAATTGAGGTCTGTCATCAAATGCTTCACATTGGCAATGTCTTTACCAGAGATGTCAAGTACTCGTATATGACAATTCGGACCTGGATAATATTAATATATCGTTTCGGATATATTAAGTTTATGACGAATGTTGATAAAATGCACCTATTTGTTACATTACTTATGTAGAGTTCCAAATGTTATGTAATTAAATTTTAAAAACATTAAGTAACATTAATTACTTAACAAACACAAGTAACTTATGTAAAGGTAATCGTTTGGCCCGAAAAACTAGTAAGTCAACACGTTTAAATTAAATAAACATGTCATATTAAACTACGTCTATATCCGACATGATCCCAAGTTTTTATATCGATTTCGGATACGGATAGTGTTTTATTTCGGAAATCCGATAGTTTCAGGTAACTGAGGTTCAGGTTACAGAGCTCCATAACATCTTTGGTCTCTACTCTGTAGATGGCGAAGTGTGGTCGTCACCTCGCAAGTGTCCGTCGACTTTTCCGATTATTTCTCGACTCCCCCTCAATTATCAAATCCCCTTTTAAAACAGTAAGCAATTGTATATTAAATTCTGTTCAGTATTTTTGAGGATAGTTAGCGAGTTTGTTTGTATTGAGTTTTTCTATCGTTTGTTTTTGGTCTCTTCTGAATTCTGATTTCTTGTAAATACTACTTATACACTCACGAGCATAATAATAGGTGCACGTGAAATATTTATTGAAATATGCAGGGCACAATTATGTGTCATTTATTTGTAAACTAACAGTGAAATATTTGTTTGGAAACGTTCTCTTAGAGTCAGTTCACACCGCGACGATAGGTGACGCTACGCGGCATTTTTAAGATAGCTATTCATGTTATTGAACTTTATTCACTACGCAATAAGATACGCGTTTCATATGACCTCAGTCATACACTTAACGCTGCACATGCGCTGTGCGGCGAGCTGCCACTTTACTTTCAAACTCTTACATAGAAACGTATATCTTCTTGTGTAAAGAATAAAGTTTAATTTTGAATAGCTATCTTAAAAATGCCGCGTAGCGTCCCGTATCGTCGCGGTGTAAACTGACTCTAAGAGAACGTTTCCAAACAAATATTTCACTGCAATTAGGTATGGAGGATAGTTTAGACTCTGGATTAAAACATAGGCTACTTTTATCCCGAAAAAAGTGCAGTTTACGCGGGCGCAGCTGCGGGAAACAGCTAGTATAATTTAATTTAGTAAAGTCAGTACAAAGGTTCCTCTACACGTTCTAATATAATAATTCTAATATTTTGATTATGAAAATCATTTTGCATACACTTATAATAATATCTACATACTTATATTCCTCTCAACGACATAATATACATAATGATCTTTCGCCCGGGGCGTAAGATATGATGTGGCAATAAAAGAAGCCATTAGGTAAGCGGTCAGTAAAAGGTTCGTAGATAAATTGTCGCCTTCGGTATCGGCCAGATCCGTAAAACGGATATGACACGTATATATTATATGTATGTAGCGGATGTAGAGATATGTATGCTCTTGGCAAAGGAGTTTTTTTTTACTGCAATAAATACTGACGAGATAAAAGAGCTGAATTCTAGAGATTTATTTTTCGAATAGAAAAACCCGTGAATGTTATTTTCATTTTATTAAATTCTTCGTAATTCCAACACTTTCTTTGTTAAATGCTATGAAAAACATTCACGCTAATTAGAAAACTAAAAACCATTTAAATTGAGGTTCACTGCAGTATATTTTCAATAACTCGTAGTTTGTTTCAGTATAACAGTCGCAAGCTGTACCTTATGCTAGATTTCTACGCAAGGTGTGTAGCAAATAAATCCTTTTTTTCTCGATGTGTCTGTTTGCCAAGCTACTTGCCCAGCGTGTGTGGGCGCCATAACATGTAACACTACCTATGGCTGGCCCTCGCCCAAATAGATTAGGGTCCAAGATTTTATGAGTCACCATGTTTCGTTTTATTGTCCCGCTGGTGTACAAGTTAGGTGCTAAGTTTTTATGGCCTGCAGTGTACAAACGTTTAACAGCTTGACTGCGACAATTGACTGCAAGCTTGCAGTTTCCGGTGTTACGGGCGGGCAGAATTTTATTCTATTTTCGCAAACTTTTGCCCTCGGCTTCACCCACGGGCCACGGCAAATTGGGTTTTACACGATATGTTAATAATATATATTTATAGCTTATGACACTCACAAATAATGCGGTTTTCTATTGGTAAAGGAATTTTCAATATCGTTTCAGTACATCCAAACCCCTTACAACCTCACAAAATATACTTCGTTATAAACTTTGTATACTTTAAATATTCCTCAAATTAAATTAAAAATAAAACTGAAAACGTACGGAAGTCTCAAAGCGTTTTTGTTTCGTTCAAGTTATAATCTAAACGAGGCTGTCTCTGGAGGCATAGGGTAAGGGTGTTTAGGAATTTCCGGAAGGAACGAGAAAAGCGGGATTTTTAATAAGTTATCAAGGCGAGATAAAGGGCAGAGCCCTGGGTCAAGGGATGGCCCTAAAGAGAGAATGACCCGAGGGCTACCGTGACGGACGAAATTTCATAGACTTTTTCATCAGCTTTAGATCAGCTTAGTATAAAGCTGCCTTGGGGCGATTATATTTTGGAAACAAACAAAAACATTTGCTGTTTGAAGTTTGGCTGAAACAAATATACGTGATTTAATATTTATATATATATGCAGGCTGATCCACCTGATTGTCTGACAAGAAAGATGGTCCATCATGCGTCGGATGGGCATGTAAAAAGTCGGACCTGCGGCTGATCTCTCGCCAGTCGTGACGGTCATCCGTCCCACTGGGTTTCGAGAGTTAAAAGAAAGAGAGAGTGCTCGTATATACTGCGCACACACTTGGGCACTATAAAATTACTTCTGCGTAGCTGGCCTGGTTTCAATGAAACCGGAGTGGGTAGTTATTATATTATGTAAATTATTGGTGGGCCACATTTTTATTACGTATAAACCCTATCCGCAACAACTGGGGATATACAAGTGCGTTACCTGTTTGTAACACAACGCAACCCATTCAAGCCTAATACGGAATGTCAAACCCAATGTCAAGTTAGAATTATTGCATTAATTATAAAATCGATAATACCAAACTTTCTAAGAACAAACAAACAAAATAACCTTCTTTTATAATATGAATGGATTTATAGAAATAAACTGTAAACTTTAGAGCAATGTATCGCCTATGCTCGTAAATACACCTTAGTGGCCATATATTATTTAAAGTTGTAGTAATTCCCGCGTTTGTTTCAATATGCTACGAGCTAGACGGATGCACTACAGTATAAATCGCACGGAACAGAGATGTCACAAACTTTGCTATTTTTAGGACCAGAAGACCAGCTACAACTAATAAATAATTATTCCTGGTATTCTGATCCAAAAAATGTTCAAAAGTTTATACTTTACATTACGCACGCATGTAAAGGAACTCTTATTTTTTTTTTTATTACTAAGTACACTTTTTACCCGACTGGGTTATGTTTTTCGCGCGTATCTTGTATGTTTGTAAATTCCTTTATTACCACGTATCTTCCAAACGGCTGGATGGATGTCGACAATTAAGTTATCGTTAGATTTGTCTCAAAAACCCAAGCTAGTTCATAGAAAAAAATACAAAATGGCGGATTTTGGCCCCAAATTTTAAGTAGTTCAAAAATTTTTTTTAACCAAACCTATCGAGTAGTATATCAAAATAAAGGAAATTAAAAGAGATTTCAAAAATATACATATATGTCATATCATGTCATTGATCAGGAATAATTACAACCGTTTCAATTAAAAAATTCGAATAAATTTGTAATCAATGTATTCAAGTACTTACATTTTTGCTTCAAATCGACAAAGTATATATTGGATAAACTAAAAAAACATATTAAAAAAGTAAATAAACCCGACTGCTGCCGATTTTAATAAATGAGGTGTCAATACATTCATAATAATAGCTCGGGTAACAAAGGCTATATAATATGCGTAGTCGGGTTATTGTTTTTATAATAAAATAAAAAAAAACCCGACTGCAAAAAAAGACAGATACTTAAGCAACGCACTAAAAAGACCGAAACAAGATTGAGAAAACAGACTACGCTATGAAGTATGAGCTGAAAATATAAGTGAAATAATTGACATTATGTTTGGTAGCAGGCGGGACACATTTGAAAATCATAAATCATACAAAAATAAATCAAAACGGTATTTTTTGCGTTGCTTAAGTATCTGTCTTTTTTTGCAGTCAGGTTTTTTATTTTTTTTATTATAAAAACAATAACCCGACTACGCATATTATATAGTCTATATTACCCGGGCTATTATTACGAATCTATTGACACCTCATTTATTAAAATCGGATCTGTAGATTAAGAGCTACGGTGGAACAAACATAGATACATACATAAACTGATCATTACCCTGTACTGACTTCGCCGTAGTCGTGTATTATGACTATCTCGTATAAGCGTGAGTTCACACCGAGGCGCAACGCGGCGCGTCCTTTACGACCCTTAGACGTAACTCTACATGTGGAACTATAGGTTTGACGACCTCTGTGGCTCAGTGGTTAGCGCGTCGGTATTTAAGCCGGAGAAAACTTTTCCTGCCTTCCTGGGTTTTGGATGTGTATTAATATAATATGTATACTATGATAAAAAATTTAAATATGTGTATAGTATAAAAGTGTTATATTAAATATATTTCCGTTGTCTGGTACCTGTGATACAAGTTCCTCGGATACTTAGTACAGGACCAGATTGACGTGGTGTGGAAGCGTCCTAAGCGTATGATAGGTATATGTGGAACTATAAGTATGTAGTACGTACACCGTTTTGTTCCGTGTTGAACCCCTAGAATACAATAGTTTCAAAACAACCCCCGTCCTTCTAACGTAACGACAGACGGGGGTTGAAAATATAGGGATTGAAACCGGAATAAGCCCGTACGCGTACTTACTGCTCTCACAGCTCAATAAATTGCTGTAAGGAGAGCGACAAATGCTTCTCTGGAGACCGATAGCCCATTATCTCGTGTGAGGTAACGTTTTTGGTGTAACGATTATTTAACCCGACTCATGTCTTATATCCTTCCTTGTACTGAGACCCCATTAGTGCGTTGCGTCGCGTCGCGTTTTCGAACGTATGCCACACCTGCGTTGCGTCGCGTCGACGCACGACATCACAATCGTGTATTTTTATACGTGTAAAAATTTAGCTTTTTTTAGCTAGCGTTAGTTAAAACATTCAGAAATAATTAAGTATTACAACTTAATAAAAGTAAAAAGAATTAAGATTTTATGTGTACTTTTGTAATTATCGGAGCCCAAGTCTAGTGATGCAATAATTTGGTCTGGGATGTAAGAAACTAATTAATCCAATTATGTAGCCTTATGAGGGCGACACGGTCGCTCGTTGTGGACCAAATCCTGAATAAAGATTTTAAAAAAACTTTTGTGTAAAAACTCTACAATAATATAGTTAATTATTTAGTTTACTTTCATAAAATACAATATTAGTACCTGGTTAACCGAGCCTTGCTCGGAGTTCTGATAAATTTAAAAAAATAAAAAAATCACAAAACTATTTATCTGACAGCGATTTGAACCCACCACATTCCGAATTTTCTAACAAAACAAAAATTACACATACCAAACTGTCACACGGACTGACATAATAGAGTCGAATCTATTGATATATTGTTGCACGCAGAAATAAAAAACATATATAGCTAAAATATGGGCAGTTTCCCGGGTATAAGATATAGCTACATCGATGATTCTCCCCCAAAACTCCCTGCATACTAAATTTCATGGTAATGCCTGCAGCCGTTTCCGAGATTACGAATACACGATACGATAGTTATATATACAAGATTAGCTCGTTTAAAGTATTTAAAGATTTAAATACTAGACTACTCGACTTGCATAGAAAGCAGCCTAGAGGCTAGAAGGTTTTTTTTAGAAAAAATCTGGTATACAGTACTTAACCCAATACAGAAACGTGCTTTGCCATCAGTTTGTTAGGCAAGACAGGTTACTCATCAACTGTTTATGGCTGCATTAGTTTTCTACAAATAACTTGGCTATAAATAAATACTTGTACACATTAGGCATTACGTTTTGAATTTTAATAGGAATTAAACCAGGGAATATAGAGTTAGACAGGTACAGATAGTGGTCAAAACTAAGGGCTGATTTCACCCATTTAATTGAACGCGATCAGTATACGCAAAATTCTCCTCAGACATGTCCTGATAATACGCTCTTAGTTAGGTTATTTTGATTGTAAATAAGATTGTCATGTTGATTATAAAAGGAAACATAAAACAAGGAATTTACAACCGACATTAGATAAAGATATTCCGAGAGAATTACTCGATAGGCTGGATGAACTAAGGTTGTCAAGTACGCATTAAATTTCCCCTACACAAATCAGTATTTGCAGGGCAAAATTTTCATAGCTAGCAGCAACCCTGGTATTCACTGATTAACATACCCGACTAGATGAACTAGGGTTGCCAATTCCGAATCAATTTTCCCTAAACATTTCCGTATTTGCGCCGGGGACGGGGGGAAATTTTTCCAGCTAGCAACCCTGGTATTCCCTGATTAACATACCCGGCTCGTTATTGGCATATGCATTGTGCCGCCATGACAGCCAGGATTTCCCGCGCAATTGAGCAAATCACAAATAATAGAACGTCAACCGCTCGATAACGAATATATTTTGTATATGGTTTCATCTATGTCTATGGTAACGCGCTGATAATCGTGCTATGAGATGTTCGGCCGCCATTTTTATTCTGAATAAGTGACATGTTCGTGCCGTTGCTACGTCTCGTTTTGCATTTAATAAATTTATCCTAATATCTAATTCCTTAATAATAAAATGACACTGAAAATTACTTTGTATGTTTGGTTAGATTAAGTCCATATAAGATAAGGTAATGATATAAGATGATCTTAAGTCTTGTACATCGTGACTCTTAAGTCTTATGATATAGTATATAATATATTAAGAAGTAAAGGAAGAGAGAGTGCTCTTCCGTACTGCGCACACACTTTGGGCACTAAAAATAAATAATGCCGGACTGGTTTCGGTGAGGAAGCTGTTATTATTTAGAATCTATGGGCCTTTTCGTGCCGTAAAATTTAAGCTTTCATTGGATCGTAATTATTTAATTTTAACGCGAGCACTTTCTCTAACTTTGGCGCCATAATTATTATTAAGTTTAGATTGTCCTGCAGGCTGCAATATCTTCTGCATAGCTGTAATCAAAATTTAATCGCAGTAACCATATTTCAAAATGCGAACTGTCGGAATTCTAAAACCGGCGAACGGCACGGCCATCTTGTTTCCGGTAATAAATTTCAAAAATCGATTCGTACCCCGCACCAGACTCACATTAGGCACCGGAAATGGATCTGACTCCCATTAGGGGATGATGATTATTTCAATCTACCTACATGATTGTTTCGCCCTATTAGTGTGGACTCAATTGTGGTAGTTTTTTAATATTAATTAAATTTCAATCGAAAGAGTTATTGCAGCATGGGATTACTTAATTTGTGTAGAAAAAGAGGACTTTGTAATGGGGGTTTTTAAATTTGTTACATCTGACAGCTTTTTGACAAGGTCCGTCGTGCTACCAAGCGCCGCCTGGTGTCGGCGAAAAAGGAATCGAAAATTGTTATTGACCGTTTTTGATAATACTTACGCCCCCAGATGACGCTTTGTGTGAGCTGGGTGTGCCCCCTAGAGGCAGAAAAAATATCAAACACCCTCATTGTAACGACAAATGAAATGGAATGATGCAATATATAATATAATATCAATATATAAGGTATATATTTAGGCTCGGAGAATGAGAGAGCTTTTAGAATAGAACGATAAAATAATTTAAAAAATATTATAAACATTATAAAAGAAAAAACAAATAAAAATATTTTCGAGACACCAAAATTTTCGTCTCACCGAGATTTCAACCCGAGACACCAATGTGCCAACAATACAAAAAGTCTATCGCTTGCCAAGCCGCCAACCGGATTTGACATTTTAAAACACGCGACGAATGAAAAAAAACACAATATGTAACTTAAAAATTTGCAGTTTCCCAGGGATATGACCTAGCTAGATCAAGTTTTCTACCCCTGAACTCCCTGTATACTAAATTTCCTGGAAATTGCAGCCGTTTCCGAGATTCCGATTGTTTAATACCTAATGTAAAGATGTTTTTTTTTGCCAATAAAGAATTTTTATTAATCTATTCATTTTTAAATACAAGATTTACTCGTTTAAAGTATAAGTGTAATTAATTTTGCTTATGTTTCGTGTATTTTTTCTAAGAAGATTAGGTTAGGAAACATGGACAATCAAATTTAAATTATACTTTAACAAGATTTTATTACTAGGATTCCGCTGTCTGTCTGTCAGTCTGACTGTTTGTCCGCCTCGCGCTTGGCCGGTTTTTCATACCAAGGTAACACCAGCGCGCCCGTAATCTCTATGTCATCATCTAAATCATCTAATCATCTCTATGTTAATAACAATAAGACAGCTACTGGGTCTCGGAGGGGTGTGAGAGGGTACAACAGAGAGGGGGGGGGGATCTTCACAATCCCCGCATCTTGCTTCGCGCCTCCGTTCAAACTGTGAGGAAACAGTGTTAGGTTGCAAATAGTTTACTATAGAAATATTACTGTAAATATATGCTATATACCTACTCTTGCCATAAATACTGAAACAAAGAAAAAAAAAATCTATTGCAAATAACATTTATTACTTTTACAGTGTGTTAGTTTAATACATAAATATAAAGCAATTTAAAATATTAAAAGCTTATTTGAAGTGGTCTCCATTGGCTGCAATACAGTCCTTTAAACGTTGAGGCCAGTTATCAATAGAAGCACGCATTCTTTCCATGGGAAAATTCTTTAC
The DNA here is from genome assembly GCA_037179445.1 of Phengaris alcon alcon. Classification (NCBI taxonomy): domain Eukaryota; kingdom Metazoa; phylum Arthropoda; class Insecta; order Lepidoptera; family Lycaenidae; genus Phengaris; species Phengaris alcon. Next base: position 851,008 of record JAYRCH010000148.1, read on the forward strand.
TGCCAATTGTACGGATTGTTTTAGGGACTCCAAATTATCATGGCATTTAGCCGTACTCTCTAAAACTGACCATAAATCATAATCCAGCGGATTAAGATCGGGACTAGACGACGGCCAGTCTTCAGCTCAGAAGTCCGAAACGTTCATTTCCAACCAAGACTGCGTAGAACGAGCTTTATGACCCGGCGCCGTCTTGCTGGATGGACCATTCTTGGTTCTTGAATATGGTGTTGTTAAGGGGCTTCACTACCTTCTCAATAATAGTATCTCGTTACACTTGTGCCGATGTTTTTATACCTTTTTCACAAAAGTATGGCTCAGTCACTCCTTCATCGCTAATACCCCACCAAACATTACTGAAGTTGGATAGTGCCCACGTTGCACTCTGTCGACTAATTGGGAAGCTTCCTTAGAGCTTTGAGCATAAATACGGTCATTTTGTTTGTTAAAATGTTTCTCAATTGTAAAAAAATTCTCATCCGTAAACAAATTTTTCTGTGACCTCCCTTTGTGGACCGCTTCAGTAGTTGTTTCGATTTTACCACCCTATGGTTTTTTAAATTATCAGTTAAGAAATGACCAGTACGTCTCTTATAGGCTGCAAGTCCTAAGTCATCTTTTAAAATACGCGACAAGGTTCTAGGTATCTTCATCTCCCGAGATAAAATATTTTGCTTTCGGACAGGATTTCTTCGAATTCTTTCCCTTACTGCTTTAACCACCTTTTTCGTACGAACACTACGTGGACGGCCAGATCTGTCACAAACAGAGGAGGTCTCATTGTACCTATTAATAGCCCGGTATACAAACATTTTACTAATACCAAGCGTATGGAGAGTTTAAAAAATTGCATTTAGCTCCATACCTACTTTGTGTAATGCAATCACAGCGATTCGGTTCTCTTTATCACCCCACTCCATTATAATATCGCAAAATATTATACAATCTATTGGAGCCAAAATGAGAAAACCAATGAACAATCATATAAAAATGATTCCAAATTCAAATTTAATATTTTGTTTATTTTTAATTGTAACAGTATTTATGGCTAGACTAAGTATAGTATTTATAGGGTATTCTTAGGGTCAGTTCACACCGGAACGGAACAATACGTGACAGGACGCTGCATTTCTAAGATAGCTAAGTATTCAAAATTGAAATTTATTCTATACACAAGAAGATACACGTTTCATTGTAAAAATCGAATATCAAATTACGCATGTGCAGTGTATGACTTATGTCATACGAACCGTGTATATTTTTGTGTAGTGTTTTTCGAGTTCGAATGACGACGTCAAAATTGTTTGACCCAGTCGGGAGTTTTTTTTTTCTTTTTAATAATTATGGTTATTCTTTCTAAAAATTTATCGACAATAATATATTGTAATGTTATGTCTTTGAGAATAAACTGAAGTGTATAACAAAACATTACGAGCTGTATTTGCAGAGTTTTCTTCAAATACAAGTTGCAACACAAGAAACTCTTCCAATAAATATTATATTATATAAACCGCTACCCAACTTTAAAAGTCTCCGAAAAAACTGTACTCTCAATTTACATCTGATATTTCAATTTATTACACCCCTTCCCCCTACACTTTTCTCCCCCTCTCCCCCGTCAAATCCAATTTCCCATCAAGTTAAATTACCAGTTGGTGTTGACCTTTGGAAGCTCGGAAGAGAGTGATTATAAAAGTTGAGTAATGTTGTGCACGCGTGCATGTGCATGTGTGCAGAGGGGTGTAGATCGGAAACGGTCTTAAACATAGGCCAAAAGTTTTGAATATAATATTTTAGACGAGGCATGTTGCGACAAAAAATGTCCACACTTAAACCTACTTTTGGGGTTGTTTGAGGCAGTAGTGGTTTGAAATTTGTCATCTTGACAAGTTAAGATGATTTAGTAAAGTTTTTTCGGCATACAGAATATTATTTACAGGTACGCAACGTCGACAGTAAATTTATTAGGGTAATAAACTCTTATCTATTCTTATAATTAACCAAATCGCTTAGACCTTCATTGAATCATCCTCAAATCATAATTTATTAGAATGACAGGAATTGAAAGAGCCGCCATCTTTTATTGACAATCAATAGTATGACTGCAGGAAATTACTTAACTCTCCCGTTCCCGTCAATTGCGTTCCTCAAGGGCCTTCACGCGTGGGCGAAGGACCATGTGTGGGTGTGCGTGAGTACACCCTCACATATACTTACGAAAGTTTAAGTCTCCGGTGTGGTAATACTAGCCTACGTCTGATTCGAAAGATCATCTGCTCGTTTCCTGGTTTATAATATTATAAAGATTGGCTATCCAACGTGTCGCCTTTTTACCTCTACTGTATTTTAAGATAAACAGACAAACAGTATACTGCATACATAAAAGTATAATCCAATGACTAAAAACTAAACTTATAAGCTAAATGTGGGCTGGGCGCCCATAACGATATTATTTTTACTAGTAACTTAGCTAACTTCTTAAAATCTTACTAGAGACAAAACCTGTTACAACGACATCATTTATAGCGAAAATCCAGGTATTACGACGTATTTTTCATGTCTGTATTGTTACAATATGAACATTTTAATATCGGTAAAAACGACTATCGACTATTACGGCTATAATTTATAGGTACCTTCAATGTTATTATAACAGGTATTCACAGCTGTAGTTACACGTTATTTTACTCATGTTTCTCATTGTTAAAACCTACACAGTTTAAATGCCTTGCAGTTTAAATCTTAAAATACTCGATGCTACGAGTGCTCTAGTCAACGGCTCGAACTCATTGCGGCGCGCGGGAAAATGCTTGTTATTTCACCTAACACCGGGAAAAAAGGATATAACCAGAAAATAGTAATCTATACTTATAAGAGAAGCTAAAGTGCACACATTCATACAGCTTTGTAAAGTATTTTAGAAAAGGTGTCTTCAAATTACGCAAATCGACACTCAGCTGGTGGTGTTTTATGAAAAACTATATAATATTACTGTCTGAAGTAAACTTATCTCAATTGCTGAGCAATGAGATAAGTTTGTGTCGGTGCGTACTTGTTTTTTTTATTTTAAGTCTTCGTTTGTTTTTTATTTACGGTCAATGTTGCGTCAAAAATCTGATGTTTGGAGGCTATTATCTTCTAAACTAATTAAAATTTTAGAAATATAAGCACGTACCGAGCTAGATAAGTGTAATAAAAATAATTATTACGCTAAAATTTGGGTCTACAATGACAATGACACTATATGTAAGTGTCATTGTCATTGTAGACTATAAGTAAATCACGAAGAGCCTTTGTAAGGAAAACAACCCACTAGTGCTACTCAAAATTGAATTTTATTCACTACACAAAAATATACACGATTCGTATGGCATCAGTCATACACTGCACATGCGCAATTTGATATTCGATTTTTACAATGAAACGTGTATCTTGTAAAAATCTAATATCAAATTAAACAGTAGCCGCCTTGCTAATAAAAATATTTAAACAGTGGATAAGCAGTACATTGTTTTTGCTTATCTGATACGTGAGAAAAGTCGCTTGATAGACAAGGACAAAACATTGTATTGCTTATCCATTGTGTAAATATTTTTATTAGTAAGGGGGAAGGTATATTATTAACCAAAATCTGGACAAAGGAAAATAATATTATTCGACTAGACGTTTCCCGCTGTTTTTCCAATTCAATGCAAACAAACAAACAAACAAACAAATTGAAGGTCTCAAACTAGTCCCTGGCAAAGGTAAAAATATACGCCGCGCCCGGAGGCCGTCGACAAATTTTCGATGACATTTCATCGGAGACAGAAATTTTTACCCCCCAATTACTCGGCACTCGGAGCTTCAAAAAATGCACTAATTGAATTGGGGCAGATCGCTCGCGGCGGGTTCACTGGCCGCAACCGAGGCCCGCGCCAGCTTGGTCACCGATACTGCTGTTCAAGCAATTGGTACTTAAGTTTGAAGTTCAGAGAACCAATGCTCAAAGTTATCTTATGAGTTTGTTTTATGTATGTTTTATGTATGAGTTTGTTTGTTTTATAAATATGTTTGCAATAGAATATAAGGTTTTTTTAAAAGGTGAGTTGCTTGTATTAGATTGTTTTATGGCCTTCAAAGATAGAGACGATATTTTGTTTCATGCTATTTTATCTCTGAATACTTTTTGTAACTGTAGTTCAGTTTAATTATGTTTGTTAGTATTATTGAGAGCAAAAATTTGTTTGTTTGCATTGAATTTGGTTCAATTCGATTTGGTCAATTTTTAGTGCGCACGAAGTCGCGGGCATCATCCTGTAACATATTATCAATATATGAAACCTAAGCCTGAGAAAAATAAAAGTATAAAATCATTTACAAAATATATGATTTATTTTAAAATAATGCACAATTAAACACTCTTCATGGCTTTTAAAACAGACACAATATTTAGGTAATTTTAATTATAACGAGCTGATGATGATGACAGTTAAGTAGCCGTAAACGTAAAACGTTGATTCGGATTTCCATCTCGTAATATACGGCCTACGTCTTTTACGACCGTAGCTACGAGCCGCTACGCCGTAGTGCGTCTACACCGTAGAACTACGTCGTAGCACTCACCAATTTAAACTTTATTATATGGCTTTATAATTTATAGCTTGAAGTGGCGTTGGCTTTAAGTGGTATTTATTTTTATGCACTGGCTTTTGAGTATTTGTGCGCTGTGATAATCTCCACGAAATGAGATGGGTACCGTTTTTGTGTATAGTACATTTGAATTTACAGGATGAAACAGTAATTGAAATTTATTTTATCGTTAGTGATGGAAACGGAACCCTATTTTTAACGGAACCCTAAGATAAGAGTAGCCTAAGTTACGCCTTGTAATATCAGCTATCTACCGGTGAAAGTCCGGTCAAAATCGGTCCGGCCGTTTCAGAGATTAGCCGGAACAAACAAACAGACAGACAAACAGACGGACGGACAGAGAGTAAAAAACAATGCACAGACTTTTTTTGGTCTAGGTACCGTTTGTATTTCATATTATCCATTTAGTGCTAGTTTTTAACTTCTTTCATTTCTCTCTCTCTCTATTTATTTGTATATATCAGCATCAACATTGATAATTCTCATCTGCTTTATTGGTTTGTACTTAGATACCAATAATAATCATCAGCAGCCCTTATTTGAAATACAGCAATATAAAGGAGGTTCATATATTCTTTGAAATATTATTAACAACAAAACAAAAGAGCACAGTACGTAATATGATAATTAAACCGGTTTAATTTAACCCTGAAGCTTCGATACTAGACTACCAGTGGTCAACTGTGCCCGAAGCTCACGTAGTCCAATCTGTATGCTAAACCTCCCCCAGGAGATCCAACCCTCGGGGGGTAAGTTAGGGGTAACATGCGACTGAGTCATGGCCCAAGTTTGGATGTGACGTGCTGAGTTATTAAACGTAATTTGAGTCACAATTAGGAATTACACATGACAGTTGTGTTTATTTTATTTGTTTTGATAGATAGGATAAATATTGTATGCATTTTAAATTCTATCATCGTTTGACGACATCTGTGGCTCAGTGGTTAGCGCGTTGCCGCTCAAATCGGCGGTCGCGTGTTTGAATTCTGCCAGAGAATAAAATATTTTTCTGTCTCCCTAGGTCATGGATGTGTATTAAATATGTGTAATTATGTATTAATATATGAATATTTTAAAAGTAGTAAATATATTTCCGTTGTCTGGTATCCGTAATACAATACTTAGCACGGGACCAGATTGACGTGGTGTGAAGGCTTCCGCTGATGTTGATGATATATTAGTACTAGTATGCTAGTACTAATATATCATTACACACACTGATATGCTAGTAATGATGATGATGATGACGACATGATCGTCGCTCTCTGTGTTCCCGTCACGTAGACAGTCGCCGACACGCGCGACTGTTTGTGTCGGCATTTGTGTGCGGATCACGGGCTACGCCAGGTGTGCGTGTACGTATATATGAAGTCTATAGATCGCTGACTGTTTAAATCAGTCGTCAACATTTCATATTTTGGGTCGTTTTCAAAACCGTCAACTTGAAAATGCTGCACATTAAACGTGTTTCGCTTACACACGCGCAGCACGTACGGATTTTGTGCCGTAGCGCCGGCGCTGAAACAGGCAGCGGTAGGTTTAAAGTGCAATTGAGACGATACTGTCTTGTTAGTGGAACTTTAAATAAAAGGTCAAAAAATGATTTTTCAGTCTTATATAATGCTTATGTTGGTTAATAAAACTACGGTTGTCTCGTCTCTCTCGTCATCATCTCGTAAATGTTTTAATTTCCTACCACTTTTAAAAAAAGATAAAAAATATGAAATATATCAAAAGCGGTCCAAAATACGAAGGGCTCAAATGATTTGTATACACTATCCGTTTCTATATGTCACAGATTGACGACTTTCTACTATACACCTCGTATAATTTAAAACAGTAAAAGGCTAATTTATAATTTTCGTTTTGTGACCTGTTTTTTTTACGGTTCGTCGATTAAGTCCCTCCGTATAACAATTATCCGGGAATAACTCCGTCCGCCAAAAGTTTCCTTTTGTTCGATTGTACTTTTAGACTTTCGATTTTCTAACAAAGGAACAAACTTTATCAAATAATCATTGTGTTCTATTCAGTCCAACTGAAGTTGTTTAGTTAATCATTATTATGGACTTTCGAATTTATTAAATTCCAAGATATTTATCAAACAATGTAGGGTAGGCTCTGTTTTTGGTACTTTGCAGAGTTTTTTCAATCATTCAACTTAATCGAGTATTTCTACTGCCATGAATATAACATAAAAATATTCCATCGACTTCTATGTTAAATGAACTACTAAAAATGTAATAATATCATTACAGGCCTCTGCATGTAGAATTACCTAGTACGTAAAAGTTTCAAGTATTAATAGCACCGAATAGAAAATATAATACACACGTACGTACAGAGAAACAGCTTTCATGAAACGAACCGAATCGATCCAAATTTTGAAAATTTATGGCCACTTAAACGGCCCACAACGTGGATACACCGTATGCTTATAGTAGTGCAATCAAATCGAAAGCTAACTATGTAGCTGTTTATCTATTAGTCTTTCTTTAATCTGCGGTAATAGCGCTTATTTAATTCATTACTAAATGTATACTTATCGCCTAAATGATATTACATTAAAATTATTTTTGACGTTCTAACTATACATGTATATTTAAAAGTGTACAACACTCCTAAGTAAAGTCTAACTGTCAGTTCACATCGAGCCGTGACGCGACGATGCTTGAAAATGCTATAATATTAATGCATAATACGCCGCGTGAAATTTCGATTTTGGTTAGGTATTAAAAAGTGTGCGCTGCGTCACGCCGCGTCGTATCTCGGTAGTCGGTATGAACTGACTCTTAGGAGACATTGGCAGGCGAGGCACGCGTGTGGTAGAGCGCTCCGTCACAAACACACGTTTGCGGAGATTAAGTTAATTTTGTGACAGCCCTATTTTGCGAGGAATGTAAATACGTGTAATTAGACCGTCGTATATCAGGTTTGACAGCCCTGCGCGTAATTAGAATGATATTATATGACAGTTTGGTAAGTTACGATAGATTACAAAGGTTTTCTTAAAATGTACTTATTTTCTATAAAGTAAGGGCTAAAGTAAGGTTTAAGTTGGAGCCAAATAAAAGTCTAAGTAAGAGTGACTAAAGTGTTGTATTTAATTTTTCTTTTTGTGTCAAGAGGACGTAGTCTTGTATGGCATAGTTTTTTCTATCTTTTCCCATAGATTATTTTATCTCACATCTGACACTACAAGAACAAACCTTGTCATGACCAAGCCTGACAATGACTGTAGGCTAGTCATATACCTATGTCCTATATGTCATAGACGAGGCATGTCGAAGCAAAAAGTGTCCATACTTAAACTGTCCTACTTTTGGTGTTATTTGAGGTGTCGAGGTTTGACATTTGTCATCTTGACATATTTTGCTTAATCAGTCCGGTAGTACTTTTCAAAGTCGTAATTTGTACCTTTATCAACATAGTCACACAATTTCATTGCCTTTACTATGTCATTCTAATATCTAATAGTGTACATTGTTGATTATTTTCGGTTTAGGTCTCCACAGGGTCGTTTGAAATTTATGTGATCGTAAATGGTCGCATATCCCTGACTACAATGTACCAGAACTATTTGAATGCTAATGATTTATGTAAGTGCATAGTCTTTATTATTTTATACTGGTTTGTATAAAGATTTAAATAGAATTGGCGAAATAGCGAACCAACACACTACAACAACGAGCGGTGATAATGTTCCAGACTAGTTTACTTATACGAGTTTGAGGGCCCGTTCAGAATCTTCTGATAAGTGTCAAATATCTTATTTGCATGATTTGTCTCTGTCGCTCGATATAAAGTAAGCAGCGATATAAAGTAAAGGATGTCTTCAACTGTAATGACTACAGTCCGTTCAGGGTTATTTTACCTCTGACAGGTCATTTATACCGGCGACATAAGGATCACTCTCATAGAAACTGCAAGGTAAAAAAACTCCGAACGGACTATATTATGTAACTAGCATTTGCCCGCGGCCACGCCCGTGTGAAATCGGTTTAAACGATATCTTTATAATAATCTAAAATTTTTATCCCCCTATTTTACCCTCCTAGGGGCTGAATTTTAGAAAACGCTGAAATACGTAACTCATTATATCTTCCGTACTCAATTCATACGAAATATCATGCAAATATGTCCAAGGAATAAAAAGTTTCATACACACTTTTATCTCCCTTTTTTATGGGGGTTGCATTTTTAAAAATCCTTCCTTAGTGGATGTCATATTATGAGAAAGACGTGTGCAAAATTTAAAATTTATAACCTTAAAGGTTTGGCCTGTGCGTTGATACATCAGTCAACCAGCTTTTACAATACTATACATATAGAAAATGGGATGAAGATATTGACAGTATAATCTACAGCCTCTAAAGTAATTTCCTTTAATTTACAACCATTCATTCCGATTAATGTTTCTAATGAACTGGAAAGATCTGTCAACAAATAGTTTTCTCTGCGAATATTCCTGTATTGTAACATTGACGACGGATTACGTACTCAATCATGTCGTTACTACCTGATAACACAGTTCAAGGGATTTGATTAATTTGGACTTGGAATCGAACAGATTGGACAAACTTGAAACTGCATGTGTGGAAATTGAGTTCCAACTAAAAAGCACAAAGCAATAGAGTGCGACTACTTTTTTAATGTCTTTCGTGAATCGTTTTTCCATCCATGATTGCCGAGGAACATTAGAAATTAGTTGCACCAAAACTTGGTATTTCAGTTTATGACAGTTTGGTGTTGGATGTTGGATCATGTTATTTGATCGTGTGTAGCGACTATAACACGCTAAAATAAATACTTAACAATACTTAATTTAACTGAGAGATATTCATTTGTTTTTAAAAATTAACATTAAAAAACAAAACATCTACGATTTTTCCTCACAAAATATAATTTTTACTACGCTATTAAAATGAGAAATTTGAAGAAAAGAATTTTAGGAAGATATATTTTATAGATATTTGCCGATGAATAATAAATGGATCTATTGTTGGAAGTAATTTAGATCGTCTTTGTCGTAATTTTTTTCCAATAATGTCGCGCCATTTTCTATCTTGATTATATAATATAAGAGTGTAATATTTATTTAAATTGTGGTAATTGGTTTTTTCTCCTGTAAAAAAGTAAAGATATTTAGTGATTTCACACGTGTTTCATTCGTGAAAACTGAGAAATAAAACCGGCCAAGCTCATATGGAGGAATGTACTGCACTAATATTTTTTTAATAATATTACTTAAAAACACATTAGATTATTAAAAATAACGGTACAAATCTCAGATAAATAACTCACAGAACTATGCTTTGATACAATTTTAAATTTTGTCACACGTTGTCATTTGTCTACCTGTCTTTAGTCTTTCATATTCAATACACAAAATTTACATTCTTATTTCGTACTACCTTTTACCCGCAACTCCGCTCGCGTACGGTATCCCACGGGAACGCTGTACTTTTTCGGGATAAAAGTAGCATATGTGTTTATATCAAGAGCTTAAACTTCTACCATACCAAATTGCATAAAAATCCGTTGAGTAGTATTTGTGTATTTGTGTGAAATACTTATACAGGCCATAGCGGTAATTGTGATCACATTGCTTGTCCGCCATTTTCAGGTTATAATTCTATGTAACTCATTGAATGAAAAAATATCATTGTTTTTTTATCGAAAGTTTGATTGATTTAAATAGAAAATGTACTGATTTTATACGCAAACAGAATAAGGACAAAATATAAATGACAAATAATAAAAAGCCTTTTGTTATCCATTTATGATAAACATATTTTACAATTTACTCTATATTGTCTAAAGTGAGTGATTTTGAGAGCGCGTGAACATGTTGTTATATATTCATATAGTATTTCACAATGAATTCTATTTCCCATAAGAATTTGCAGTAAAAGCGAGATATTATCTGAAAACAATATTTGCCATTAATATATTATTCATAATTACTACAAAATAAACTAAGGGACCAAGGGCAAATATGTTCACAATTTTGGCACTTGTGAACATTGCGCTCCATAGAAGCTTTAAAATAACCCGAACGTGTACTTTATGATGTATAATAGGTAACGCATACTCTAATAATCAGCCAATATTCAGCTCTTGGGACAACTGTTACCTTTAATATTGATGATAACAATGCTGATATGCACCAAATGTCACAGTTAATCAGCTAACAGCCGTTTAATTTGTACCCAAATCAAAGTTATATGAGCTGTTACAGCACCTCTAAACTCTTATTAAGCTAGCTAGTACCCTTTGTATTCCATTGTGGACAGTAATACAGCTGATATACAGCACTTTTGTGCTACTTGGGTAGTCTTAAATAAAGTCAAATATACTTTACCACTTCTATATAAGTATACAGAAGTTCCATTTCACATTCACGAGTTCTCTCAAACCGGCTAGACGTTGAACACATTCATACATTCATAACCTTAAGTAGTTTTATTAAAAATAGTTTTGAATGCACATGTTGTTTAGTTGTAAATAGCTCAGGTTTTCCCCGTGTAATGGTCCCACTAAAGCTACACGGGGAGCTGGGGACCCCCACACCCCTGTGGGGGAAGTTGAGACCCCCAGACCTAGGAAAGGGGGACTTTAAACTGCAACACTTGTTTGGAATATTAAACCATACATTAGGCGAAATGTCTTCTTAGACGCTTATTATTACTTATGCTAGTAAACGAATTCTGTTATACTTTAATTAGTGTAATACAATATTTTATACTTCGCTCGTTTCGTGTGGCTGTGACTGTGAAATCTTCTTCTTCTCTTATAAATAAAAATCGATTGCAATTTCAATGTCCCGCTAAAACTGGAGAACGGCTGGTCCGATTTTGCTTATTATAGTCGTGAAATGATTGTGGTAGTTCTGGGAAAGTCTAAATGGTGAGCGATATTGTAACAGTTGTATAGAAATTGCACGACTTAATTTTCCCAAACTAACAGTTCACTGTGTTCATTTTATCACTCGTCTATCAAATATTAATTATAGCTGCATTCAGTTTAGGTACCTGTTTAGTTATTTATTTATTCCAGTTCATAGTTAAGACAGAACAACGTATGTCGGGACAGCTAGTTTAATATAAATAAAAGGTTTTCTTGTGCCTTTTGCATTTGAAATCAAAGTCACCTTTTGCACCATGTCTCGCCATTTCTTTATTGACAATTCAAGGATTTGGGTTATGTAAACCCAATTTATATTTAATTATTATATTTAATTAGCCTTCCATTTATTATTGATTGAATAATATAGTACCTGGGTAACCGAGCTTTGCGCGGAGTTCTGATAAATAAATAAAAAATGAGAGAGAATCATAAAAAAATTATCCTACCGGGATTCGAACCCACAACATTTCAATAATTTCGAGATAAGCAAAAATTGTAAACATACGCGTACCAAACTGCCAATCGGACTGACATAATTGAGTCAAAATTATTGGTACATATGTTGTTATAGGTTAACCTAGCTAGATCGATTTTTTTCGCCCAAAACTCCCTAAAAACCATGGTTATACTTGCAGTTATACTTGCATGTATATATACAGCTATCTTGTATATACAAGATTGACTCGTTTAAAGTATAAGATAAAGAAATTCTTAAAGAAATTCCATTTATATTCTGTTCAGGTCCAATTTAATATAACAGAAAACAAAAAGACTAAATATGACTAAATTAATGTGTCGTAGATTTATGTTATTGCACGCATTATCTTCTATATATATAAAAGGCAAAGCTGATTGACTGATGTATCAACGTACAGGCCAAACTCTAAAGGCTAGAAATTTGAAATTTTGCACACGTATTTCTCATATGACAAGGATTTTTCAAAATTCAACCCCCAACGTGGTAAAATAGGAGATTTAAGTTTGTATGAAACTATTTATTCCTTGGACATATTTGCATAAAATTTCGTATGAATTGAGTACGAAAAAAATTATGAGTTACGTATTTCAGTGTTTTCTAAAATTCAGCCCCTAGGTGGTTAAAATAGGGGATGAAATATTTCAATTTGAATGCTAGTTAACATTAAAATTGAAATAATAATAGTGTATTCTTGTATTTTGTTCTAATTTTGTCCTAGTCGCTTATCAGGGACACGGGCTTGGCAATACTTAATTCGCCTTACATTCATCCATAGAAATTTTATTCATATTCCAAGCCAATCGCACTAACAATATCAGACTAAATCAAACTATATTTATACAGATTTAAAAGGCATTTGAAGAGGCTCATTGGAGACAGTTGAACAGAGCTGGGCCAATATCCGACAGGAAGCGGCAGCTCTGCTCCGGCAGCGGATAGAGGGGCGACACACACTTTACCGCAGAGCTTTATGGCCGTTTTTTATTTGAATTGAACATAATGTTTGGTCTACACTAGTCTGTACTATAATATTATATTATAAAAAGGAAAGAGTAGTTTGTTTGCATTGAATAGGCTCCGAAACTACTTGACCGATTTTGATGGAATTAGGCACAGATGTATATTAGACCACGGGGAAAGGATGTAGGCTACTTTTTATCGTGGTAAAATGTACGGTTTCCTCAGATACGTAATATAGAGAGGAAATATTTGATTGTTTATTGCTTTGAATAGGCTCCGCAACTACTAGACTGATTTTGATGAAAACTTCACAGGTATAGATCACGCAGAAGGACAAAGACAAAATGTACGGTTTCCGTGAGATCTCCTTTTGCGCGCATTAAGTCGCGGGCAACATCTTGCTAAATATATATCCGTCCAGTTTAATTAACATAAGACTCTACTGAGTGTATTGTATCGGCAATGTGATATTGCCGTCGAATAGATATTTGGTAGTTGTTAGACTTCGTGACTATATTTATCTCATGTCACGACATGAGATAAATATAGTCATTATAACATCCAATAATTATCGTCATGTTTACTGTGTATAGACTTGTCTTATACATGAGAACAGGCTATTGCATACATTTAACCAAGATCTTCATACATTTAGCCAAGATTTTCATACAAGGTAAAAGTAGCGCCATCTATTAAAAAAAGATCGATCTACGATGTAAACGATCGAAATAAGGCTTGTAATGGCTTCTGTTATTTGTGATAACAAACTTAATTCTATTTTTACCTATAATATTATCATATCTCGTCCATCTTTTTTACTCGTTGTAATTTACAGCGCAACGCCGACCTCTATATTGTCAATTGCAAAATTCTAGTGCGCCCATGGGGCACTCAAAGTAAGGTCATTTTAGCCTCGATATGACCCGCCCCTTATATATACTAGGTATATGTTATACTGTGGTAAAAGTGTGTGAAGTCCCTAAGCGAACGCGAAACTAATTGACATTACGAGAACGGCGCGGTGACTTGACGGATACCTTTGAGGGCCGCAAGGTGGATGAATTTGGATGAAGTGGATAGATTTGGATGAGGTAGATGGGTTGGATGAATGAGGCGATCGGATGAAACGAATGATGTGGCCATGTACGAAATTCACTGTTCATTTGCCTGTAAAATATGCACTAGATACCTTAAGTGTAGATTGTAGATAGTTTAATGGTTTCTAACTTACCCACAAAGCCAACTAAGAACATTTACTTATTGATATTATATTTCAACTTAGTCTACCCGTAAAGTATAAATTAAAACTACATGGGTAACCGAGCTTTGATCGGAATTTTGATAAATTTTAAAAAATAAAAATAATTACAAAAATATATATGTGACCGGAATTCGAACCTACAACATTACGAATTTTCGAGCAAAACAAAAATTATACAACGCATACCTAACTGCCAATCGGTCGAATACTGCCAAAATAGTGTCGAAATGATTAAAATATTGTTGAACTACGAAAGAAAAAACATATTATAAAGCTTAAAAATGCGCAGTTTTGCAAGGCTAAGATCTACATCGTAGCTAGATCGATTTTTCTCCCCCAAATCCCCCACCATACTAAATTTCATGGTAATACATGCAGCCGTTTCGATATTATAGATATATATATACAAGATTGTCTCCTTTAATAAGATAAAATATAAACCGCAAATGAATTCTTTAAAATAGCTACTACATACTAACATTTGCTCGTTTTTTGGGAACATTATCTTGTTAAATATCATCGTAACTATGTTATCCGTTTGTTAAGCCCCCACCAAACCACACGGTGAAACAACGTTATTTTATGCCGGTTCTTTGTGAACCCGTGACATTTGAACTCCGAACTATCAAATCACACGGCTTCTTAAGTTTGTCATCAGGTAAATTACTAGCTTGACTGCCATGTACACCACATAAACACGTACATAAACTTAGATGGGTAAAGTAGTTTTCGGCGCAAATCCGGCCGCTTCGAATGTGATTTATCTGTATGTAGGTAAAGGATATAACGGCGTGGAACGTGTGGGCGGTACGGTCGGTGATGGAAATAGGTGTACATTAGTGGCGTAAGGTTCCTATCGGCTTCCCTTCCCACTTACCTTTTGAAGAACCTCATCCAAATCCCTACCTTTTATACGGGCTAGGGCTTCCCTATGAAGGAGAACCAGCCTTCGCCACTGGTGTACATGTCAATCAATGGTGTCAATCAAAAGTTATTGGTAACGGCTTCCAACGTCTTTGTGGACACAGCTGTGGAAAGGACCTAACTCCTTTCTACAGCTGTGTCCACAAGGACGTTCATTCTTGTTTTTAGACACAGACCACATCGTAATATTACTGCATGAGCGTACAATATAAACAATGATAATATTGTTGAACATAACAAAAGTCCTTAGTCATGTATATTATGCGTTACGGACATAAAAATGTGTTTTATGTAATAATAAATTATTTTTGTAAACATACGTATGCGAGAACGATTCATGGATGGGACGCCTTCAAAAATGTTAATTGATAGCTTTAATATAACTACAGAATCTAGTATCTACACATTTCTTTGCAGCTTTTCCAACTTTATTTTAAACCTGATGCCTAATACACACTAGAGGCCACCCTGTGGCCGAAATTCGCCCATAATAATACATTTAATTTTGAAAGTTTGATTTTGAGAAGCGTTCTTTTGGCTCTTAGATAGAAAAAAAAATAAAATTAAAAAGGTCGTGTTTTTATAAATTGTCCCCTTACTAATAAAAATATTTACACAACGGATAACCAATACAACGTTGCTATCTTTGTCTGATACGTTGGAAAAGTCACTTGACAGACAAAGTCAGCAACGTTGTTTAAGTTATCCGTTGTGTAAACATTTTTATTAGTAAGGGGGTATACGAAGGGAGGTATCTAAGCATTATTGAAAAAAAAACTAGCTTTCTACACACCTTTCTCTACATAAGTTTTATTTAATCGGCCTAATTTCATACTCATTTCTGTACCGAAAGTTTTTACTTCAAGTGTTAGTATAATAATTATGAACCAAGCTTATAGAAAAAGTATAAATCCTCAGTATGAGCGTTTTTCATCTTATTTCGTAAAGTGTACACGCACTTATTGATTTATCCCGGAGCTCTCGACATAAATGTAACTGAATGTGAAATTGCTAAATTTCAAAGTTGACTGAGTACAGGAGCTGCGCTGAACTGCCCACCTGTACATAATGTACAGAAAATAACCGAAAGAACAGCATAGTAACACAATAGAGATGAAAATCTAACATGAGCGTCGAGTTGTCAGATTTGACATTGATATTTGACTTAACATGAATGTTGCTGTCCGATTTCGCACATTTTTTTTTCTGAACAGCTTTTAGCATGACCCATCAGCATCCTCTTATAGTTTAAACATGACAGGGGGGACAATGTTGCAAACCACTTTGGGGGTCGATAACTCGAAAGTGGTTTACATTATAAAAAAATCATGTTTGAAACCTCCGCGTTTTTGATGACTATATTTTTTTATAAAAACTATAACTCGACTACGTAAATTATATAGGCTATGTTACCCGGGCTATTATTACGAATCTATTGACACCTAATTAATTAAAATCGGATCAGTAGCTTAGGCGCTACGATGGAACAAACATACATACATATTACATGCATACATACATACATATATAGACGGCCAAAATCATTCCATTCCTTTTTCGCTTCGCCGTAGTCGGGTTAAAATTACATTTAAAAATCGAAAAACTCTATCTTAAATAATCTTATTACGCGGCGAATGAAAAAACCCAAAACTCCACGCATACTAAATTTCATGGAAATACTTGCAGCCGTTTCCGAGATTATAATTATATATATACAAGATTAGCTCGTTTAAATTATAAGATAAGATTATTTGAGGCTATTGAAAATGTGAAAAGAAATGTGATACATAATTATTTTATTCTTCGTTTTATTAATAACCCTAAGGTATTAAGGGAATTACAATCAAACACAAATAAGAAAGTGAAATTTCGGTATCTAACAAGTTAAATTATAATAAATTTTATACTCAAGAAAAGGCTTTTTTAGGTCTTCGGAAAAATGGGAATATTATTTTTTTGAGTTAATTTTGTACAAGCGACTGTGTTTAGTTTATTTAATTAAAGCTGTAACTTATGAAAACCATTTTAATTATCTTATAATAGGTACCATGAATAAAATTCATCTCTGAAACACATTCGTTTGACGGATTATTGTACTATTGATAATTTCCCGGTACGCTCAATTAATACCTTTATGCTCGCTCCTGGTTCCTGGAAATAATTTGCGTAACGCTACGGTTGTAGGTGGTCTACGGCGTAGCACAGTTCTGTATACAGACTACGGCGTAGCGCTCCGGCGTAGGCTACGGCGTAGCAAATTACGTAGCGCGGCTTACTATAAAGCTTACTAAAAAGTAAAATATACAAAATACATTGCACACTAAAATATACAAAATATAATGTTGCTTGCCTGGTTCGAGTATTGATAAATGCTTACCCGCAGTGGGCCAGCGTGGAGTATATGCCTTACAGACACACCAGAAGATAAATAAATGATCAATGACATCTGTGGCTCAGTGGTTAACTCGTCACCGGATTGGCGCGGGTGGTCGCGGGTTCGAATCCTCCTAAGGATAAAATGTTTTCGACGAATATTAAGTACTTATAATAAGTATAGTATAATAAAAACCTTAAATATATTATATCTATTATATTGTATCTGTTGTCTGTTACCTCTGATACAAGTTCTTCGTATCAGATTGACCTGTTTAAAAAAAAAAACTACTAATATTATAAATGTGAAAGTTTGTGAGGATGGATAAATGGATGGATGGATGTTTGTTACACTTTCACGCCAAAACCACTGAACGTATTTTGATGAAATTTGTTATGATTATAGCTAGAGCTCTGGATTAAAACATAGGCTACTTTTTATCCCGAAGCAATACAGTGTTCCCGTGTGATATTGTATTTACGCGGATGGCGCCGCGGGCAATAGCTAGTCGTCTATAATTTTCCTCGAATCATGCTAATGCAAAAAGCCAAAAGGCTTTTCCTACAACTTGTACGTTACGTCGTGTCTCTATTTGTCTGCTACCCCTCCCCCTTCCGTTCCAACAACCCCCTCTGTCATCTGCAAAACAAAACAACAATATTTTAACAATCGCGACAAACTGTACAAACAACTGTGTGTTTGGGAAAGTTTTTGTAATCACCTGTTACGTATACGACATTAGATATTATTGTTACTTTTATTATTATTGTTATTGTTAGTTCCTCCTACTTTATTTTCTTGTCTTACTTACTTATTATAAATTTGAAAGTTGTGAAAAAGTGAGGATGAATGGGGTGGATGGATGTTTGTTACTCTTTCACGCAATGAAATGGATTTTGATGAAATTTTGTATGGTAGTTATTTAAGCTCTGGATTAACACATATGCCAATTTTTAACCGACTTCCAAAAAAGGAGGCGGTTATACGTTCGGCTGTATATATATATTTGTATGTTCAACGATAACTCCGG
The DNA here is from genome assembly GCA_037179445.1 of Phengaris alcon alcon. Lineage (NCBI taxonomy): Eukaryota > Metazoa > Arthropoda > Insecta > Lepidoptera > Lycaenidae > Phengaris > Phengaris alcon. The sequence continues at coordinate 869,576 of JAYRCH010000148.1, forward strand.
CTTCTGTTGACCGATTTTCAAATATATTTTTTTTATGTAACGGGCATAATCCCAAGTTGGTGACAACGGGAACCTAATGATGGCATCAATGAGGAATCGAGGGAAATTTATATGGACACATATAGTGACTTCGACTTTTCCTGAAGTAACCCAAGGAGATGCTACCAAAAAGCAAAATTTTGCACCAATGTATACCCTGGATCCAAAAGTACTGAACAGAACTCCTCATTATCTAAAGATACGCGTTTGGAAATTTCGACATTGCTTAAGGAACTGCAAGCATATGCCATTATGTAACTTATAGTTCATCATCGTCGTCATATTATATACAATACCTAATGGAAGCTTGGCGCGTATTCAATTATACATTCGATCGTTAATTTTTAAAGGTCTTAAAATATGTTATTAATAATATAACAAATACGTCTCAAAAGAGAAATATTATTATTTTTAAACAAAAAATTAAACCGACTTCCAAAGTTTTAAATTTGGCTAAAATTTTAACTATTTCTTTTACATCATAATTTTGAAATCGGTACCAGCAAACTTAAACGTGAGCTCTATAAAATAATGATTTATCAGGATATTGTTTGGGCTGGTACCGACTTCAAAATAATGAAGATTGTCAAGAGAAATAGTTAAAATTTTATCCGAATTTAAAAGGGGAATTATTTAGAAAATAAGATTTATCTCATACTTTTTCGTGCCTTTTTTACTTTGGAAGTCGGTTTAATTTTCTGTTTAAAAATAATAATTATCCCGAAAAAGTACAGTGTTCCCGTGGGATACTGTATTTACGCGGGCGGAGCCGCGGGCTAAAGATAGTACTTAATAATCACGTCTATTCTTAAACCTTATTTTCGAATAAGGAAGTACAATGCAAATCCAACTAGCCGCGCCCTATAATAAGGCTGCAAGGGCGGGAGCAGTACTTCAGAGCCCTTCGTTAATTGTCATCGAGCCGTCCCTCTCATTAGGTGGACGCGCTCGTCTTTTATTCGGCATCTCGTTTATACAAAGTTTTTCAAAGGTTTGTTAATTGTAACACTTATTACTGTGGTGGTCTTTGAATGGATATTGATTGTATAATGTATGGTCTGACAAATGTCCGCGATCAGAATATTTTACATCGACTTCCAAAAGGAGGTTACTAAGTTGTCGAAATATTTCTATATTATTAGTACTTTCGCTAAGGAGCCGATGAATTTTAAGTATTGACGTGATAACGTCTTATAAATCGATGGAGCCGGCTGCACGCACGAAAAAACATGACGTCATGCGTTACCTGTTACCCGTTATCGTTACCAAGTACCTTTATCAAGTAGACAAGTACTTTACCTCATTATTATTAATATTATTTATATAATGTTGTTGTTGTTGTTGTTGTTGACGTTGTCACGTTAAACTATCGTCAGTAAACCGACTTTACAGACAACCGGTATTTTTTACATTACGTTTATAATGTACTAGATATTGCCCCCGACTTTGTACGTGCAAATGAAAATGACCCTGGAACCTTGCACTTTGCCGCGATAAAAGCCTATATCCTTCCCCGTGGTCTATATCTGTGCCAAATTTCATCAAAATCGGTCCAGTAGTTTCGAAGACTATTCGATGCAAAAAAACTAACAACCTTCCCTCTTTATAATATTAGTATAGATTAAGAATCCATTTTTAGCACTTCCAGCCGCTTTGTAATCGCCCTTAATATATTTTACATCTGTTGTTACTTTTCTAACTGTACATCTCCTTGTTGCAGACGAGCACACCTGCGCAGCTGCCTGGAGAAGCTGAAGGACATGGTGCCGCTGGGCCCCGAGGCCTCGCGCCACACCACTCTGGGCCTGCTCACCAAAGCCAAACGGTTCATAAAGGTGCGTAGCAGTGGGGGGTTCAGGTTTTCTAGTACTATCATAAATGTGAAAGTTCGTGAGGATGGAGGTATGGATGGATGGATGTTTGTTACTCTTTCACACAAAAACGAACGAATTTCGATGAAATTTTGTATGGTAGTAGTTTAGGCTCTGGATTAATACAAAGGCTACTTTTTATTCCGAAAAAGTACAGTATTCCCGTGGGTTACTATATTTTCATGGGTGGAGTCGCGGGAAAAAGCTAGTATTGTATATAGGACATGGTGCCGCTGGGCCCCGAGGCGTCGCACCTGACCACCCTGGGTCTGCTCACCAAAGCCAAACAGTTCATAAAGGTTTTAATATTCAACAAGGTACTTACTGGTCATCAATAAAACAAAATTAATTATTTTAAACACCCCCGATATTGTCAAACAGTGAGCGAGCTAATGATGATGAGTTATAGCCAGAATCCATGTCGATCACGTCAGCTTTTAAACATAAAAAACCGCATAAAAATCCACGATCCCACAGACAGACTTCAGACAAATCAAACTTATAACACCCCTCTTTTCGCGTCGGGAATTAAATATGAAACTAACTAGGAGTAAAGTTATGCAAGTAATATTTTAATATGTAGTTTTTCAGGCTGAGACACTTTTGTAAACGCACGTTAGCAGAGCATGCGTTTGAAAGCATCCGTTGTAGTGCTCTTTTCGCCTAAAGAAGCCTATTAATACACAATATATTATGTTTTGCGCTATCAAAGTCTATGAATTCGTATGCTTTATGCTTTTTACATTCAGTTTTGTTAGTATTATCTATATTTTAACTTCAATTGCTATCGTGATTTAAATGACGTGGTTGTTAAACTTTTTTAATAAAAATTTTAAAGCCGCTTTCAGGGCCTTAAATTTTTGACCTCACAAAATCTAGCTCTGGATACCCAACTAGTCGCATAAAACTCTGATTTGAACTACAAACTTTTAGGCTAAAACGGGCCCCAACTTTTCATCAGAGCTAGATCCCCAAATAAACCAAATGAGAATTCGTCAACAGCCTAATAGTTGTGAGAGTTATAAACAAAGCAATGCTAAGGGTTGGCGCGTTTCCGCCCGCCACCGCTTCCGGTTTCCGCCCCGACCTCCAACACCCCCGACACCCCCCACTACCGACACCTTGTAGGGCTGCCACACGTTGGGATAAAGCTGGATAGTCTGATAGTCAGGATAGTCTGGCTTTTTGGTTACGTGTCCGGCATTTTAAATGACCTTGCTTGCTTTTTTAGCGGACAAGTTAAAAAAAAACAATGTAAAGAGAGCTTTATTTTACATTAAGCAAACTTAATGTTCAACTAAAAATTAAAAAGGATATCCGTCTTTTTACCCAAATATCCGGCTATCTGTTAAATATTATAATTGTATCATGCCATACTAAAAATTAAGTAATTGGTGGTTTTTTTTTACCAAATTGTCCCGTTAAAGTCTGCCCGCCTTTTAGGTTAAGGCTTGGCAACCCTACGGGAAGGACGCCTCATACAACTCTCAGAGTTTTGTGACGTATGCTCAATGATTCTTTGTCAGAGGTTTCGGCGCCGAAGCTTCTTCACAAAAATTTTACAGTTTTTTCAACACGTTTTCTTTGGCAGCATATTTTATGTAGAAATGTTTTGCTCACATTTATTGTGACTTTTTTATATTAAAAATTCCATCTGATTTCGTTCCTACATTTCACCTTAAAAATTTAACGCTCGCATAAAAATAAATAGAATATTAAACTTTGTTTTTGAATGAAATAAACGAAAAAATTATAATATTATCATCTTATGTTCGTCATATAGCTATTGAAGAAAACAACGATAACAATTCCTTTAATCCTTTGTTCACGGCAATACTTCACCGAGCTCTATCGACTTCCTATTGCCAAATGCCATTAAGGGTCAGCTCACACCGAGACGCGGCGCGGCGCGCAAGATAGCGATTCGAAATTGAAAATTATTCACCACACAAAGAGATACACGTTTCATTGTAAGAGCGGCGCCGCTAGCACAGACCTAGATTACTTCTTATGGTTAATTCACACCGAAACGAAACGAGTATAGAATTATTATAGATACAGGACATGAGTCATACACTGTACATGCGCTATGCAGCGTGCAATGTGACATTCGAAATCTTACAATGAAACGTGTATCTTCTTGTGTAATGAATAAAGTTGAATGTTGAATAGCTATATAAATGCAGCGCCGCGTATCGTCACGGTGTGAACTGACCCTAAGTCCTTCACTGTACGAACCCCGTATAAACTAAAACATTCCTTCACATCCTGTACAATGTCAACAGGGTGCTTCATGCAGGTCGTTACGATCAACTTGACGGCGACGATACATTCACAAACAACTTTCACGCAATTAGCGCCGCAAAACCACCAGATGTATCGAGATATTAGGGTAAAGTGGTCATTGGCCGGTTAGTAATATAAAGACATCCTTAGAATTACTTAGCTGCTATATTATAACGCAACTACTAAATAAAAATATTTACTCAACTGATTAGAGGTTCAATGTTGCTGCCTTTGTCTGTCAAGTGACTTTTTCAACGTATCAAACAAAGAACATTAAATAGCTAATCAGTTGTGTAAATAATATTATTAGTGCGGGGTGGAATAATCTTATTGTAAGAGTGCACGATGTGTATTATACACAATTGACCGACCTCTGTGGCTCAGTGGTTAGCGCATTGGTGCTCAAGCCGGAGGTTGCGGGTTCGAATCCCTACACAGAACAAAAAAGTTTTCTGTGTTCCTGGGTGTGGGTGTGTATTAAATATGTGTATAATATAATAAAATTTTAAAATCTATGTGTAGTATGAAAGTATTAAATATATTTCAGTTGTCTGGTACCCGTAACACAAGTTCTTCGGATACTTACCACGGGGCCAAACTGACGTGGTGTGAAACGTCCATAGATATATTTAAAAAAATCGTATAAAAATATATAATATTATATTCGATCAATGACAATGATAGAAATAACAAATATATTATAATCGCGTTGAAAATACAGTGAGGCATCAGTGCATAATATGTCAAAATTTACCAATGACTCATAAGCCAAGATCACATTTACCAATTGCATTAAGCCATTTTGACATTTGCATTGATAACTCACTGTATAAGATACCTATCATAAAACCGAAATAATCGACTATTTTGATAATCATCATCAACATTATTTTTAAGAGTCGGTCTAATAACTTCTCGCAAGCTCATAATGTCTAAATAGCGTAAATTATTCTACAAATCTAGCGGTTATGAGTTATGACGTAAACATTTGTGTAATATAATAGCCAACGAGTGGTCCCATTACCATACCGTCTACCCTATCTCGAAACACCTTAAGATATATTAAGGTAACTCGGTCGTTACTTGTCGAAGTGACTCGTCGTTTCTATTATTACATTCTGAACAACTTTGAACATCTATTATAAATAGCTGATGTTTAGGCAGCCATGTTTGAAGATTCAAACTAATTAATTTAAAAGCCTTATGACGCCGAGCTTGGCTGAGTTAAAGTTATCAAAATGTTATAGCAAACTTTGTCATTTGAATGTTGTATTTATATATAGTCGATGAAATTAAAATAGAATCCTTAATTTAGAGAATGATAGGGACGCCACAAATACTATAATATGATACGACTTTGGGTCCAGAAAGAAAATAGCAAGACATTAAATTTGTTATGGTTCCATAGTTCTGCAAGGAACCCTTATAGTTTCGCTCTGTCTATCCAACTGTCTGTATGTATATCTGTCTATTTGTCCGCCCGTAATTATGATTATGAATGTATAAACAATGGTATAGTTATAGATTGTGTATAGATCTCGGTTTTGGCATCATAAAACCATAATAATTTTATATTTTAGAGGTGGCTCTCCTATTGCGCGTTCATAGTTACGGAGCCCGCCTTAGACATGACCTGACGTGCTCTTGGTTAGGTTATTTTAAATGTAAGTCGATCTTGGTGTAGCTAATGTCTTAGATATGTGACGGGGCTTACGGCACAGTTACGGCAGCGTTCACTTCAATGGGCTGTTTATCGACAATATTTACCTACCCGATCCCCACTTCTTGTATTTAACTTAGGCTTTTAGTTTAATTTCAATGAATTTTGAATAAATTGTCTTGATATCATAAACTGATTATTGGATTTTGGACGAATCAAAAGGCGTTTGACGTTTATAGGAATACCATATTGCTTCAGAACGAGACTGCATCGAAACTGTATTATTTTAAGATTTAATTAGCAGAATCGACCTGCAGCCTACAGGGATCAAACAAAAAGATTATGTTTTTGTTGTAATTTTTTTTTTATTATTATTTTCTTTTCTTATACGTTAACATTATCTCATGCACCCAGCTACATTTCTACTTTATTTTTCGTATAAATTCGTTAAAAACGTATAGCCGGTGTCCACAGTGGCGTATATATCTTAGTTCTACGTAATTTATGGCCCCCGGCCCACCGCCAAGGGCCGGCTTATAATTATTTTCGACCTGCATTTACCCGGGGGAAACTTTCGCTATAACTCTTTAAAATATGATCTTATTTTTCCGTTAAACTTGCTCTTGTAGAAGTTTCATTTCTCACATTTAACAGTCTAACACATGAATAAAAACAAATAATTATTAAATTACTGGCCTTTTATTATCCCGAAAACTAACACTCGTACATACCGACTGGACCTCCAAAGTGACTGTCTGTCATCGTCAACATACATCGTCTCTCAGACACAAAATTGCTCACACTCACACATTCACACATACATGGTTCCTACACTCTCACCACCTGATGCTCATCTTCTAGCAAATATAATATTTTTGGAACGAAGTTCCTTATCGCGCGTTGCGAAAGGGGGCTAGACGGAAAAATATAAGACTGTAACGACACTTTTTGCTATAGTTGTAAGCCGTGCGGCGTGCGCGTGTTTCACTGTCTGTCTGTCTCTCTCTCTCTTTCTCTCAATTATTACTAAAATTGAGCCTACTGATTCAGTTTATATTACATTATATTTGTTAATAATAAAAAAAATATTATTTTATAACTTAAAACAAATGAAATTTTATTACAATTCCTTCACTAATTAATCGAAAGGATGGAACTTCGTTTCATCCGGGTGGATGAAACGAAGTTCCATCCCTTGACACCTCTCAAGTTATTTTATCTCTCTCGTTCTTCGTATTTAATTAAAAGAGAAAGCATGATATTTTAGCCCAGGGTTAACTTTAAGGTCTGCGCAAGTGGGCCTAAATGGATTTATCTCACTGTAAATTACAATTTTACGTAGCAGTTTAAAAAAAATAATAAAAAATTAAGCATCTCTTGCCATCTTAACGTCAACTTGTTCAAAAAGAAACTAACATAGTTCTAACACCTACAATACATTAAAAACTTTACCAATATCGACGACGTTGCTGGCCGCAGTGGGCACTGGGCACGCCGGATAATTACGCCCCTGATATTTATGGCGGGGCCCACCGAGGTCTTGCTCGGTCATCGAGCCGGTGATTAATGCAGCCTACTACCTACACCTACCCGGTAGTGAAATTGGTCATTTGGTCAATAAAAATTGTTTTTAGTACAATAAATTTATATAGTAACGCGAACCTAAATAATGCAAAGATAATAGAAAACGATTAACGTTGTAGTAATCAGCAACACTAGAGGAGCTGTAAGTGTTGCTAGCCTGTTACAAGGTACTGTCTACCACTCTTTCGATTTTACAGTCAATCCAAAATTTCGACATGCACCTTATTTTACACAGCTGTTAATAAATTTATATAGTAACGCGAACGTAAATAATGCAAAGATAATAGAAAACGATTAACGTTTGTAGTAATCAGCAACACTAGAGGAGCTGTAAGTGTTGCTAGCCTGTTACAAGGTACTGTCTACCACTCTTTCGATTTTACAGTCAATCCAAAATTTCGACATGCACCTTATTTTACACAGCTGTTAATAAATTTATATAGTAACGCGAACGTAAATAATGCAAAGATAATAGAAAACGATTAACGTTTGTAGTAATCAGCCACACTAGAGGAGCTGTAAGTGTTGCTAGCCTGTTACAAGGTACTGTCTACCACTCTTTCGATTTTACAGTCAATCCAAAATTTCGACATGCACCTTATTTTACACAGCTGTTAATAAATTTATATAGTAACGCGAACGTAAATAATGCAAAGATAATAGAAAACGATTAACGTTTGTAGTAATCAGCCACACTAGAGGAGCTGTAAGTGTTGCTAGCCTGTTACAAGGTACTGTCTACCACTCTTTCGATTTTACAGTCAATCCAAAATTTCGACATGCACCTTATTTTACACAGCTGTTAATGTTAGATTATCATAATCAATTACAATTATTTATTATACTAACGCTCATAGGAAAAAGGACCAAAATATTTGATTTCATATTTTTTTACCGCTTCTCAAACTTTTTCCATAACATATCCACTGTATAGTGTGTAATATAATCTGTATGCGGGCGACGCGAACGCCATCTGACCATGAATTATTTAGCGAGTGTCCCGCCACTGGAGTCGAAATAGCAGTCAATAACTGGTGTGGAATAAGTGATTGTGACGTCACTGACTTGGAAATTGACGCTGACAATTACGATTTCTACATATTTATAGAAAAATGTATGCCACTAATAAATGTCTAGATAGCTTATTATTAGTTACCTGTAACAAATGCAGTCCTCTAATAAAAAAAAACGTTACTATGAGCATGCCAGGAAGTGCCTAAGGACGGTTTCGTAACTATCAACGCGCTGAAGGTTTTCTATTCATTACTTCAAAATTTATTGTCCGATTTCACTTAAAATAATTTCCCTAAAGAGTTTTTAGCATGATCGATCAGCATGGAAACTTACAAGTTTATATCTGTTATACTTAAGAAATGCCGGAAGGTGTGGGGGAGGACGTTACAAAATAGAGAAAAAACAACCTACAAATCAGTTCATTCTTGTGTCGTATTTAATGTTAATGGTGATACATTGCTTTTGGTGTAATATTTCCTAATATAAGTAGATTTACTGATGTTTATTTTATTGCATTTGTCATGAAAAGGGAAAGAAATAAAACAGGAAGTCGTGAAATGCATAACGCATAAAGAAAGAAGGGGAAATGGGATCAATGCGCCTCAATTATTCATAAACTACATGCTCCCCGTGACTTCTTACGTACAAAATCAAATCCTGACGGAACGGTACGTTTTTCCGCGATAAAATACTTTTTGCAGGCTACTGAATATGTCCTTCCCCGTGGTCTACCCTATATATTATGTGTCAAATTTCATCAAAATCGGTTCAGTATTTTCGGAGCCTCGTCAATACAAACAAACATATATACAAACAAACAAATCCTGCCTATTTATAATATTAGTGTACCTACACAAAAGATAATAATAATAAATTGTCAATCGGTACAGAATCGTTTTTATTATTGTTATAGCACACTAATAGAAATCTACGTTTTTGTATTAAAATCAAACAAAATCTTTCTGAAAAATTTGATTTTTATATTATTCTAAAATCTATCTGAGGAGGAAATGCCTTACAATAAAGCTATTTCCTGTTAACTGATTTTATCGATAATAAATTTCGATATCGATAACAGAATCGATACAATCGATTGATACTCGTTAGTATAGGTGGGCCGTTAGTCACGGTCGGACGTCTTTACGACCTGTTCGAAGATATCTGTAGGTAGGCTATATTTATTTATGATCGGCGGATAGGCTATTTATGTCGCATTATATGAACCGTGAAACTGCTTTATGTGAACCACTCGATATTAATAGCTTTTCGATTGTTAATTTAATGTTTGTTTTAGTTGTTTCAATGGAGCTGAGATCGTGCAAATAGAAGCACTTATATATTGAAAATGTTCCATACTTGATACTGTATCTATCTATCTAATATTCTAAAGAGTAAAGATTTGTTTGTTTGTTTCCATTGAATAGCCTCCAAAAGTACTCGACTGATAACTTGATAAAATTCGGCGCAGATATAGATTAGACTACGGGGAAGGACATTTGCTACTTTTTATCGCGGCTAAATGTACTGTTCCTACAGTATAATATCTTGTACCTAACTACCAAATTATTTAAAGGAATCCAAAAAGTATATTCAACGCATTCAACTGACCCTTATTTATTCATGTGACTAACATTAATAGGCACGCCGGCATGCGTCCAAAAATTACACACATTTCACATTTCTTTTTACATTCAAAGGTGTGTATTTTCCTCCTACGCCATTGCGAAGTCTAAAATATAAATAGCGTTCCTTATCGTTTATTAATCCCCACTACAATGGGCCCCGTCTCCCCGTTGATATGGCCCGAAGGCTCCGAGTTATTATCCAAATTTCCTTTTATCAATATAATATCGTTGCTCGCGGTTAAAGCCTTCACTTAGAGATCCACAGCCTTTGTAATTAACTACCTATATTTTGTACTTGTTTTAGCTGTGGCACACCGTAACACCAAAATTGGAATAAAAAGTATGCTGTATTGTATTATGCTATATAGCGTTTTCCCGAGACTTTCTATGTAGAATGTAAGCTGTACTGTCTAACCCAAGCGAACTGTACATTTTACGGCTGTCTCTTACGTCTGATTTGACGACACAATATAAATAAGAATTCAACATTAATTTACATTCAAGACATCAGAAGGTCGATTCTACTAATTGAATCCTGCAATAATACAGTTACGATCCACTCCCGATTTATTAGAACTGCAAAATGGTATTCTCATAAACGTCAAACCAACGTCAAACCTGTTTTGATTGGTCCAAACTCCAACAATCTGCTTATGATATCAAGACGATTCATTTATTTATTATGCTATAATAGTAAAATTGTATGCTAATTACAAATTTCCCGGTATATTCTATGTTCAACCCCTGTCCGACATTCGTGGTTATACTGACGAGGGTACAAAATCTAGGGGTGAACACGGAATAAACATTTCACACCGAGACGCGACGGGACGATGCTTGAAGATGCTGTGATAATATGCAGCGCTGCGTAACGCGTTACCGCGCGCAATTTCGATTTTGTACCGCTATAGAAAAGTACGCGACACGTCGCCTCGCGTCTAGGTGTGAACTGACCTTTAAACGCGTGAGAATCAATATGTCAAAAGGCGACATATAGACACCACTCCAAGGTTTGCCACTCAGCTATCGCGTACTGCGTCGATTGGTACTGGATGATATTTTTTACGTAACGTGAATGGTCGTAACGTTATGGGCTGTAAAGTGCGACTCCTTTTTTTTTCGAGTCCACAACAATCAATTATGTCAGTGCGTGATAGTGTTAATTAACTAGGCGCACCATGATGCTGGTGTTTTTAAGGACACGGAAATGTGTATGTGTCTTTTTCTTTTCCATTGAAAATTTTAATGTGATTTTTTTATTTATTTAGTAAGGATGAAATCGTAAAAGAACTACTGAAGTTTCCTTGAAGCTGAGTTTAATAAAGAAATTATCATATTATTTTATGGCATATTCTTTGCAAAGTATAAAATTAAGTCGCTTCCTTATCTGTTCGCTTATATATTTTAAACTACTCAACGGATTGCAGTTTTCAGCAATAGATAGAGTGATTCATGGAGAAGATTAATGTCGTATTTATGTTTATTTATATAATAATACTTATGAAATAGTAGGATATCTATAAGACAATTTTGATTCACTTTTTGTCACTACACAAGTCGAATAATATGTCGTATGAGTGCATTTTTGCCACTTAATTTTAAAAGAAAGATCGTAATACTATCCTCAGTAAAATCGCTTTACTTTCCCACCAAAGTCCCACGTTTTCCTGTCCTCTCGCGTGGACACCGCGGTCGCATGTCGTGTTTTTTTTTTTGTAGTGAGATTGCGTTTATGAAATGTTTATTTATTCGCCTCCCCCTGAGCACGCTGAGTGAGGGCTTCACTGTACTGTGTCCCCCTGAGTATATACCACTTTTGAACCTTATGACCATAGTAATAATGTTGAAAAGTGGTAAATCGGATTGTGGGCTGTACTGTGTACGAGTGACTTACCTCATAACGTATTTAAAATCACACATGCCGTAAGGGTTTTTATAAAAACCTAACCAAGTGCATGTCAGGACATGTCTAAGGAGGGTTCCGTAACTATAATCGCGTAATATATTTTTGCTGTCCGATTTCGTTTAAAATAATTTTCCTAAAGAGTTTTTAGCATGATCTATTAGCATGGAAAGTTTCGAAGTCTCATAGTTTAGAAATGCCAGGGGGAGGACCAACTTATAAACCACTTTGGAGGCCGATTTCTCGTGAATGGTTGACTTTGTTAAAATGTCATATATGAAACCTTGCCTTTATTTAAAGCGATCAACGATACCCTACACGATGGGATAGAATGAAAAGAAAAAATTCATCCCCATTTCACATGTATAGATAGCCACACCAAAAATATAAAATTATTATTATTTTATGATGCCAAAGCCGAGATCTATACACAGTCTATAACTATACCAAAATTCATCCATTTATATTCATAATTATAGAAGCTAGAAGCGCGGACAGACAGATATACAGACGGACGGACAGAGCGAAACTATAAGGGTTCCTTGATTATTACGGAACCCTAATAAAGCTGCAGAATACAAGAGCTAATAATATTTGCCTGCAGGTTCGCCAGGGTTTTGGTTACTAAGTAGTCCATAAAGACTGAATTCTCATTTCACCATAATCATTCAAGAAGAAATTTTTGTTCATAATATGTATTTAAAGGTTTTTCGCGTTGTCCGTTCAATAGTAATGCTGTATGTAAAAAACATGATGTGTACAGACACGTGACACGTAGCAGAAGTCAAACTTCATTCATCATTTTAAATCCTAAAAAACTCTCGTCGTGCCTAAAGGACATCACTTCAAAAAAATAATATAAAAATTTTAATTCGTACACTAAGCTCCATTTATGTATTGAGCCCCCCTTTATAAAGTTAAGTTGTGATGTAAGAAGTATAAGCATCTTCCGACTTCAGATAACAGATCGCTTTACGTCAAAAATCGTGCCGTGACGTGACGCGATCATGAAATTTCACTATCAACTCCGCTAAAGTGGTTTCACTTCAAAAAAAATAATTTCAGTACCGTGGTCACAATACGCGTTACTTTATCAAATAACATTTTAAACCTTAAGCATTCTTATTATTTGTTCAGCTTTAAGCTCTCTACATACCTACAAGACCCTAACTTATCTATCCTTTTTCCAGAGACGTAATTGAAGATAAATCTCAGGTCAAACATAGGTCATTATCATTAAGCACGCCATAGGATACAAAATTTAAATGATACTGACGCAACAGCGTTTCGGCCCGCAGTCCGGATCCTAAGTCAATAAATTTTAAATCCACCGACAGGCCCCCCTGAAGGGGAGAAGGAGGGAGAAGGCAGCGCGCATTTCTCATGTAGATTGAAAAAGTTTTCAAATAATCTGTTATAAACACGGTTGATAATCTACGTTTCAATAACGGTGGGTTTTTTGAGGTTCTTTGATGACTGATATGCTATAGTGCCCGCTTACTTTGTAACCTAACCAAGGGCGGACACGGCTTATAGAAGGGTTCAGTACAACGCGCTATATATTTTTGGACTGCATTATTCTAAGAAACGATTTTCATATATAAGCCCGGGGTATGAAAACCTATGGGTGTAAAATCGAATACACGATGTCTGACTGTCACACGGTACGGTGTCCCACTTTTTAGAGTAAACTCCAGTCGTGCGTTGGAGCTGACGCACACAGTTTTTTTTTTTTAAATTACTTTAAAAGTTATCATCCGATTGCGGTTAAAAGTTACCTACCTATCCGCATCCGCAAACTTTCTACCTCTTATAGTTTAGAAATGCCAGGTGGACCAACATGAAAACCACTTTGGAGGCCGCCTACTCGAAAATAGTTGACTTTGTAAATATGTCATGTATGACGATACCCCACACGATGAAGTGGAATGAAAAAAAAAACAACCCCACTCCATAGAGAGCCACCGCTAAAATATAAAATTATTAATATTTTATGTTGCCAAAAGTAAAATCTATAACTATACCCGTCCATTAATATTTATAATTATAGAAGGCGAGACGTCAGTCAATACAGACTGACGTACATATGGAAACAGTAAGTGTTCCTTTTATTATACGGAACCGTAAAAATTGTGATGACATAGAAAGAACCATATCTAAATATTAAAAGACCTATCTAAATCTACTTAGAATGGAACTCTACTTTTTCCATAATTGAAATTAATTCAAAATCTTAATAGACAAGGAAGGAACTTCAAAAGACCAGAAAAGCATTTCGCACCTTTGGTGTTCGGCGACGAATATAGGCCTATCTATAGATCCGAGGCGACAACGTCTTACCATTAGGCGTTCCATCTGTTCGTCTTTATTAGGGTTCATTGCCCAAAGGGATATTAATAAGAGTCCGCTGTGCCTCCGTCTGTCGGTCTGTTCGTCTGTCCATCTGTCTGTAGGTCTGTCACCAGGCCATATCTCATGAACCGTGGTCCGTGATAGCTAGACAGTTGAAATTTTCACAGATTATGTATTTCTGTTGCCACTATATATAGACAAACACTAAACAAAAAAAAAAAATATTTATGTGAGTGTTTATTGAATACTAGCAGCCCGTGGCTCCGCCCGCGTAAATATACAATCGGGTACGGGATACCGTACTTTTCCGGGATATAAAGTAACCTATGTTTTAATCCAGAGATATACTACTACCATACCAAATTTCATCAAAATCCGTTTAGCAGTTTTTGCGCGAAAGAGTAACAAACATCCATCTATACTTACAAACTTTCACATTTATAATATTAGTAGGATATATTTTTTAGTATTTTTATTTAATATTTTTCTATACTATAAACGTGTTTATTTGCCGTTTTGTACGGAACCCTTGGCCGGTTTATTTCATAATATTATATAATATCAGTATACACGTTGAAAGCATTATGCATAATGATGAGTAACTATGGCAGAGACCCAGATGATTACACGGCATTTCGCCAGATCGCGCCAAAAAACGCTTCTTCTGAAGTAATATGACGTTTCCCTACAGTCTAAAGAGTGTTTTAGTTTCCGAATTAAATATTTTACCACGACATTAGTTTACAATATTACATAAGAAATGAAAGTATGTAGAACTAAAAAAATCGTAATTTACAGAAATATAACATGATTCATTTCCTGACAACTCGTACTAAGCTGCGCCACCATCACACTGCCGTACAAACGCCCTGCGCGCCCTGCTTTATGGTCACGCGCCCGTCGTGCAGTACGGGCGCGTGGTCATAAATAGAATTTAGTATTTTACTGGATAATCTGGTAAAAATTTTAGGTCACATGACATTATCTTATATCTATCTATATATATAAAAGACAAAGCTGATTGACTGATGTATCAACGCACAGGCCAAACCCCTATAGCTAGAAATTTGAAATTTTGCACACGTACTTCTCATATGACGTAGGCATCCACTAAGGAAGGATTTTTCAAAATTCAGGCCCTAGTTGGGTAAAATAGGGAAAGTTTAAAACGGCTTCGCCCGTGTAAAATTATTACACGGGCGAAGCCACGGGAAAATGTTAGTATTATATATTTTTGGAACGAGAATCTAATACTGATTACGATCCTTGAATATCTATTTTTGTAAAAGAACCAACCTGCATACTCTATGGTCTATGTTGAATTATGGTCTCAGACCAAATAAAAAAGCCAAGACAGAGCTTTGTCCAACAAAAATTGAGGCCAGTTTTTATGCATGCAGTGCGCGTGTGGCTACGCACTACCTACAATGCGTGACACTGTGTAGAATAGACTAGCCTCACTTGATGCGCAGAACTCTGTCTTCACTTTTTTATTTGGTCAGTTGGACACATAAAGTGCGTTTTGTTCAATAACTAGAAAAATCTGATTACTGGTAGTTAGTTTACCCAAAACCTAGAATGTTTTTGATTTAGGATAACTCTCTTATTACTGGAATTAGACGGTTTACTTTAGTCAATTCTCCCACTGTTTTAGGGGTTCTGTAGCACTCAAGGAATCCTTATAGTTTGGCTTTGACCGTCCGTCCGTCTGTCTGTCTGTCCGTTCTTCTAATTTCTGTAATTATGCATATAAATGTATGAAATTTGCTAGTTATAGGTTGTGTATTCGTCATCATAAAATAATAATAATTTTGTATTTTAGGGGTAGCTAATGGGGATTAATGGTAGTTAATGGGGATTCATGTGAAGTGGGGATGATTTTTTTTTCATTCCATCCCATTATGTAGGTTATAGTCAAATAGGTATTTTTAAATAAAGGCAAGGTTTAATGCATGCCTTTTTATATTGTTAACCATTTTCGATTAATCGACCTCTGAAGGCGTTTATAATTATAATTCTCTGTTTATAAGATGGTCCTTCCTGGCATTTCTAAACTATGAGACTTAACAATATTCCTTGCTGATAGATCATGCTAAAAATTCTTCGTAGGAAAATTATTTTGAACGAAATCGGTTAATAACTATTGAAGTAAATTGACAAAAAAAACAACCGATTTGATAGTAGATAGTGGAGGTTATTTCTACATATTATCATGAAACCATTAAAGTATTATGCAATTAAACGCACACTATTAACAACCGTACACCCGTACACCCGTACACCCGTACACCCGTACATATCACCGAACTCAGCCACCGTAACCGAAACCGTTCGGGACCCATTACAGCGACAGAAGCGGTGAGTTGTGCCTGATTTATGCTCGGTTATTTCGTCTGCCCGCGTTGTCCACCTACCCGAGGCGGACACGACCCCCCTGACCCACTGGGGGTGCACATTTTTTACACCACCGGCTTATCGGTGTATCAGTTATTCCATACTCTATCTATAGTCGTGCTTGAAATGAAAATCGAAATCGTTATGTACCCTGATAGGGAATCTAATTCATAAGCAGGCATTCTCATTTTTTTTTATAATGATGGCATGCAGTCACAATCAAGCCCTAAAGTAAGTCGACAAATTTAAATATTAGGTCGTTACATATGAAATTGGCGTTTTGTAAAGGAGGAACATAAAGTCGATTTTGCTTAAACATAATATTTTTATTTAATCAAATGGTATATAACCATTTCTATCTATGCACTCTTGCCATCTCATAGGTAGTTCATTGATTCCTTTACTAAAAACACATTCGGACAGGAATCAATAAAATCTTTGAAGGCGCTTTGGGCTGCCCCATCGGAGTTGAATTTTTTCCCTTGCTAGAAGTTATCCAAATTTCGAAAAAAATGGTAATCTATTGAAGCAAGGTCCGGGTGTACGGTAGATGTCTTAGACATTCCAATTGAAGCTCCTCTAATTTGGTAGCCGTCTGTTGTGCCGTGTGTCTAGCGTTGTCCTGAAGCAGCAGTGGCCTAGAGCGAATAACCAACCTCTGTTGTTTAGCAGCTAGCTTTTCCATCATGATTTGCAGTTGCTGGCAATAGACATATGCCGTAATCGTCTGGCCAGATTTAAAAAAGCTGTAGTGAACGACACCGGCTCTAGTCCACCAAACGCTCACAAGTAACTTTTTTTGAGTAAATTTTCGCTTGGGGAAGTCTTTGGCTTGTTCGCCAGGGTTCAGCCATTACGATGAACGTTTCCCACTATCGTACAGGATCCACTTTTCATCACAGGTAATGATTCGATTTAAAAGCCCTCAATATTGTGCTGGTTGATAATGTAACGCAGCAGTCGACGCGCGTTTGTCGGTTTGCAGCACTCCATTCATGAGGTACCCACCTTTAAAGCTTTTTCACCTTCCCAATTTACTTCAAGTGGATTAAAACAGTTTTATCACTAACACCGCAGCCTGTAGCTAACTCGGACATGGTTTGCGATGGATCCGCTTCCAAAATAGCCTTCGAATCTTCATTATCAACTTTGGTCTCCGGCCGTCCACGGGGCTTGTTGTGCAGGTCGAAATTTCCAGAACGAAAACGTTGGAACCAAAAACGCACTGTGTTTTCTTTTGCGACACCGCCGCCATGCACATGATTAATCCTTCGAGCCGTTTCTGCAGCACTGGTGCCACGGTGGAACTCGTACTCGAAAATAATACGATATTTCATGTTTTCCATTTTGTAAACAGAGTGACGCAAAGAAAAAACCAAAAGAGGTAAAAACAAATGAATTACTGTTTTCGAAATCAAATGCATGAGTAAATAGCGGTATAAATTTAAAATTGGAATTCCTAACCAAAGAAGATATGTTCGAGATCAAAGTGGTCAGCACGACAAAACGCCAATTTCATATGTAAGGACCTAATACTTGAGAAGCACTATAACAGCCTAAGGCGACCGTTCGCATTTCGCATCGCAATTTGCGGAGATTGTTCTGCATTACATCTTGTACTCATCAGAGACAGTGACAGTGGTGTTCTTACCGTAGACACATATGCATTCTAGACAGATTCCATCTGAAGTGCTTACGCGACATTGTAAACATCAAGTGGTCGGATCGTGTTCGCAACACTGATATTTCTCTGACGAGCTAATGTCTGTGGCATAGAAGCATAGCTGATGAGGCGGCAGCTTGAACATGGTAAGCGAAAAAGCGGTGGCCAGATCATAAGGTTCAAAGACGTTCAGAAAAAACACATGAAGAGTGCAATATCGAGCCCTTTTGTTGGGAATCTCTAGCTGAGAAACGACCAGAGCGGAGACGACATGTTCGCGAAAAAACTCTTGTCATTTGAGGAAGAAAGAAGGCGAGAACTTGATTTTAAACGTGACTAAAAGCAAGACCGCCTTCTAATATACGATATAATTACGTTAATGGTACCCTAACTTGCGAATCCTGCTCTCGAACCTTTACTGCCAGGATTGGGTACATTAGCCATTATAGGGCAAAGCACAATATTTAAAAACATTGTCAAGTCACTGAAGCCGCAAACGGCTGGATAAATTATTTTTATTATTAAGCAGTCACAATACAATTGTCAAACACATGTCAGTTTGATATCATATTTTACCTCTGACACAGGGGCGATATTCTCTACAAATGACAGCTCGAGCACCGGCGAATGTCAGCCATGTTGACGTAAGCCAAAGGTTGACACCAAAATAATTTTAAACGTCGGGTCCGACAAATCTATCATAAATATTATGAAATTATACTGTCAATTATGTCAAAGCACGAAACGACAAGGCCAGCCCCGTGAACGAAAGTCGTGGCAGGAAAAAACTCACACCCCGCCCACCTCCGCATTCGCCCAGCCACGCACACACAGCCGCGAGCTGTCATTCGTGTAAATTTGTAGAATAACGATTCTTTACGTTAGAAAATAGTAATATATATTCTTTGCCTTTTGTGCAATAAACTTAATATATTGCGGCCGCACTCAGAGACATTTAATGCTCACTTTTTTAAACGAATAAATCTTGTATCTAATTCATCACGTAATAAAAATCAAATAACTATGTATCAAATCTATGGGCGACAATCCTTTTAAAGATGTCAAACTCGTTAGTCCTGTGATCTCCAATGCCCGGTTTCTGAAGATTTTACATAAACTCTATATAAACTAAATTTATCCGGCGCAGAATCCCAAAAGATCTATCGAGTGATCACTAGATGAATCTTTTCTAAATTTGAGGATAAAATATTTTGTTTTGCTATAATGCGGCAATGTAACTAGTTTATGAAAAACATTTGTTACTTTAGGAGTGAAATCAAGCTTTAAACTATTTTAACTAATCAAATTATAATTATTTGGAAAGGTTTTCAATTCCTTTCTATTTTCTGTGTCAGCGACATCTATCAGTTGCAATGTCAATTACGACTTATGGAATCTATAAACACACCTCATTGGTCAGTTAAGTTAAACTTCGTATATTGTCACTTTTTTGTTCAGAAACAAATTATCGATACATCGAATATCGCTAATGAATAGATAAACTACCCATAAATTAACTTCAGAAACCAGGCATAAGGCGTCCCAACTATATTTATGGCGGTTCTCACTTCTTCCAGAGTCTAGAAGAGCGAGAAAAGCGGCATTCCAGCCACAAGGAGCAGCTAGCCCGCGAGCAGCGGTACCTGCGGCGGCGACTGGCCCAGCTACGAGCCTGTCACGAGGCCTCAGAGCTCAGGCCCGTGGCCTCACACAGCGCGCGGGCAGACTCGCTCAGCTCACTCGAGTCGAGTAGCGGCGTCAGTACGGCGGACAGGTCACCGTCGAGCGTGTCGGAGAGTGGTGAGTACCAGAATTTAAGCCTTCAGGGTATTCATTAGCAATATTTACACACTTTAATACACATTGCGCATTCTCCGAATGTCTCCAGGTCAAGAAAACTTATATTATTTTCCGCCTTCAAACAGTTGACGTAATTCCGACGAGGACTTACTCTTTGTAGAACATACGCAAATCGCAATTTTGTGGCGGATAAAAACCACGAGAAAAATGCTACATTCTTATATTTTTAGAAGTGCCACTTTCGCCCACTTACTAATAAAAATATTTACACAATGGATAAGCTACTGCTGTCTTTGTTTGTCAATTGACTTTTCCAATAACGTATCAAACAAAACAGCAGCATAGAATATTCAATAGTTTGTCTATTGTGTAATGGGGAAAGTCTACAATGTGCAATTTACTATGTAGCCTAAATCGTCAAATTCGTCGCAGAATCTGCTCAATCAACCTTTAAAGGCCTAATTAAAATCCTCGCTCAGCTTAACAAAATGGCTGCTCCCTTTCAATTCTTTGTCTGCTTATCATGTACAGATATTGCCGGCATTGTCAACGGCTATGATAAGAGAGATCAGACATGTTAATGCCGGCTTTGTGGTATCGACAGGCTGACAGGGATGGCGCAAAATGTTCGCCGGATATTGACAATTCGGCGGGTGGAAGTTTCGAATTCAATGTTTTTTTTTTTTACGTTCGGCTTTTGGCACTGGAGTTCTATGAGTTATGACGAATGAGTGCGGAATCGTACAAACGGGAATAGAAAACTTCACATTTGCCTCCTTTTCTAAGCGGAATTCAATAGTTATCTTTTTTAAATACTCTATAAAACATAAAAATAAATACAAAAAAAGACAGTGGAATGATATTGTATTAAAAAAATTTAAACAAAAAATGAAAACCGACTTCCAAAGTAAAAATGCACAAACAAGTGTTAATAAAACTTATTTTCTAAATAATTCTCCTTTTAAATTCGTCTAAAATTTTTAATATTTCTCTACTCAATCTTCATAATTTTGAAGTCGGTATCGATATGGTAGTAGTTTAGGCTCTGGATAATATAACACATAGGCTACTTTTTATCCCGAAAAAGTACAGTGTTCCCGTGGGATACTGCATTTATGAGGGCGGAGAAGGGGGCAAAAGCTAGTATCATAATGTTATTATCATACTACCTCAAATTGCTATCTTCCGGCTTCACCTTTTAATAAATTACAATTTCTAGGTAAAAGGGGGAGACTTTTTGGTTACAAATTGATAATATCGAACGATAGCATTAATATTTAAAAGCCATAAACTTCTTGGAACACCGCCACAAAGTATATAACAATGGAATTTTGATAAAGTATATAAATAATTAATTAATTATATAGGTTTTGTCTTTGTAAGAATATTTTAAATCAAGGGTTTTTTAAACAGCTTTATGTCTATGTATTTATTCCGGAATACATAGTTTTCTTTTATTTTTATAATATTGCATAGAAGCTAATTTAATTACGTATACCAATTTTTCACAAAACCGCTTCCCACGCAGAGCAAATTAATGCCAAAAACTAGTTTTAAATAAATAGAAACTGCAAAGTGACACCCCTAGATAACTGTCAGCTCGCAGCCCTATGACAGTCAGTATCGGGCGTTTCGCTCGCCATAGCGCCTTGATACATGACTCCCAATTGTCCCCACTGCGGACAGCACAATCCTATTCGCAGATATTGTCTGCATCGCCCATTGTATATACAATGAGGGAAACTGTTAATTTAGAAAT
This sequence comes from Phengaris alcon alcon, assembly GCA_037179445.1. NCBI lineage: Eukaryota > Metazoa > Arthropoda > Insecta > Lepidoptera > Lycaenidae > Phengaris > Phengaris alcon. The sequence continues at coordinate 891,526 of JAYRCH010000148.1, forward strand.
TCTATGCCGTGCTAAATCAATGCGCCTATTATTCCTACTGAGAAATATAAATTGGGATGTTGCGTAGTGTCGAATATCACATTTTTACAAATAAAATTATTTAAAATAGTTGAATAGAGATGCATAAATTTAAAATAAATAGTTATTTGGGTTAACTGGATTAAAAATTATAAGCAAATAAAAAATATTGTCAGGTTTTGTGACGTCACAAATTGTTACCGCCATACATTAATAATTATTTACATCAAAAATATATGGCCGTAGCGGTTGTTGGCATCATAGGGACTTTAGTCAAGATAATGCAACTTCGTCGAAGTTCGAAAACTATGGGAAAATGTATGGGATTTTACATAAATCATCGCAAGCGACATAGCTCATAACGATGACTTATGTCAAATCCCGTACATTTTTGATCTCTAACTTCGTCGTCGAAATTATTGAATACATCTTGACTGAAGGCCCAGGCCCGATATTTCGCTCTCTTTCTTATGGGATATTTAAATTGTTTGTATTATCGTTATTTTTTATGTTTTACGAAAATGAGTTTTAGAATGTTTATTATCATGTTATCTAACATTGAATAGACGAAAAAAATATTTTAGGCAAGAAACCTATTACCAGCTCACTAATATAGTACCTGCCAATAGCCTGTTTTACTCTTTCATGTAAAGGTATAAACCGTTACTATAGACTGATCAACACTGAAAATATGATTGCGCTGTAATACGGTATTTTCCTGTATATTTTTATTACATAAATGTATAGTGCTCTGAAAAATAAGGTAGTTTACAAAAGGAATAAATAGTACCTATAATAAAAATCAAAATTTTCAAAGATATTGCGGATTATTTGAAGCACTTTTGTGAGTCTCGTGAAAACGCCCCATATAAGAGTCGTACTAATATGTGACGTCACACGCTAGTAATGTTGCTACGAAATGTATGGCCATACGCACAAAATTTCTGAGATCTCGTAATTTTGATTGTCTATGTTGATACATACCATAGTAAATCTTTTTGTATTTGATGTAAGTAAACTAATTATGTAGGTTTTATACACTAATGTTTGAAAAAAAAATTCAATTTTTTTGTGACTTCGAAATGCATATAATTACAAAACTACAGTCTTTTTACTTTTATCAAGTTGTAATACCTAATTATTTCATAATATATTAAAAAAACTAATTTTTTACATGTAGGAAAATACCCAATTTACCGCAGATGTTTATTGTGACAGGCCTTTATAAATAATTTCCCGAAAACCTCTAGATGACGACAAATCACACAATGAACAGCTTGTACGGAGAAACAATACTTAACTTTCCTTCGCTTCGCTGATGATGATGATAATGATGAACTAGTCTGTATACATTACCTTCTCGGAATCCGCAAGATGCCGGAGTGGATGTCCTCAGAGGCTCGAGAGTCGTGGTGTTTCAATTACGCCGTATATTGATATAAACGGGAACGTTTATTTAGTCATTTAATCGCCTGCCTGCTGGCTTAGCATGACCACCCTAGAAATGAATCTATTCAACGGAAGAATAGACAAAAAATGACAGATTGTTAAAACATTAATTACCGTTCATAGCAAAATAGTTCGTATTGTAAGGTAGCAAGTTTGAAGCATCCTCGTCAAGAGAAGATAACATTTATTTTCTTCCATTGACGATCAACCGTGACCTCGGATGACAGCCGTTTTTGTCTACTTTTGACACCTACGTTTCTTCTTAAACAATGTCTATCAGTCTTCATCGTTACGGTCCAAGAGAATAGTTTCTATCGGTTCGTGGGGCTATTCACAAGGCCCGTTCGACACAGCTTCGATATCTTTTCTGCGCGGCGATTGGCGTTAATTGGTTGTCGCACGGGAAAGTTATCGAATGGGAATTGTGAATAGTCACGCTAAAAACATTTATGTCAAATTTTGTTCGTTTCTGTCAAAAGTAGACAGTAAAATATGGCTCCACAGGAAAAGTTGACTTCTCCTGGCGACCTTGCCACCTTTGAATAAGAACTATTTAGCTACAAAATACATTCCTCTATACTTCTCTAGAATGTTGGCTTTAAAAGCATAAAAATAATTAGGTACGCTCTTTTTATAACATCTTAGTGATCTTACCAAAATACACTTAATACCGGTTTTAGTACGTTTTTAATACGTTTAGCGCAATTAGCGGTTTAGACATTAAATACCAGCTAACATACTGTATTCATCCCTATTCCCTGCTCACAGCAACACATTTCAACACCTACACTTGGCTATAACTTTAATATACGAGACTCTCGAAAGACAAAAAAACCGGCCGAGTGCGAGTTGGACTCGCGCTCGTAGGGTTTCGTACAAAACGGCAAAAAAACACATTTGTGTTTGGATGGCCCCTAATAATTATTTATTATGTTTTAAGCATTTGTTGTAGATGTAGCGGCAACAGAAATACATCATCTATGACAACTATCTAGGTATCACGGTTCATGAGATGCAGCCTGGTGATAGACAGACAGACAGACGGACGGACAGATGAACAGCGAAGTCTCAGTAATAAGGTCCCGTTTTTACCCTTTGGTTAAACGGAACCCTAAATTCCGAGAAACACAATTTTTCTGATTCCTTGGCTATGTTAGCTATGTTATTAATAATATAATAAATACCTCCAATGAATTAAAAATCTCGACAAAAATGAACAAAAGGTAACCTCGTTATTTAGTGTCTCAGCCTCAACTCCTTTGAGGGTTCCCATGGGGGTTCCCGAGACCCCCTGTATATTGTAGCCGGTATATCTATGCACCAACTTTGACAATAACTGTCAACTGGCTAGACAAAGTGGGTCTTAATCGACCCCATGCTGAAAATGTTGAGGCTAGGTCTAGCCCACGATGTTGTCTGTATGGTCTTGTCGTATCTTATGGAAGTCACCAAAAGCTATGATAAGCATAATATTATAATAAGATGAGCTCCCCACAGTCCACACCGACGGTGGCCGGATTCATCGAAACCAGGCTAGCTACGCACTAAAAATAACTTTTAAGTGCCTGAGTTTGATGAATGGGCTCCCGAAACTACTGGACCGATATTAATGAAATTTGCCACAGATATAGAGTAGACCACGGGGAAGGACATAGGCTATTTTTTATCGCGGCTAAGTGTACGGTTCCCGTGGGATTTTCATTTGCGCGTACGAAGCCGCGGACAACATCTGGTACAGAATAGGTTCAATGTCTTATGTTTGCTAGCATTAGTCTCCGGTGAATCAAGTCATATTATGGTCCTTAAGATATGAGTAGAAACATAGTAACGCTTTGCTAGAAGTTAAAATTTTATAAGTCCAAATATTAACTTTTGTGAAGCTGACATAGGGGCCCGGCTTTCGGTATCTTGTACAAGTTTATAAGATCTTTGACGCTCTCCACACCGTCCGATACGATCATCCGATACTCGTGTGTCACAATAGAGCTTTACTTTACGACTATGTAGCTGGAATATAAATAAATTCTTAATGATAATGCCGGTGATGGCCACTAATGACGTCCCTACAGTCTGTTAGGAGTTATAGCACAGAGTAAAAATATTTACGTACATAGGACCGCCTTTCATAGAACTATCCAAATTTTGTCAGGGTTGTCAGGAGATGATGGCAAATTAAACTAAATCTAGCGTCAGTATACAGTTATTGAGAAAGTCTAGTACACACCACAACCCTACATCGAACCTGCACGATCACGCCTGTGACTCAGACCCCCTATTCACTAGGTCATGGACGCTCTTATAATAAAGCAAGACATCTCCTAGAGAATGAAATATTTGATAGATAAAATAATACATATTTTTATTTATTGCATTATTTTTTATACATACAATGCATAACAAGTGTTTGATTGATTTTATTTGTATTTATATTATAAAGTTTAAACATTCTTTGAAAACAAATCTAATATTTAAAAATTATTATTTGTCGTTATGACAACCCAAAACACAATATCACAATTGTCAATCTCACGTGGCATAAATAAAAATTCAAACACGAAATTTAATTTAAACGTCCCTTCGAGAAACTATTGCCGTGTACGCGATAGGAGCAATGTGATCACTGTGCTGTGGAGAATTGTGCACACGTCGTATGCTTGTAATAGTGCAATCTAATCGACAGTTTAATATGTAGCTGTCTATCGGGTCCTAGCTTTCATTAATCTGTGGTTATAGTATATCTGACAGGACCATTATGGCGATGACATAAGAATCAGTCTCGTATAACTCTGAACGGACTCTACTCGTACGTCGACGACCCTACTCGACCAAAAGTCACTCGAGTTCGTAGAATGCACAAACAATTTTACGTTTAAAGTTACAACGTAACGAACGCCTACATTTATATATATATTTTTATCTATGAACGCTTCACACCACGTCAATATGGCCCCGTGCCAAGTATCCGAATAACTTGTGTTACAGGTACCAGAAAACGGGAAGTATATTTAATACTATACATATATTTAAGATTTTTACAGGAACACAGAACAACTATTTTTGTTCCTTCGGCGGGATTCGAACCCGGGAAACCTCGGCTTGCTCCAACCAACTCGCTGAATCACTGAGCCACAGAGGTCGTCAGATCTATTGCATGAGAACTGTGCCCCTTTATTCTCCAGATGATTTAAGAACTATAATGACTATCAAATCTAGGAAGTAGGAGTTATTATTAAGTTAAAATTAATATATAAAACCGATATCGTGTCGTATTATCTAAGCGCTGTTCGGACGAAGACAAGACAATCTTCGAACAATTTATTTGAACAGAATGTGGAAGTTCCGAACTCGTAATTGGATACATAAAAAGCCTCCGAGGCGTGAGACGGTGCAGTTTAATCAAAACCGGTTCAGTATTTAGCTGTAATACGTCACTATCACACAGACACACGGAGGAAGGGATATATTCTTGTATTTTCTGATTGGCGTCCCCCCGTTTTCATTATCATCTTTACATCAGTAAATGCTGAATCCCGCGGGAACACTTCTCTTTTTTGGGACAAAAAGTAACCTATAATTTAATCCATCTCAAACTACTACCATGCCAAATTTCATCGAAATCCGTTCGGTAGGTTTTGCGTGAAATAGTAACAAACACCCATTCATACATTCATCTATCCATTCTCACATTAGAAATAGTAGTAGGATAGTGGGAAGGAAGTAAGACTATAAAGAGGAAAGATTTGTTTGTTTGCATTCAATAACCTCCGAAACTAATGGACAGGGGCCTTACTTCCGAAACTGATACGATTTCGATTTACGAGTCTGATCCGATGTCGATTCTGATTCAGTTTCGATTCTGATGCGTACTACCGAACAAAATCGAATCGAAATCGAGATCGTGTTGAGATCGTGTCTTATCAGCGTCGTTAGCTGTATCCGGTTGCTGACGTCACGACCACAGTGTAAACAATCTCAGTAGTAATACTCATCATCTATGGTAAACAAGTTACAGCTGAGTGCCGTAGTCTATGGCGAAGATTAATAAAAATATGGAAAAATTACATATTTTTCACTATAAATAACATTTTGTGTATGTTTATTTATGCAATGGTAGGTTTTTAAAGGTTATTTATATAAAAAAACTGTTACAGTAAATAATAGTTTTGAAATTCCTGTTTATAATCTTTGACGTTCTGTCAAATGTCAATGTCATATTTGATTTAATTTGTCTGAAAAACTTAAGTGTTGGGCACAAAACACATTCAAAGGTAATTGCTAGTATTGTAAAAAGGGAGTCAATACAATAACAAATTCGTGTTTAGTGTTTACATTTAGAAAAACCGAGCATAGTAACATCAACATACGACTTTTTGTAACTATTTATTGACTTTGTTTATTCAAAGACAGATTGAGACAAACGAAGTCTTCATATGATACGTTAATATAGATAATATTATGCACATTTCATTTGTCTAAGTCCCTGTTTTAAGTGAAAATATAATAGATGAACTAGCGACCAAATGTGTAAACAAATGGGTAAAGGTTTTAAGTAACTTTACACATAACTTAAATCCGCGACTGATACGTCAAATAAATTATTTTTAAGACGATAATTGCATCGAAATTCCTTACAATCCATGTTCATTGCTAATGTGTTGAAGTTGGTGAATCTTCGTAAATTTTGCATTTCCCGAACGCGTATTCAATAGAATAGCTTCTGCAATAACATTAAATAATGCTGCAATACTGCAATAAAAATCACGTAATTTAGTTAAAATACACTAAAACAAGCAAACTCGATACTGTAAATGAGAGGTCTCTTTAGCTATCGTGTAATTTGACGTTTGTTTTCGATCTCTCCATTCGATTCTCAGTCGATTGATCTCGTCGGGATTATCAAAAGTTACGATCTGACGAACTTATCGATCCAGGTTAGTTACAAATTGATTCACCGCACGATCGTGCGCGAGTAGGCGTCGGGAGTATCAAAAGCTATTGAGATCGAACTGATTCGATTCACGATTGTGTCGGGAGTAAGGGGGCAGATTTTGATGAAATTCGGCACCGATTAGACTACTAGATTAGACTACGGGGAAGGATATGGCTACTTTTATCGCGGAAAAATGGCACGGGCAACATCTAGTTGATAAATAATGTAAATCTCGGTAAAATAAAAAGAAATCTTATTTTCGTGTCGGTCTTCTATGAGGCCATAGTATCGCGGCTCTCCCAAGTATTGTCCGGAGTAATGTCTTCATGTCGTTAAATGTAAATCAGAAATTTAAAGTAGACTTTCATTTTACTTTGATTGTATTATAAGTGAAGCGACTTGTTACCATGAACTGTCTTTGCGACGTTTGGACCAATCAGAAAACCAGCGTTTGAAGCAGGTTTGACGTTTACGAGAATACCGGTTTGGCAGTTTTAGCGTATCGGGAATTGATTGTAATTGTATTATTGCACGTTTCATTTTGCAGAATTGACCCTCAGATATCATTATGTCTTTTCGTAAACAAAAAGATTGATATTCAACCAAACTAATGTGTCATTTTATTTACTTATATTGCAAGGTTAATATGTGACATTGAAATTGGTATCATTATATTATTGTCTGATGCCTTTTTGTTTACGAAAAGATAAAACTATATCTGAGGGTCAATTCTGCTAAAGTCTACTTTAAATACGAGAATTGAGGTTCAGAACAGAGTATCTATAGATCAGGGGTTCCCAACCCGTGGGGCGCGCCTCCCTATGGGGAGGGTAGAGAAGATGTCAAGGGGGGCAAAATTCAACATAGACATTTTTTATCAAAAATGTTAATCGACGCCGGACGAGGCGCCGCTATAAGACAAGTTTCGGCAAGTTACAATATTTATTTATCTCCATACAAAAAGAGATTTGTACGAAAATAAATAAATATCGATAAAAATGCCTTTTTTTGCAATAAAATTTCACAGGCGGCATGAAAGTATTGTTTATAATCCCCAGGGTCCGTGAAAAAAACGTTGGGACCTGTTATAGATATCAGATACAATTCCGCGTATGAGCTGGAATTTTGAACATCTAACTCACTTTTTTTCCGATAAATTGTGTCTTTAGTGTGTAGCCCTATCTCCACAACCAACATCCACATATCATTATGGTTTGCTGGAAGAGATCTCTCAGAGTGATAAGTACGCCATTGTATTAATATAACTTTAAAATTTGTTTTTGTTACTTTTGTACATAAAGAATAAAATAAAAAAATAAAAAAAATTATCATTATATGGCTGGCCATACACGAAATGTATGGACATTTCGTTGCAACTCAGTAGCGTGTGACGTCACCTACTAGTACGACTCTTATATGGGGCGTTTTCACGAGACTCACAAAGGTGCTTCAAACAATCCGCAATATCTTTGAAAATTTTGATTTTTAGTAGGTATACTATTCCATTTATAAGTTGTCTTATTTTTGAGAGCACTATTCATTCATGTAATAAAAAATACAGAAAAATACCGTATTGATTTATGTTGTAAAGGTGAGGACGCACTATTTTAATTAGTATTGCGATCTATGACAATGTTTACAAAAATCGTTAAATACCTTGTAATTAATTAAATACCTTGTAAAAATTATAAGCCTTTATCAAGGATAAAGGCTTATAATTTTTTTTTTAAAGTTGTAGTTGTTAACAAACCCTACAGCTTGCCAAAAAAAACTTTCAACGGATGAATGGATGATGTAATAATTCCTCCTTTTCTTTAACCGAGCTTAATAATTAGCGAAATTTCTCCCTAACCTCATACCTACATGTTCTCAATCTCGACCTAACGAGATTTAATTGCGTGTGAGGTGATGCGATTACGGTTATTGCATGAACGCAGCGACGCGCGGCTGGCGGTCTGCGCACACCCTTACCTTTATTACCATACTAATTGACTTCCCATATTTTTCATACTGATGAATAAATTGATGAAATTTTTATTTTTTTCTCATCATCTCTGTCTGGAAAGTGGAAGCAAAAGATCTGGAAATTACAACAGATGCTTACAACAATTTTCCAGAATTATTTGATTTATTTGATTTAATTTGATATTATATCATCGGAAAAGTATAAAATAAAATAAATAGTATTAAAAAATAAGCGCATTGAGTTAATTTCATTCCTTTGAATTTATTTCTTATACTCGTAATTTAAAAAGTTTTGGTTTGGTAAGGTTTTACTGATTTATCCGATGCGAAAGAATATATTATATTAGGTACTAACGTAAAGAACCGTCATTCGATAGACTTACACGATTGACAGCTCGCAGCTTTGTGTGCGTGGCTAGACGTATGCAGATTGCGGGGTATGCGCGCGGTGAGCGGGGCGCGAGGTTTTTCCAACCAGGACTTTTGTTCACGGGGTTGGCCGCTGGTCGTTTCGTGCTTTGACATAATTGACAATTTAATTTCATAATATCTATGATAGATTTGTCTGGCGCGACGTTTGAAACGATTGCGGTGCCAGCCTTGGGCTTACGTCAACATGGCTGACATTCGCCGGTGCTCGAGCACCGAGATATGTAGAGAGTGTCGCCCCTGTGCCGACGCTAATATGTTTACCGCAAATATAATAATTAATATATGTCTGGAGTTTGGCCGCCATATAAGTTATGATGGGCATTGACGTTAGTGCGGCCCCAGTATTACTGTAAAACATGAACATCTAGCGATATCCCCTAATGATGGCGTTAAACACAATTTAATAGATGACGTTTTGATTACTGGCAGTCGAACAATGGCTGCGTCATTACGGGATAAACTGCGAGCACTCCAGGCGCTAATGACATTCCCCCAAGCGGGGGTACCTAGCATTTTGATCCCCTATCAGGGTTACCGGTGTTTCAATCCGTTACTAGCTATTAGCAGCTGATACGTGCAGTACTTGCATTTTACAGTCACTTGACGTTCTCTGTGCGGTCAAGCCGAAGGTCGTGGGTTCGAATCCCGCCGAAGGAACACAAAGTTTTTTGTGTTCCTGGGTCATGGATGTGTATTCAATATGTGTATAATATAGTAAAAATCTTAAATAGTATGTATAGTATTAAACATACTTCCCGTTGTCTGGTACCCGTGACATAAGTTCTTCGAGCACTTACCACGGGACCAGATTGACGTGGTGTGAAAGCGTCCAAAGATATTATTATTATTAGTGTGACGCGTCTAGGCGACCACAGCATGTTATTTTGTATGGATGCGCTGTCATGTTATTGTATTCGCCGATGATGTTGTTTGATTGTATTCACATTTCACCTTTTCGCAGCATACATATATCGCGGCATAGGGGGCATAGTATTCGATAATATTGACTCCACCTATCTGTTGCTCTTAAACGTTCAATATACCAGGCGGCTTATTAGCCGTATGATTTAGTTTATCTCATATTTATTTTTCTGTTGCCTAGCCAGTAGCTAATGTTGATGAATATGGTGTGCTCTAGTTCCTCGAGTATACAATAAAACAATCATAAAATGTGCTCAATGTAATTGGAGGCTAAAGGCCAAGATTGGCAAACAGCAACACACACCATAAAAACTTAGGCTATGAATTCACGGAGCGGTTTTCACCCGCGCTCGCCGCAGTTGCGGGCCCGCAACTTCTGTAGAATGCAGATATATGTGTGTAAAAAATTAAAGCACAACTCACGGCGCATTTTACGCCCGCGGTTCGCGCGGCTGTTCGCGGGTCCGCTGCACCGGCGGGCAACTAGTAGAATCGCGCGGGCCGCGGTCACCCGCAGTCCCGGCGGGTAGCGAGCGCTCTGCAATCGGATTGCGGGTGAAATTAAAAAATTCTATAGTAAATAAGTATTAGCCTCTTAAAACCGCGCGTACCAGCGACCTTTGCCCGCCACGTTTGCGGGCGATAATCTCAACCGCGGCGGCTGCGTGACCGCACAAAACCGCGGTCTCGTGAGTTTAGAAATAAAACCGCAGTTCGACGACCGCGGCGGGCGCGGGGAAAAATCGCTCCGTGAGTTCGTAGCGCTAGTACACCATAAATTTGCACACACTTGGGCGTAGCTACTGGTTTATTTGTACTTTATGATATATACATTTAGCGGGACTCCTTTATGGGCTCTTAACGAACGCCCTGGCTTTTATGCGAGCCTGGTAGACAAAAAGAGGATACATTTTATCCTTCTGTTGATAGTGTAGGTATAAGCTGCAACCATAAATCTACACTATTAACAGAAGGATAAAATGTATATTTTAAGATGATAACCACGCCAAAATTCGCATAGGACGATAAAATCTTATTTTTTACATACATGGTTACATAAAATACCTGCGGTTTCTTTCTATATATCGGACTAGGCACTAGACGGAAATAACTGAATCTTTTAAGTTGGCCCAAATAAGATGATGTTAAAAATTTGTACCCAAAAAATCAAATTACATACAATACTATTATAACCATAATATTAACAATTTCCTGTTTCAATGCATAGTATGTAATTAAAAAAAATTCAGGGTCCAGACATTGGGTTAGTACCCGCGGGGCCCAGGAAATATTGTATCATACACTAAAGTTAAATAACCGTGAAATAGGGATCGTCAACCCTTTAGTGGGCCACCGGCCAAGTGCGAGTCGGGCTCGCGCACGTCGGTTTCCGTAAAAAACGGCAAAGAAATGACACAAAAAAGCATTATATGGGGCCCGCCCCTCTTAAATAATTGTTTTATATGGTTTTTGGTTTAGCGGCAACAGAAATACATCATCTGTGAAGCTGTCTAGCTATCACGGTGCATGAGATACAGCCTGATAACAGACAGACAGACAGCGGAGTCTTTGTAATAGGGTCCCGTTTTTACTCCTAATATGTAATAAAGTTAAGTAAGTAATACGTAATTACCTAAAATGTGGGTGAATTTTGTGATATTAAATACGAATTAATCTAGAAATTGTTGAAATATCTTCAGTCACAAATAGAACAAGTGTATTTAAATTATGTTTCATTCCCTTTGTACACATTTGGTATTTGGACGTAGGTAGTGGGCAGATTTTACTAACATTCCTGGAATATCGGGGCAGCAATATCCTAGGAAAGTTTTATCAAAACGATACACAGCTAAGATTGTCTCAATTTCAGTTTAGGTTCCCGATTCACAGACTAAAAAATATTATGTACTTACGTACAGAGAAACAGTTTTCATAAAACGACCCAAATCGATCCGAATTTGAATATTTTTACGGCCCCTTCAACGGCCTACAATTTTCCACACAATCTTGGCCACACTTGTAGTGGTGCAATCGAAAGCTAACTATGTAGCTGTTTATCTGTTCCTCTTTCTTTAATCTGTGTCATGGACACTTAGCGCTCAAACAGTTACGAGCAGTTTCCACGAATTCCTAATTATCTTCTCGCTCGCTCCGAATAATACGGGAGGATAGGTACACTTGATCCCCCTTTTTGTTTTTTAACCCTTATTTTCTACATATAGGTCCTATTTGCAAAAACTTGGCACTGGAATACGTGGAATTTATCTGGCTATAAGAGTCTGTGACAACCAACAGAATATCAGTGAAAAAAAAACTATTAAAACTGTTGGTACAAAGAATTGTACCAAGTGTCATATTATAAGGGATACTTGATCTCCCATACAATTACTGTTTTAACATTAATTTATTGCTTAATAGACCACTAAAATCGTAAACTTCTGTTTTTGTATTCGCATACGGTGTTTTAACATTAATTTTATCGTAACATTTTCACCGCCATTTTTATGGTTTGTTTTTTTTTTGTTTTTCTATCTTAGGACTATGGAAATATTCAATAATTAAAAATATTTTAAGGGGCACCTTGATCCAGGGGGGGAAGTCTCACCGAATGAAGTGTACCATGTGTACCCGGGAGTAGTTTTATGCTATAAACAAATTAATCATTATAATCTATTATGATAAATATTTTATTTTAATATAACGAATGACGCATAGATAAGGATTCATTGTAAACTCATACACATACCCTCTTAATAATAAAAATATTTACACAACGGATAACTTAAACAACGTTGCTATCTTTTTCTATCATGTGACATTTCCAACGTATCAGACAAAGACGGCAACGTTGTTTGAGTTATCCGTTGTGTAAATAGTTTTATTAGTAAGGGGGTATATGTGCATAATTACTAAATAACTGTTAAATCAGAATAAAAACATACAAAAGAAAAGTTGATTGTAATGAAAATAATTTTCGTAAATCGTCCGCCATTTTAAAATGTGCCATATCTAACGATTCTACTCATTTCGTATAGTTTGCTGGTATCGTATACTACCGACATAGCCACTGTCGAAGTAGGTATTGCCCATACATGCTCCGTAAATTGAGGGTACCTAGTCTCCCATAAGTGTCCCTCACCTCACTACTACTGACTGATAATTATTTGTGTTTCACGAGATATAGTTATCCATTTCGCGGGAATACGGTAACATTCGACAGAATTCGGGGACATTCGGGAGAGTTCGGGTTGTTTCGGAGGCAACGGTGTGCCGGCAGGTGTGAGGTTAGGCCGCTAATTACAACTATCTAAGTTCAACTAAGCACTAGGTTTTGCGGCGCCGAAACAGGTACAAAGGTTTAAGGTACAATCGTGATAATTAAAAGTCTGTTTGAGTGTTGGTCTTGGTACTCAAATCGAGTATTTATGTCTTTAAGCTTTAGGTAATATATAACGGGTTAAAAGATTTAAAAAACCAGCCAAGTACGAATGGTACTAGCGCACGAAGGGTTCCGTACAAAACGGCAAAAAATCACGTTGGCTGTATTTGGTGCCCACTCCCCTTGAATGTTTATTTTGTTCTGTTTTTATTATTTTTTGTCATAGCGGCAACAGAAATACACCTTTTGTTAAACTGTCAAGCTGTCACGGTACCTAAAGGAGATACGGCCTAGTGACAGACGGACGGACAGACAGCTAAGTCTCAGTAATAGGGTCCCGTTTTTGCCCTTTAGGTCCGGAGCCCTAAAAAATATTTTTGTTAGAGGGTTAAAAGATAATTTTCAAAATATGAGTAATGTCTATACAGTTTTGTTAACATCGAAATCGAAATGCTTTGAGGAAACGGCACAATATCGAATAGATATCCTTAACGCCGATCCGAACTACGCGGCAGCGAAACTACCCGACGCGACACTGCCAAATACTCTTTGTATGAGATATAACGCACTACACGACAGCGGAACTACGCGACGCGGCATTCGATTACGGTATCATCGACGTGTGGCGTCGCGTCGCTCCGCTACCGCTTAGTGCGGTCTTACCCTGAGGCTGGGACTATATTATCTGGAATCCGGCGGGCTCGGGAAAATTCAGAGCACTGAAAATAGAACTCTGCGCTAATACAGTAGAGCTGAAAATCGAACACATGAGTGTCGAGATAAAATGTCAATGTCATATAATAGGTACATATCGCACCTCGACACTCGACACTTCGATTTTTAACAGCTCTATCGAATCAGCTCAGTGTTCTATTTTCAACGCTCTGAATTTTCACCATTCCGGACAATATAGCCGCAGCTTAACCGTGTCAGATATTTTCACCTCAACGACCAGTCAAATCTAATTTTTCCGCGGGATTTGAATCGCAATCGAGTTTGATCGCCCGTCAAATATCTCGCGCGTTTCCAATTTGTTACAAATTACCCCCCACCTCGGTGGGGTAACTTAACCCCCATACCCTTAGCTTTATTTTCTGTCAATAGGCGGTGTTTTTCGTTCAACACTTTAAGCTTTGACTGTAATGTGATAAGCAATACAATTCAGATATTATATAGACAAAAAACTCTATATTTATTTGTAATAAAAGAATAATGTTTAAAAATACTTCTTTGTTAGTATCCTTACTTCCTCACTAATATTATAAATGTGAAAGCGTGGATGTTTGTTACGCTTTCACGCAAAAACTACTGAACGGATTTCGATGAAATTCGGTATGGTAGTAGTTTAGACTCTGGATTAAAACATAGGCTACTTTTTATCCCGAAAAAGTAGTGTTCCCGAGGGATGCTATACTTACGCGGGCGGAGCCGCGAGCAACAGCTAGTAATATATATTTCACTAGATATAGGTGTGTATTCCTTTCTTATTTACCGCTAAAACAAAAGAAAACTACAAAGGACGTAATTAGGGAAATAACTCGAGCAAAAACTGCGTTGCCATAAATAATATAATTAATTACAACTAATATATCGTCAGTGTTGCCCGGATAAAAACAAATAAATTACGTAGAAAGAGGGGGTTTTTGTACCTCAATGCTGTCGGTTGCGATGCCAGTTTGTGGACCTGGGGAAAACTAACTATAAAGAATATCCTCCAATCTTACCTTACAAATTGAAAAGTTTTAAATAGCTAGATATACATGTGTATATTTAAAAAAAGGCCGTGTTAGTTACACTATTTACAACTCAAGAATGGCTTAACCGATTTGGCTAAAAATCGGTGAGGAGGTAGCTTAGAACCAGGAGACGGAAATAGGATACTTTTTATCCCGTTCCCGAGGGACGTAAAAATGAATTGCAATTCCAATGTCTCGCTAAAACTCGAGAACGGCTGGACTTCTTTGGCTGGTTAATTTTGGTCTTGAAATAATTGTGGATGTTCGGGGAAGATTTAAACGGTGAGAAATATTGGAAAAGCTGTAGGTTGTAGGAGTAGGAGTAGGCGTAGGACGACCTAGTCCTACACCTACTCCTACTCCTACAACCTATTTTTTTTTGTTGCATTATAGGTGTAGTAATTTATTCATTCCATGTCATATTTAAGACAGAACAACGTGTGGCGGGACAGCTAGTAGTTTTTATATAAATGAAGTCTATCGACCAGTTAGGGTCAGCTCCAACCGAGACGCGGAATTTTTAAGATAGGCTCTATTCAAAATTGAATTTTGTTTACTACATGAAATGATACACGCTTCATACTTCATATATCACTTATGGATTCGCCGCTAGGGGCGCTTGTGTGGCGTGAGGTCTCCGAAATGTCAAATGTCACTGTTTGCGGGTTGGCTTCGCGGGTTTATTTCTATTTATATTAATGTTGCGAATATTTGGCAATTCGTTAGTTATGGCTAGTTAATAATGGCAAAGTTACGGATCAATGAATGTGAGCTCTTTGATAGAAAAAAATCCTCTACTGTTCTATCTTATACTTTAAACGAGATAATATTGTATATATATAATCGGTTTCTCGAAAACGGCTGCAAGTATTACCATGAAATTTAGAATGCAGGTAGTTTTTGTGGAGAAAAATCGCTCTAGCTAGGTCTTATCCCTGGAAACTGCGCGTTTTAAGCTATATGTTTCTCTTACGTCGTGCAATATATCAATAATTCCGACTATTATGTCAGTCCGATCGGCAGTTTGGTATGCGTATGTATGAAAATTTTTGCTTTGTTTTCGGATTGTGGTGGGTTCGAATCCTGGTCAGATCATTCTTTTTGTGATTATTTTTATTTTTTTATCAGAACTCCGAGCAAAATCGGTTACCCGGGTACTATCATATAATAATACACCGATACTATTTCCAAGACGTCGATGTATGGTTACAAGCTAGTAGCCAGCCGTACCCGTATTTATTAGGCGCTACAAGTCGGGTGGAATTCATATATAATTCAGTGCACTACCGCCACCTACCGCCCACCGGCTGTTCAGACTTATTTGCGGTAGAATTACTTATATTGATATTGCTTGGAAACAGCTGGCCCCAATAACCATGAATTGCGTACAGGTGAAAGTCTAAATAATAATAATAAACACCGATTTCGGTGACGGTGGCCGGTTTCATTGAAAACAGGCCGGCTACGCAGGAGTTATTATAGTATATTATTATTATTATTATTATTATAGTGCCCAAGTGTGTGCGCAGTACACAAGAGCACTCTTCCTTTACTCTAGTAACCCAGTGGGACGGATGGCCGACACGACTGGAGAGATCAGGCGATACTAAAAAAGCGTGACATATCTAATCAAAAAAAAAAAAATTTCGCGTGTCGTAATATGTGGACGGCCCCCGACGGATAATAATTATACAACATTGTTTTCTTTGTCTGTGCCATGGGACTTTGCCAACGACAGAACCTTTGTATAAGTTATCCTATGTGTAAATATTTTATTAGTCAAGGGGCTAAGCTACGAGTATATAAGGTAGAAAGAACTACATATAATGCATAAAAAAGAAGTATATAGTCGAATACTATAGGGAAACTAGCTTTAAATACAGAATCCCACTGGAACACCGTTGGAATAAAAAGCAGCCTATATGTTAATCCAATCCGTTCAGTAGTTTTTACGTGAAAAAGAAACAAATATCCATCCATTCGTCCATCTCTCCTCACAAACTTTCACATAAATAAAAGTAGTAGAATTACAAAATGTATTTGAAAAATTGAAACAACACTCGGATGAAACTCTCTCCCCCTTACTAATAAAAATGTTTACGCAACGGATAACTTCAACAACGTTGCTGTCTTTGTCTGTCAAGTGACTTTTCCAACGTATCAGACAAAGATAGCAACGTTGTAGTGGTTATCCGTTGTATAAATATTTTTATTAGTAAGGGGGAATATCATTAATTATTATTTGAAAATAATTAAAACTGAGCACTAAATAACGAGATAAAACAAACAGACAATGAATTCACAATCGGCAATGTAAATGCCGGGATTAGATGTTTGATTGATTCCCCGTTCCCAGCGTAGATAGATAGATATACATATCTGTACACAAGGTTCATTTCTAACTGAACACCCTTTATTGTTAATTAAATGTTTACTAATTAATGTGCAAATTCATTAATAGACTTACGAGATTTATAGATACGAGAAATTAAGTTGTGGCTCCTATGACATACTTCTATATACAAATAAATAAAATTGAAATGTCTGTTTATAATTTACAATTTACAGCTTTGCACTACATGCAAAATATTATAGTACGGTACCTACACCAAAAATCAGATTTTAAAATTTTATCTGTCCGTCCGACTGCCTGTCTGTATGACGGTTTGTTCCGGCTAATTTCAGAAACGGTTGGACCTATTTTGACCGGATTTTCACTGGCAGATAGCTAATTGTATAAGGAGTAACTTATACAATCAGCTATCTGCCAGGCTACTTTTATCTTAGGGTTCCGTTTTAATGAAAAATAAGTTTTCGTTTCCATTATTTCCACGCAAGCGAAGTAAATAAACAAAATTTTGAGCCTCATTTACGTTTATCTTAATAGGGTATCATCCCCATTGGGAATGAATTTAAAAAAAATGATATAAGACTGGTTTTACTAGGTATCAATTACATTTCTTTTCATTAGAAATATGACATTTTCAGTGAATTTATTAGAAATATGACATTTTGAGCGACGATTTTTTTCATTTTTCCTTGTCCTTGACAAAAAAGTTGCTAAATAATGTTTCTCCAAGATTAAAACATCGTTAGCAGCTTTAAACCATTAGACAAGGAGCGATAAATCACGTAAATAATAAATATAACTCAACACGGATACGATTTTGTATCTGCGCTGTTATTACCCGGCTCCCCCTTTACCCCGCTTACTCCCCCTTTTAACCCCACTTTGGGGTTTGAAATCCCCCCTCAGCTAAGCGTGATCCATTAGCAGCGGTGAATAATGCGATATTATGAAATTACATTAGTAATTTAGTAGAGCCGCCAAGAAACGCTTTACTATTAACGTGATAAAGTGTGATAGTGATGTTGCGTGACTTCTTTGCGCGTCACCGCTCTAGTCTATGGTTAAATCAACTTGACTTGACGTCGTTTTCACATTTATTTGCGATAACGATATCTGATATCGCGGCCGATAGTGTGAGAGGCATGTATATCGACGACGCTTACGTAATTTATCGGAACTGAAAAATGCAACTTTGCAAGAGAGCGATTTAAAGTTTATTTTTCGCATAACTTTGTCATTCGTGGTTAGATCTTTATGGAAATATTTTTATTTCAAGTATAACAATAAACATTCCCATTATTGCAATATATTAACATTACCTAGACGTCAAAGAAAATCCTTACTTCCTTACTAATATTATAAATGTGAAAGCGTGGATGATTGTTACGCTTTCACGCAAAAACTACTGAACGGATTTCGATGAAATTCGGTATGGTAGTAGTTTAGACTCTGGATTAAAACATAGGCTACTTTTTATCCCGAAAAAGTAGTGTTCCCGAGGGGTACTATACTTACGCGGGCGGAGCCGCGAGCAACAGCTAGTAATAAATAAAGCGCGTATATTGCGACGAACCCACGCGTAAAGTGTTAAGTTGGTATGTGCTGGACAGACTGATATGTCACGATGAAATACGACATAAAATACAGATGCAATGATTTAAAAAAAGACGTGTTATCTAAGATACCATTCATTATAGAGACTCCATAACAGTAATAAAAAAATCGCCATTTTGAAAAAACTACCTAATTTATCGGATCTGAGTTCTTGAAAAAACTACGTAATTTATCGGAATTATCCAATCCGATAACCAAATCGGCGCGATATTGTTTATCAGATTGGATAATGGGATAACGCTCTTATGCCGACGACATAAGAGTGTCTTCCGGACCGATATCGGATATTGTATATTATATCGCGTAATGTGAAAACGCTCGACTGTTATGAGAGCGATATCAAATTAAAATTTAGACGGAAACTCGAAACGCTCAAAAAATCAGACAAAATTTTAGAAAACAAACTACAAGAAAAATCGATTGACAACCATTTAGTCAAACCGGTATGAATGTATGAAACCGGTATGAAAAAACTAAAATAGTAGACTATTTCGTCCACGTATTTACAATAATTCAAAGTTGTCTTACAAGAATGCACAGGAGTGGCGCAAGGCTTAACCCACCACAGTTCCACAGTTTGGCGATTTACGTAATGGATGTAAAAGATTTTTTAATTTGTGAGAATAAAATTTAAAAAATAAAAGAATCTTCTTCTTCTTTCTAATTTTCCAAATCGTGTAAAACGACGACAAGTATTCAGCTAGAACCGTTCAAGAAGCTTCGAATTCCTATTCTAAATCATTCATTCATCCGCTCCCCTGTGGGAGGTGATTGGCGGCCATTTAACATGTATTGCGGAAATTGGCGCGCAATCCGATGGTGCAGTTTGTGCAATAATAATAATTCAAGCCACCCAGGGTGGGTATTAGGGATGATAGAGATGGGTATCTAATTATCTATTGCCATGAATATTGAATAAACTTCTGATTTGCTATTGGAACGCTATGAGCATGTATTATGTATTTTAACTTAAATTTATTTTTCAAATATTTGCACGCCATGTGTGGCAGAATATGTGTATCATATTATAATGATCGTAACACCATTTATACTAATCAATCAAACCGTTTATTCGGGCAAATAAACGATTTGATTGATTGGTTGATTGATAATAATAATATGTAGGCACTGACTAGGTAGAGGGTTAGATAACTGATCAGTGTGCGAGTTTTTGTCACTACTCGCCGCAAAGAAGTGAACTACAATTTGTATAGCTTCGAAACAACACCTCTTGTGGCAAACAGTGGTAAGTAATTCGTTGCCATACAAATTGTACTTAACTTATTGACGGCGAGTAGTGAACAAAACCTCGCACAAAGCACACAGGCTGGTGTGCTTTGTGCGATCTAAATAATATACTACAGATTCTCAACAATGATATCCTTTAAATAAGGTTCATTTTTCAAGTCCTTTTAAAATTAGAGCTTTATTAACATCACACTCCAACATCTCAATCTTTTTCACTTTTTTTCTATTTAAAGGTTTCAAGGAATCCTTATAGTTTCGCTCTGTCCGTCCATCTATGAAATTTGGTAATTACTAATTGGTTTTAATAATAATAATCTATGAGGCATTCATAATCTCCTTTTTTCTCAAACATAATTATGTAAAGCGATTGCTTGATATCTCCATGTCCATGTAATAGGTCTGATATGTATTTTGTGCTTTGACAGCATGATATGAGGAAACGCATCGGTTAATTCCGTTTTCAATGATATCGTCGAGCCACTTTATAGTATCAGTGGTATTACGAAGTCAGAACATCAGACGATTAGTAAACGTGTATAGTTCGCGAACTAGTCGGACTAGTTCACTTGCGCCATATCGTTCATTTCATTCATTCATTCAGTTTCGATACAGACATATTATCTTTAGTTCAGGTCCCCGCGACCTCGGGGATTTTTTTTTTTAAATTTTAAAGCCTGAGTACTTTTAGCCTTAAGATACACAAAATTAATTATGGTATGTAGGGTTCTTGATTGACTCTACAGTCTACACACTTTTACTTGATATTGATGAGATGAAACTAGAGTTACGAACAATAAAAAATTTATTGATCCTACTAATATTATAAATGTGAAAGTTTGTGAGGATCGAGGGATGTTTGTTACTCTTTCACGCATCCAACTACTGAACGGTTTTCGATGAAATTTGGTATGGTAGTAGTTTAGGCTCTAGATTAAAACATAGCCCACTTTTTATCCCGAAAAAGTACAGTATTCCCGTGGAATACTATATTTACGCGGGCGGGGCCGCGGGGAAAAACTAGTCCTTGATATGATCAAATGACCCGGTGTGCGAGCACGCGCGATCGCCTAGATAGATCTGAACGTATTCAATTATATTTAATAACTAGATGTTGCCCGCGAATTCGTGCGCGCAATAGGAAACGAAATTTCCTATTGCGCGGAAACCGTACATTTTGCCACAATAAAAAGTAGCCTATGTCCTCCCTCGTGGTCTATCCTATATCTGAGCTAAATTTTATTAAAATCGGTCCAGTAGTTTCGGCGCCCATTCGATACAAACAAACCATTCCTCTTTATTATATTCGTATAGATTAATTAATTATGCGCGTGTCACAAACCGCTGATGCCTTAAACCTAAAAATGCTTGATGTACGATTTACATCGTACATGGTAGGTAATATAATATGTAAGTAACAACAACAAGTAAAAATAAATAATAAGTAAGTAACAATATCTAGTAGTATGCTATAGTAAACAAACTAACATCATGGCAGCGCTTATCTATTTTCAGGAAAATAGTGACAAATATAGTTTTATATAAATAAAAGCATCCGCCATTTTCCGCCCGCGCCGTTGTCCCGGCAATATTTCCCGACAGAATTTATTCCCCACTCCAAATTGAATAGGCGACAGAGTGTATTAACGTATTAAATACGAAAAAGTTATTTCCAGTATGGAAAGGAAAAAGATTTTCGGTACGGCAACTTAACGCTTTTGGATTTGTGATTTCCAATAAACAGAATAGGTATTTATAAATGCGCGTCAGTTCACACAGAGGCGCAACGCGAAGCGCCATTATTTAGCGCTTCTTAATTGAACTTTATTTAGTATTTATACACACAATATACACGTTTCATTGCTAGAGTTCGAATCCCGAGCTGCAATTCTTGCAATTCAACGTGTAAGTTTTAACTTTTTAGATAGTAAATAAAAATAAACCTTGAATCGTTACCTTAAGAATGGCGCGCCGTGTCGCTTCTCGGTGTGAACTTACCCTAGTCTCTAACAGATGAAAGAGAACAGCAAATATATATTTTTGATTTTAAAACTAATTTCGATAAGGATTTATCTTTGTTCCAACTTATTATTACAATTTTTTACGGTCGAAAACATGTTACAAGTTTACGATCGAATTGTAAACCTCTTCCTTTTTGGAACTCGGCTAAAAAATGTCGCCAAAATGTAAAACTCGAAATTAATGATAATAATTAAACCTTTTATTAAAGTCAGCTTCTTAACTGACTTGATAATGATCTTATAAGTCAAGTTATTGAAATGACAGTATTTTGTGCACGTAATTATGTACTCGTTACTATAGTATCGTTACGTTACTCGTTACTATGGTATCGTTACGTTACTCGTTACTATAGTATCGTTACGTTACTCGTTACTTATGATACCTCATAACATGCTATGTTATGTTAGAGCAACGAATCAGGTCGTATTGCGTACGCGTATAGTATGAAGTCGCGGGTCGCGGTGTCGCAACATTCGTAATTTGTAGAGAACATACTTACTAATACATTACATACCAAACTGCGTAACGTGCATTTTTTCACTTTTCCGTATTTTGAACAAGACTTGTGTTTAAGTTATTCTAAATTTAGTTTGATTTAAT
The DNA here is from genome assembly GCA_037179445.1 of Phengaris alcon alcon. Classification (NCBI taxonomy): domain Eukaryota; kingdom Metazoa; phylum Arthropoda; class Insecta; order Lepidoptera; family Lycaenidae; genus Phengaris; species Phengaris alcon. The sequence continues at coordinate 914,187 of JAYRCH010000148.1, forward strand.
AGGTAAAGTCTAGAACTACAAGTGAACTGTTGACTGAATCTACTGAATTTTCATGGTGTTTACTATTTTGAAAATTTTAACCGTGATCTAATATGTTATATCACAATAACATCGCAATCCATTATGCATCAATTATAATGAAAATGTAACAAATAGGTGTCGAAAATTATTTATTGACAATAATATTTAAATAACATTCTAACGATAAATAAAATGCGACTAACGAAATGTATTCGTGTGTAACGTTTCGTTACTCGGTACTAGATGGCGCACCATACTCAGTACCGAATACATCCGGTTTGCTACAGCTCTAATAGCATGTCATAGACAGTCAAATTTTTTCACAGATGATGTATTTCTGTTGCCGCTATAACTACAAATACTAAAAACAGAATAAAATAAAATATATTTTTATGGATATGTGGATTTTTGTGGGTGTGGGTAGGTCCACGTGATTTGGATCAACTCTTAAATAGACCGGCGGCTCGTGTTGTTAGACTTATCGTCTTCAATTTTTTTACACAACTAGCTGTCCCGACACACGTTGTTCTGTCTTAAATGGAATAAATAAATAACTATGTACAAAGTACATAGCCGAAAAATCAAACAAGCGTCATTGAGGCACAGTCTAACATTTTACGCAGAAATGAAGATACAATGTATAAGCAATTTAGTATGGTACAGTCACATTTACAAAACTTCACTAGTTTAATAAATCGAGTACAGTCAGACAATGAACATCGACCTAATACTAATTACATCAATTTTGTCCGCACAGATTTTAATATCGAATCTGAGGCGTATACAAGATAATCTAATCGAGACAGGAACTGATTTATCTCATGGTCACTTGGACCCACATTTAATACCTTCAGAACAGTTACAGGAGCAGATGCATATTATTTCAAGTCAATTACGAGGTGACATAACTTTACCGATAAACGAAGATATACAGGAATTATATAAGGTCATGAAGATAAGCTCAAAAGTCGGAAGGTCATTCTTAGTCATACTCGTATACATTTAATTGCTAAGGAATCATTCGAATTGGACAAAATATACAGCATACCTTGGGATAGTTATATCATAGAAACAATTACTTCTTACATAGCTTTTAATTTACAAAAGGAAATATTTATTTTATTATCTGAAGAAGACACTCATTTTTGCATGCATTTATCCTCGGGAAAAGTTTTATGTGCCTTTGATAAACCTATATATGAGCAGCTGAATTAGCTTGTCCATTGTGATTTGTTATAAAAAATATGGAAAGATCTTACTTGGTTCGTGTGGTTTACTCTCCTGCGGGACTGTTGTCGCTGTTGCTGCAGAAGTCTCACGGTATAGAGTCCACTGATCACGTCACTAGAGTCTGTCACTGCAACTGTTCGTCACAGGCTTAACACTGTATGTGCTAAATATTGTAAAAAATCACTGGTATCCTCACTACGCGACACGGAAGATAAGAAACTGTATGTACGCGACACGAGTAAGGTCCTGACGTAACGAACGACCAAAAGGACTGTAGTGTTTCTACAGTTAATAGAAGGGATGATAAATGACTAAACCCAACGAGTTCTGTTTGTACACTGATTTATTAATTAATACAATCGAACAATGTGGAATGTATATGCTGACACAGCGTACGGCGCTCGACACGTTTAACCTAATTATCTTGTACTTTGTACAAACTAATTTGGCGTAAATAAGTTATTTATTTACAAGACGAAATGAACATCAAATATTCGAACAATTAGTATGGGAAAATACAGTTGCCGTATTTAGTATTTTCCTCGCAATTTGTCAAATATTTCTCACCGTGAACTCCCACGATAACTCCAAGGCCAAATTTAGCCAAATCGGCTTGAACCGATTCACGCTTCATTTCGCGAGTTTTAGCGAGACAAGAAACAGCAATCCGTTCTTATATATAAGAAGATTAGACCTACCTTCTACATGATTTGCGGATCTGGAGAAGGGGCATAAATCCCGCCTGCTTATTATATGCACCTGCAAAAGTTTGAAAGTAAAATTAGTGCAAAAGAGCTGTGGGCCCAGCAGGAATAGTTGAAGGCGGCGTAAACGTAACAATACCTAGTGAGAATTGTACGAAAATCTGTCAAAATCATTACAGCGCCCTAGGGGCATATCAGGAACATTTGACAGCGGCATAGACGTGTTGACGCTCACCATATATGTAGACTTTACTATATAGTTGGCTATAATTATTTAAAACGGTGCACTTGGATGAGGTTTGTCGACAGATTCACGGGCCGCGTGTTAAATAGGACAGCTGTAGGCCGCCGGGTCATTCTCATCCCATAGGTTAACCCGTCGCCGCCGGGTCAGTCTCATCCCATATGTTACACGATGTTAATGGCCATATTCAATCGACGAACGGGGTCCATTCGACCGAATTAGAATTGGAACAAAACATAGGAGGTTCCATTATTGTGCATTACTTGTTCCTATAAATTAGTTAAATAAAGACAGGAACTGGAACATATTATGACGATAGTATGCGACTTACTATAATGTAATGTACTTTATATTCCGATTCGGTCATTTCAAGAGTAAGCTTCTTCATAAAAATAATTGAATAGAACAATTATTTAATATTCACAAAACTCTTATTAATAGCACAGATTAATAAATAGTTCTTACGTAAGTAATAGTTTTGTGACTTTGTCTTTTCCCCAAAATTATCGGTGGGATGTGATGTGAAATCAGCAAAAAGTATATTACCAGTAGTGACCAGTAGAACGTTCAAATAAATATCTTATTCTTTAAACGAGCTAATCTTGTATCGTAATGCACGGAGTTTTGGGAGAAAAAAATCGATCTAACTAGGTCTTATCCCTGTGAAACTGCGCATTTTTATGTTATACGTGTTTTTTCTTTTGTCGTGCAACAATATATCAATAATTTCAACTCTAGTATCAAATATGTCAGTCCGATTGGCAGTTTGGTATGCGTTTGTTAACATTGCGTTTTTGCGTTGTTCGGAAATTCGGAATGTGGTGGTTTCGAACAAATATTAACAGTCGGTGCTGGTTCGAACCCCGGTAAAATATTTTTGTGATTATTTTTATTATTTTTTTAATCTACTTGAGCTCCCAGCAAAGCTCCGGTTACCCAGGTATATTTACAGATAAAGTCCGTTTGTAAATATAATAGAATGTAAATCACTTTAGTGATTATTTTCTTTGCTAACTGTACTTCTTGAAAAAATATAAGAAACTCGAAGAATTTTAATCACTATCGTTACAATGGAACTTTTCGCGCTGTCTCTTCCACTGTTGTAATATTTCTTTTAATTTTTCTTCGATATTATTTCAATAACATTTCTCAATAATAATTAATTCGTAGCAGGTATAAGCTACAGATATTAATGAGAACATCTTCTAATATAATATCCTACGATGTTTAGTGCGTAACTAGTAGCTACAGATAAGTAAATAATATTAAAAACAACTATTTACGAAACTGTAGGCATGATTCAACAAATCTTTATGGATTCGTATAATTTTTTCCCTGGGGTAAAGGTAAAGGGCCAAGTTTTGCCCTATTTTTGTACACTAGCTATCCACGGGGTCAATTTTACCGCATTTTCGATATTCTCATTTAATTTTCAGCCTGAATTTGCGGATATTTCTTAGTTTTTGGACGTTAAAGCATGCCACTCGTGCAATTTTTCACAAAACCAGTTTTGTGGGTCCCAAAGCTACAACTCGGTTGATTTCCCCGAAGAATCCTGATGGAGGAATTTGAGAAAATCTTTAAAATTGATACCAGGATCTCTGTTCCGCTCGTTTCACATATTAAGGCGTATATTCCTACGGGGCTGTATCGATCCCGCATTCTAGCTACTGTGTAGGCGGGAATAATTTCCTCAAACCAATCGCTTGTTCTCGAAAACAATCAATCATCATCATCATCCTATCGCCGTCCACTGCTGAACGTAGGCCTCCCCCAATGAGCGCCAACCATCTCGATCGTATGATTTCTCGATCTTGGCGCTCACTGCGGGAGACCTACGTTCTCGAATTTAAAATGTTCGAGCAATAAATAATGAAGATAGAGCACTATTTCTTAGATCCTTTTGGATATAGGCAATAAATCCACTAAGCATCTTTTCCAGGAAAAGTTTTAAAGTCTACCTCTTTGATCTTTGAAACTTTCGGCGTGATCCATATTAGATACTATTTACTACCTTGTGATTTAAATAAAGCAAGAGAAACAGGGTCATTCGTTACCATAGTTGAATGTTGATTCAACTATGGTAACGAATGAACCTGTTTCTCTACAACAATCTCTAAACTTAAGATTCAATTACTAAAAATTCAATAACCATTTATGTTGATAAATGTGAATCTTAAGTTTGAAGATTTTTTAAATCGGTTTCTGAGTCATACTATTCTGGCACGTTACTGACCTAACTAACCCAAAAAAAATGAGGTCGTTTTAGGGTTCCTTCCCATCTGGCCACTTTCTCATCTCGCAACACTGCCATACATTTGTCATTCAATGTATGGCGCTAGCGTCAATGGTGACGTAACAAATCGTTTTGTGAGAAAGAGATGGGCAATATTTTTTATTTGCTTACAATTTTTAATCGCGTCAACCTAAATAACTTTTTCTTTTGGATTAACGTATCTCTATTCAACAAATATAAAATTTCACTTGTCAAAATTTGATATTCGACACTAGGCGATATCCTTATTGTTTTTGAATAAATGCCTTTCACTTCTTAAAAGTAACAACGATAACGACACTGACGATGGGCTGATTTGTACCTGTGTTGTGGGTCTCGAAGTCTTCCCACCTCCTAGCTCTTGCCATCATATTTTAACGTGTTCCTCTTCGTTATTCCAGATGAGGTGGACGTGATCGGCTACACGTCGAACCAGAGCGACAGCGAGTCGCTGGTGTCCGGCCACAGCGGCCACAGCGGCGACAGCGGTGTGGTCGCGCGCCGGAGCGAGCGGGCGCCGCGCGCGGCCCGGTACACTAAAGTCTAGGTGAGGTTTACCATGTATAGACTATAGAGTAATATTTCTACTTATCAACGCCCAGGCAGATTGTGTAATGGTAAGGGATAACCACAGTCCTGAGACAGTACCCGCAATACCTACCAGAAAAGTTACAAACGCGTTATTATAATTATGCGCTCGCTCTTTCTTGGGCCTCCAGTGGCTATAATTCACTTAATTGACGAAACACACCTGTTTTGTAAGACGCTGTGGTATCCCCCCGATCAATCTCGCGCATCTACTTACTTAAGGCTTAAGTTGCGCTTACAGGTGCAACAACAATTTATCAATGATGAGTTATTATGGTCGATTATGTACGTGACAAAATATCAATTTGGCATCAATTTGGGAAAATGTTTTGCAACTACAATATTGAGCGATAAAGAAACTAGACAACTTTCATCGCGATCACGATCAATTCGGTTGAAAAACAATCGGCATATATGGAGCAACTAGAAGCAATATTGTCGTAATATTTGCCAAAATATTTTTTAAGTAGCTCCACATCTCTCCACTTATTGCAGATTGATCTATCCGAGCAATTATTGCCTCAAAAAATTGCCCGTATAAACGCACCACTAGCAAGACCACCATAGATAACGTTTTGTCTACACAAGAATAGTGACAGTTAATAATAATATAATATCTATGGACGCTTTACACCACGTCAGTTTGGCCCCGTGCTACGTATCCGATGAACTTGTGTTACGGGGGCCAGACAACGGGAAGTATATTTAATACTTTTATACTGCTACTATACTACTTAAATATATTATGTATATTTAAGATTTTTACTATATCATACACATATTTAATACACATTCATTATCCAGGAACACAGATAAACTTTTGTTCCTTTGGCGTGGTTCAAACCCGCGACCCCCGGCTTGAGCACCAACGCTCTCAAGTCTCAACCAATGAGCCAAAGTTAATATGGACAAATGACAGGTTTCATTTTGTCTATTCTTCCGTAGATGAATCCATCCACGGTGATTGTGCTAAGCGTGCTGGTGGGCTGAGTATGATCACCCATCAGTTGGGCTGATGATCACCCATGAGGTGGGCTATACACATATGAACAGAGTGTAGATGAAGCCACCAAGAGCGTGATGGGAAAATTAAGTAGTAACTAAGCCCCCTAACATGAGTGCGTGTAGACTCGATAAACTTGGACAAAACTATCTCGCGGGACAAAGTTATAGTGGCATCTTATCTGTGGCGAACCATTCCGCCACAGATAATGCCGAGGCGATGTCGAGTTTTGTCGCATCTATGCGTGATTTCGTTAGCGAGAACAGGACACTAGCACAGATTAAAGAAATACCAACAAATAAACAGCTACATAGTTAGCTTTCGATTTGATTGCACTCCTACAAGCATACGGTATGTCCACGATTGTGTTGAAGGGGAAGTCACCATTATCAAATTTGGATCGATTTAGATCGTTCTAAGAAATCTGTTTCTATGTACGTACGGCTGGGACTTTTATATGATCCGGAATCTAGAATGCCGGGAAAAATTCAGAGCATTAAAAATAGAACTCTGTCACACAAGTGTCGAATCATATGTCAATGTCATATATGATAGTTCGACACTTCATTTTCAACTCTATTGTATTAGCGCAAGGTTATATTTTTAGTGCTCTGAATTTTCTTGGCCCGGCGGATTTCGGATCGTATAGTCCCAGCCTAAGTATATATATTTTCTACTCTGTGACACCAGGTCGGAATGTACCAGAGATGACATGATGGATAATCAATTTATTGAAGAATGTTTTGTGTTTTTCAGGTGGATAGTGCGCGGCGCGGGAGTGGCGCGGGTTTCGACCCGCGCCGCCATGTAAACAAACGTAGGACATTTTGTTTGGTACGTGTACTGAGGCGAATGTGACTGAGTGGGGCAAGTCCCAAGTGGCTCGCCGGAGAACTGCGCCCGCGCCGCACACACAATTACCGAGTACAAAATTGCCAAAAAAGTGTATAATGGAAGTCTATTTTTTCTTTCACTCGCTTCTTCTCATCACAAGGGGCTCAAATAGACGCATGAATGAAAAATTATTTATTATTATTTATTTATTGTAACGTTGGCTTTTTAAATTATATGGTAGGACACTACCGTTTTAAAACTTCGTGCCGAAAGCGCTAAACTATGACCTGTAGGTGTCGCTAGTGGGTTCCACCATAGATATAGAGGATAGACTGAGCACTTTCTAAGAAATGCTATTATCTTTAGGACCCGTACACGAATCCGAGATGCGACGCGATGCTAATTGCTGCGATGATAATTTCAATTTGCTAGGCGTCTCGCCCTTGCCGCATGAAATCGCATCGCGGCAATTCGCGTCGCTGTTTTGAACACTTAGAGGACAGAAAATGCGGCCAGACGCCATTACATAATATATAGGATACTGGTATTCTTTTTTGTGGTCGCGACAGAAAAAGCTGCACTGTAAATAAAACTCTGCGCTACTACAATAGAGAAAATCTCAGACACTCGTGTAGAGTTGTCAAATGTCAGAAGTTTGACAACTCGTGTAGAGTTGTCAAACTTCTGACATTTAACACTTCGATTTTCAGCTCTAGGTCGATTTTCAGAGCTGTTTTTCTGTCGCGACAACTAAAAAACGCTCGTGGGAACGAGGACTTAGAGCTTTCGCAATAATGGCTTGCCTTCAGTTACCTAATCGTGATGTAAAACCATCTTATAACCTATTTTATGACCTGAAATAAATTAAATAATTAATACATTTTTGAGAATCAATATAGTTTTTCTATTTAAAAAAAAATTGCATTGACGCCATTGTCAATGGTCAAATGGGATATAAACATAAATAATAGGGTGTAAAACATTGTGTAAAATCAAAAGTAATACTTAAAATTCAATTAAGTGCCATACTCACCGTCCAATTCCAAGACCGCGACCTTGAAGCGGACTTGTAAGCAAAAATTATAAACGTTTGGCACTAATGACTCTATTAGTACCGATGCTGAATTAGCAGGCTGGACCGTGAATACGGCACTTTATATATTTTAATTTTTTAACATAACTTGTGGTTAAAACTATTGCTGGATATTAACTTTCTTTCAATTGATATTTGTATATTATCATTTCCCCGACGCGATGATACGCGAATATCTAACTACCCACCAGTTTTAACTTTTGACTAACTTCCTAATCTTTATGTTGTTCGTACTGATTAGTAGCTCGTTTTAAATTTTACTTTTATGAGTCTGGAACTAGCGACATTTACTAGGGCATACAATTTTTAAATGTGAGTAAAATGTATTCTTAGAATAATTTTACACTTTGACAGCTTATAAAAATTGTCGATATTACATATTTTATTAACTAAATTATATATTTTTCTATCTGGCACATCGGCCTTAAGTTTCTCATTTTTAATGTTGGCAATTCTCTAGCAACTAAATAAGTCAACTTAATATTTTGGACTGTAACACTTTCAAAAGTCGAACCTCAAGTTCTCGTTACAATTTGTGATCATAATCCTATTTCGGTTCGCGAGCTGTATCACTAATTCACGCGCGATAGACGCGTGTGTGAATGCGACACCGCGCGGACCGAAACAGGATCTGATCACAAATAGTTACGAGAATTGGGCTTCATTTCAACAACAAATTCTCAGCCCCCTATATATTATATTATGCTTAAAAAAAGTTATTGTTCTTTATGCTCGATGATTTTTTATTCCCTTTGAGAGAAACAGGACACATTTTGTATCAAAAATACAATCTATATAGAAAAGAATTTGTGTCAAAGCTCAAATATTTGGAAAATGTTAAAATCGTGAATTTAGGTTTAACTATCCCTGTAATTTCAGTATTTTTATATATTTTTCTGAAATACTTTTTTTAATGTATAAATCACTAAATAATGATATTAAATTAGTAGTTTGAAATTTTTGAAAAAAAAATCTTCAAGTTAAAAAAAATAATAAACAGAAAACTAAGTATGCCACTGTACGCCATTTCATGTATCTCTTGTACTATGTTTCTCTCGAAACGGAATAAACAATCACCCAGCAATAATTGAATAATGATATTGTGACATTTTATTTAATTACCTAAGGTACTTATTGTTCACAAAAGATATCGCTCCAACGGCGACTTGTAACTTGTATGTATAGAGAAATATTAATTTTATATTTTGTATATAATTTAATTTTCTGTATAAATTAATCAAATAGATTTAGATCTGTTCTTTAAGTGGCGGCATAATCGCTACAATAAACTATTTAATTTTATCCTACACACACGAAATCAATTTTGGCGCCATTTTAAGTCCACAATAGGCAGCTGGCACAAACAGCTGTTCGGCCATTTCGCGGCTATGTTACTTTATAGACCACATTTCCTTTAATTACACTAACATATTTCTTATTTATATCTCCCAGGAGGTTCAACACCATTTGAACTTCACGATATTCTGTAAAAATATCGTGAAAAACACAAAAAAAAACAGCCACGTGTTCCAATTTCATTTTTTATTGGCGCGTTTTTTTTTAATCCACGTTATGAAATGCAGTCTAGGGCTGGGACTATATGCTCCGGAATCCGGAACGCTGGTTAAAATTCAGAGCACTGAAAATAGAAGTCTGCGTTAATACAATAGAGTTGAAAATAGAAGTTTCGAGTGTCGAGCTGTCATATATGACATTGACGTTTGGCTCGACTCTCGTGTGTTCGATTTTCAACTTTATTGTATTAGCACAGAGTTATATTCTCAATGCTCTGGAACTCTGATCGGCGTTCCGGTTTCCGGATCATATAGTCCCAGCCTTACTGCATTTGCTCCAGTCCAATTTCCATCACTCTCGCTGTATAACATTGTTTAATTAAGTATTAATATTGAATGTTTATGATCTCACTTCGCTATCGGGGCCATTAGAGTTATTCGTCAGTTACTTTTACGTAAACGTATACGTGAACAATGTGTGATGATCTTGTGCGTTTTCGGCATCTAAAAGTCCCTCGAGGCAGGGCAGCCGAATTTGTACGGAAATAGCCAAAAATCAAAGTGGGTAAGGTAATGAGGGTAATTATCATTTTTGGGTAAGTTACACAAATATTAGTTTAATCGTTGCCGGAAACGATTTGAGTTCATCACACTGTAACTACCTATACTTATTATAATTTATGGTTAAGTAACACAATTGTTGAAATATTATTTTAAAGATCTAAAGTAAGTACTTATCTAAATTTTCAAACGCAATTGAAAAGGAACTTTAATTATAAATTTAACTTTTACTAACAGTTTTCAACTTTTTTTTTTTTATAAGAAAAGCTATAGTAATTGCGTTTATGAAAATAACTCAAACGGTCGCCGACTTATGTGGACATTCAGAAACCAAAAATATAAGACATGAAAAGCAGAACTATACTTGCTGACTAAAACAATTGCTAGTACCTATGACATCTAGAATAAACAATATATTTTTGTTAAAACTATTGTATCTTGTAATAATAAATTGTTAATTCATTTTATGACGAGTGACTGGTTGCATTGTTTTTACATTTGACTCCGATATCGTGCGCCGGGTGCAAGCCTGTGTCTCACAAGCGTTTTTGGCCTTATTGAATGTTCATTTAATGCGTAAATTTACTGTGAATTGTTTTAGGTATGGATGTTAAATTAAGTATATTTATATTGAAATGACAGTCTGATCTCTTAAGATAATGCGTATCTGTTTGATAATGAGCCAATTCCATTCGGGCGCTCGAGACTCACGCGCCGATCCAACTATATTTTGTATTAATATTCGCGCCAAAATGTGAAAAATAGTGACACTTACCCAACTGCTAATATTAATGCGGTCGATCAAGAAAAAATCTCAGAAAAAACAAATAAACCACAATATATTGTATAATCATATGAATGAACGTACCTACCTATCACTTTTGGCGCGTCTTTTGATGTCACTGTATAGTCTGTGACCGAGGCTCACGTCAGCTGTTATAGATCGACACTGACGTTTTGATCGTAGTAATATTAGAAAATTCAACTCGTTTCATGTTTTATAACTTTACCTCTGTTCATCAAGTTGTGTCTATCTATAAATAATGCGCTCAGTTTGAAATTCTTCACTGTAACTTTAATGTAAAGTATTTTAGTGCGAGGCCAGTATCTAAATCATTTTAATGTTCTTTAATTTCGCTCCTAGAGTTGAATACTCGTTAGCCCTAACTGATTCAGTCTTGTCCTGCCTCAACAAGAGATGATTTATCTTAAAAATATTATATCACAAAAATATATGATTATAAGTTATCAACTGTGCTTTTTTCGTACCAGTGTTCTGCTTCATTTCGCCCGCTACGGATCCAAGCGACCGACCCCACTTGTTAGACTTGCGATATCGTTTCGTTCGCGGCCGATCGTTACGAGTAGAAGCGGCGACGGGACGCTTTAAGAGTACAAATTCTGTATAAGCCCCTACTTGAGTGTTAATTCTAAATGTTAATTTTAATCACGGAACAGGGAAATGGTATCGTCGGAGTGCTGACATAAGTGTTTTAGCGCGGGCGTCGTAGCCTACGGTGCAGCTCTGCCTTTGGTGTTGTCTATTCCGTAACTAAATTGTATCTGTATCCTATTGCTACAGTGAGTTTGTTTTGCGATATCTTCCGACTGTTCTCTTCTTCGTAGGAGCGCGTAGAGCGCGTGTATAATACAGGTGTACCACTGTAACGATAGGGTATCGGTTGGCGCGCGCACCATACGCGCGCGCCGCGTTAGATAAGAAATGTGTTATTAGAATCAAATTGCAATAAATTACGCCGTCCGGCCTCTGCCGTCGCTTTGTGATATTTGTCCAGCTAAGTCACTGTAAAATAATATTAGTCCGGGAATTGTAAAAAAGTATCACGTTGTAAATATTTGGAGCCAAAATTTTTATACAAAATTATTTCATATTCTTGGATCAAGTTGAGTGAAGCGGCGGTGGCTGTCGAGGTTAAGATTGCGTGCGTCAAACATGACCGGCACGAGTTTCCAAACGCAACAAGTTTACTAAATTTAAAAAGTAACAAGTGCGTTCGGATAGGATTCATATTTCAATCGATTTGATTCCATTTTTTTCTATCGACGCGATTGAAATATGAAATTGAAATGTGCAAAGCTCATGTGATGTGCCACGCAGTCTCTTGTTGTCTGATCGTAGCGGCAAACATTAGGTACTAATACTATCGTGACTACTGCTGATGTGACTTGGCAGCATTATTCTATGTAATTGACAAAAAGCACATATAATTTACTATATGTAAAAAAAGTTATAGAATTAATTTAATAAAATTATAAATAATTATTGTTTTTTATTACTACATTTTGACCTAAAGAAAAAGTAAGGCTACTTGACCCTGCAAGGCACACGGTGGGAAATATTGCATAATCAATACCTAACCCAATCTAGGTGCGTAAATTTAAATAATATTTAAGCAAAAAATTAAAACCAACTTGAAGAGTATAAGATGTAAGATGCACTAAAAAGTATGAAATAATTCTTATTTTCCAAATAATTCGCCTTTTAAATTTTAACTATTTCTCTACTCGATCTTCATAATTTTAGAATTTGTACCAGCCCAAACAATATTCTGATAAAACAATATTTTATAGAACATAAGTTCAAGTTGGCTAAAGCTCTTTACTCACGGTCCAGCTTGCAAATCCAGCAGGTACCGGTACTAATAGCTGTCAATAGTGTTAACTGTATATAATTTTTGCCTACAAGTCCGCGGCCTTGGATTTACAGGCTGGACAGTGAGTATGGCGCGTTATACAATATGATACAGTCGCAAATTTTTTTGGTTCCTGCTGTCACCGCGTCATACTCTTTTTCGCCAAGCTGTACGTCTTTATTATTTTCTATTTATAAACGATAAAAATTCAATAAATTCAAAAATTTGTATATCTATCAGCTGAGCGTCTGACTTCAAAATTTAGGACCAAATACTTACAACCAGGTATTTTGTTACAAAAGTTTCCACGACTGAACGAAGAATGTGTATGCGTTTTGGGTGAGAGATTGTGTTTGTGCGTTTGTGTGTTTGTGGCAGTCAGTTAATAGAGTGATGAAATCGGCGATCCATGAATAGACCTATTCCGTTGGTAGCTTAAATTATTTAAATTACAGCAAACTATTTAATCAAAATTTATATGACCTTAACAATAAAACGTAAATTTGTTTAAAAAAGAAGTAGTTTCGACTTCATTACTTCTATCTTTGTAAAGCTGAAAGCATATTTCTAATTATTTACCTTACGTAAAACTCATTAAAAATTTAACTCGAGTTTTGCCGGGGAATTCAATGGGTGACTTTGTGGATTTTGCATTTCTTTCATAAATTTGTGTTATTTCGGTTCTTGATGTGTAATATTGGTAGAATATTAACCATTAAATATTCATTAACGTGCACAAGTGTGGGCAAGTGGTACAACTTCTTAAAACTTATTTTGAGTTTTCCTCCAAAACTCCCTAGGAACTTTCAGTAAAGCTTCTACCACTTTACTGAATCGACTGACAAGACTCATGGACTGCACTCACTATTTATTTGACTAGACTTTAGACTTGATGATTTAGGAATACGGTGTTGAAAATTGACGCGAAAGTTCAATTTCCCACCTTTTTAACTTGACACTGTCAAATGGTAATAAACCGATGCCATATATAAATATAAATAAAAAAAAAAATGAAGTCAAACGGCTGTCAAAGTCTTAACGGAGTTTTGCCGGGGAGTACAATGGGTGACGTTGTGGAATTTGTAAAACCTCATAATTTGTGTTATCTCGGTTCTTAATGTGTAATATTGGTAGAATATTAACCATTAAATATTCGTTAACGTGCACAAGTGTGGGCAAGTGGTACAACTTCTAAAAACGTGCTATTTTGTGTTTTCCGCCAAAACTCCCTAGGAACTTTCAGTAAAGCTTCTACCACTTTACTGAATCGACTGACATCTGCACTGTACTGACTATTTATTTGGAAGACTTTAGACTTGATGATATAGGAATTAGGAATACAGTTTTTAAAAATTGAAACGAAAGATCGATTTCCCGCCTTTTTTACTTGACATTGGCAAATGGTTATAAGATAAGCCGACGCCATATATTAAAAAAAAAATCTTAACATATGTCACTTTTGACATTTGTTTCTACTGTCTGCAGTGTGGAGAGAGATTTAGCATCTGAGAAATATTATTAAAATTTGATTTTATACAATTTATAATAGTATTTAATATTATATATAAATCAATAAAAACTTTCAACTTTGTGAAAAATATTTAATACATCCTACTAAAACCAGATAGCAAATGTAACAAAAGGAATGTGTGAACGTGTCAAAAAATTCTTAAAATTCGTGAAAATATTTGATTCAATGTATATTTTGTATAAAAATTACGACTTTTAGAGGCACATTTCGGCAAAATGCAGGCTAGTAATGAGTCCTTGTCTGGTATGTATATGAAAACCTCAGTAACTAAAACAGGAATACAATGTCTTACCGATACTAACAAAACATAATGTGTATAGTTTTAGGACCACCTGCGTGTGGCTCACCCGCTGTATTATTAACTCCAGGCCGCACGAGAAACATCGCCCAAGATATGGAGGCACTCAGGCTGTCGAGACAAGACAACCCATATTTACAAGTGAGTAACGAGTAGTGAGTAACGGGATAACGTTATTTACGTAATAAATTGAATAATAATGTACGTTACATTTACAGCAGGTCATGGCGAGTAGAGAAAGTCTAATCGAAAGTCATTCACAGGACTGTGAGTCTGATGATACAATACTTATGTCACAAGTGAGTTCTACTTCCTTTATTTTGATTGAAAGTAGTCTGTTCTGAATAATAACATTGTCTATTCGCGTTAAGAAGGCAGTAAATGTGAGTAAATCATATTGTGTACATATACATTTACATTTTACATACAAAAAACCAGCTTTCATAGAACAATTCAAATCAATGAAAATTTGTATTTTTTTTCCCACACAATCATGGACACTGTATGCTTGGAGTAGTGCAATCAAATTGAAAGCTAACTATGTAGCTGTTTATCTGTTCCTCTATCTTTAATTGTGCTTCATTTATTGGTTTGTGAACCTGGCTTATGTATCATTGTCTATTTTATTTATATACTAGCTTTTGCCTGTGGCTTTTCTCGTGGCGTGGGATAGTGATATTGGAGAAAAAACTTCTTCAGCAAAAAGCTCTACTCTATGCAATATAGTTCTAGATACATAAACACGTTAAAAAAGGTTTCCTACAGGCTGGTACTGCCACCCCGCAATCGCTATGTCCCTGCATTTTAAATCTGTAATATCTTCGAAAATATTCATTTAAATTACATGCTGTATAGAGCCATATTGATCTATATTAAATGCACAATGTATTTAGGGTACCTTATTAGATAAGGATTAATGCTGTATTATGTAAAGCCATTATTTCTCGTAAAAAGTAATGAATAAAAAACAGTTATTGTGGGTTATCCCTAAGAGATAGACAAATACCATCACAGACTTTTTTGTAAATCTTACAATAAGTACATTATTTTGATCTATCTCGTAGGGTTCAGCCAGCGTTTGCAATGTAAGCGGAAAAAAAAGTTTAATTTACGACATTAGTGTTGGGGCAGAGCTCCAGGGGTAGTACTGGTGGTCTCCACCAAATAAAAATACTGCTTCGATGTGTACTTGTATAATATAGGTACTGGTATGATAGCCGCGGTGCGTGCGTCGCGTACGGAGGTGGTCAGGCGAATTCTCCGTGGGCAGTTACAGGGCTCGCGACGCTGTCGTCCTCTAAGCCGCGGGCGCGCGCGGGAGGTCGCGCGTAAGAGGGGGCGCGCGGGGGAGAAACCGGTTAGCCAGCCCGGCCCGATGAGACGCAGGAACATTAGAAACCTCTAAAATTATCAGTGTTTCTCTATTATGCATGTTATATACATATAAACCTTCCTCTTGAAATCACTCATGTTTATTAAAAAGCCCGCATCAAAATCCGTTGCGTAGTTTTATTATGTATGTGAATAGTGATGTGATATTGTCAATTTGTTTTTTTTACATTTCACTGTATTCTTAATGTGAATAGACCATAATGATATTCTTATATAAATTTTAAATTGAATGTCCATCTATGGATTTAAAGAATTCCTACAAAGTCTTTAAGTAATAAGATAGTCTCACTAATCTAATCAAAATAACCAATTGAACATAAAAATAAACTTATTTCTGTTACATACAAAACTAACATTGCATTGAAAAAATTATATAACTAACACAATACCTTAATATTTTTCATATTGTAAAATAAAACAAGAAACTTTTATTGTCATTAATTTCAGGAATTTGGCAGTGCAGCACTTGATTTTGCTGAAGATGACCCGCTGACATTAAAAGAGGTACATGAGCATATGATAAGATCCCCTCCACCAACGAGTTCCTGGCCACATGGTAAGTTAATTAAAAAAATTATAAGCTGATTTAAAAAAAGATAGAGTATACTTGACTAACAAATTCCGTAAATATTTACCAAATTCATATGCTTTATTAACTTTAAATATACATAATTCATTAAATTATTTAAATAGGTAATCATTAAATTACAATTTATACTAATGATTCTTAAATACGATTTTATAACATTTAGACCATGGCTAAAAAGAAAATTGTAAAATTTGTAGTTGGGTTAGGTTAGTAAAGGCAACCAGTGGTGTGGGGTTCCTATAAATCCATTCCTATATTAGCTTCATTTGCCACTTACCTTTTGAAGCCCCTCATCCAAATCCCTACCTATTATACTTTTATTATATCATGAACTAGGACCGGCCTTCGCCACTGCAATATACCTATAAAATTATTTTTAAACAGGTGATGTTTTTTGCGACTTCGTATGCGCACAAGGAAATCTCGCGGGAACCGTACATTTTGCCGTTATAAAAAGTAGCCTATTTCACTGTAGTTTGCTCTATATTTTATCGAAATCGGCCTAGTACTTTCGGAGCCTATTCAATGCAAACAATCAAATCTTTCCTATTTATAACATTAGTGTAGATGAGAGGAGCAGAAAGAAATCAAAAGCTATGATCTAAATGTGCTGTGTATATTATATTTATATATTAACATACTAATCACGTTTCCCTCCAAAGAGATGTCGTACCGAGCGGCCAGTGCTTTTGACTTCAATGCGGACAGTCCGGTTTCATATAGCGCTTACTCAGTCACTTCTACAGACAAGGTTACTAATATCGTTGTAATTGTGCTGTCTATTCTCACTCGAATGCTATGCACCATTCTTCTGTTTCCGTGAATGCTTGCTTATTGTATGTGCTTATTTTTAAATTACCTTCTCTGTAGTCTCGTTTGCCTTAGTTTAATTAGAAGTGTTTACATTTCATGTTTTGTTTTTAATAACATTTTTATACCCTGTTGGATCTACAATTAAATTTTTTTATAACCCCATTGAAATTTATTGAATGCAATAGAAATTAACTTTCTGAATTTAGTAAATGAAGTCTCCAATACTTTAGATGCTTAACGAGTGTGCGTAGCGTAGAGTAGAGTGGCGTAGCGAGCCTTAGGGGGGCCCCATATTAAAAATTTTTGGGGGCCCCCAACCCAAAGGTAAAAATGCAAACAATTAAATACTTTAAGTGCCTAACTAACATAATGTTAACTAACATTTTTAGGATAATGAGAGAGAGAAAGCGTCTAAGGAATGTTAATGATTAGGCAATATAGTATATACTCATATAATTTGAGAACAAATATTCTGCTAATCACTTTACTCAATTACATATTATTTAAGTGTTCTTTTTTTTTACTTATTGTTATCATCATTGCAATTTAAAAATAAATATATCTAAAAGCTCTATGTAACGTTAATTGTTCTCAATTGTGTTGTAAATTTAAATTGCGGAGTACTTATTTATTAATGTACTTCATTAGATTTTAATTTTGAATTGACTTTTACACCATAGAATTGTACAAGTCATAATATGCATTCAACAGAACAGAGAATTCCAACTTAAGAAAGAGAAAACAGTAAAATATAAATAAATAACTTTTATTTCAGGCTGCTCAGCCCATATTATAGATACCTTGCAGACCAACATTATAAATACCTTAAAAATGTATCCAGTTGAGAAAAGAGCTATCGAAATGTTTATATTAATAATTTATTGTTATTCCATAATATATGGCAGAGCCTTCGTTTCACAGCTGGCTGCCTTCAAAAAGTATTCACAACATAATTTGTTGTGCACAAGTGCGTTACCATTAGCCTTTCAGTGTTGGTTGTATGTAATTTATACTTACCATTACATTTTGGACAAACGATAGCGCGATGTAGAGCTCGCGAAGCGCCATCTAGTTGTACATTCACGAAATACATTGTTTAGTTTGCAAAATACAATCAGAGTGCTAAGTGTGAGTTTTTCTTTTCACATTCGATCGTGAGCGCGTTTGACCTAGTTGTTGCGTTTACAACTAGGTGGCGCTGTACAAATCACGTACAAATTCCTAGTAAACACCAAACGCTCACGATCGCATGCGAAAAGAAAAACTCACACTTAGCACTTTGTTCAAAAAAAATTACCTCTAACAGGAGTCAAGACCTTTATCGCTACGACAAAGCGATCACTGTCATAGAGACTCCGATAATCTGTAATATAACTCTGAACGGGCTGTAATTTATATATTATCTGCATTTTGTTTATTGTTTGGTTTGTTTTGGTAACTTAGTTTAATGAACAGGGCGTATGAAATAATAATAATTAAAATAAAAAACAATAGGTTAGTATTCAGTAATTCCAGAAAATATCTTCAGATAAGCTACTTAAAAAAATGAGACAGCAATATAACGTAATGAGGGTGTTTGATATTTTTTCTGCCGCTAGGGGACAGACCCAACGCACACAGCGTCATCTGGTGGCTTAAGTGGTGTCAAAAACGGTCAATAAGAATTTTCGATTCTTTTTCTGTCAGCAGGCGGCGCTCGGTAGCCCGACGGTATTTGTCTTGTCAAAAAGGTGTCAGATGTCACGAATTTAAAAACGCTCAATAAATCAGTCTTTATAATTTTTTTTCTAATACATAATAAGTATATTATTTATTAATGCAACGAAATATAGTAGATACGTGTCTGACTTTTATAAGGGTCTGAGACAAAACGTAACCAGTAAAGGCAACATAATGTGATACAATCTTACCATAGCCTTCTTTATTTAAACGAGCTATACCCAAAAGATATTAGAATATCTTTGGGTATACCGTTTACCACATTTGAATGTTTATTTTGTGTGTGATGCAACATATCTGGTTGTCATATTATACTTATCATCGCCAGGAGCTCTGCGCTGGCGGTAAGTCTCCGCGCCGCATGGAGGCCGCGCCCCGCCCCCGCTCGTCCCGCTCCGTGTCGCCGAGGTCGCACGACCTTGCCTGCGCCCGACCTCTGTCCCTGCCAGGTGAATGACCTCTTACGTCATAGTGGTCACTTAGTAGTTACCAATACAAGTATGTTGAGTGTGGACAGTTTAATATTATGAGTAGGAATGTATACCCCCTAATTAACCTAACCTCACTAGCTGACCCGGCACATGTTGTTCTGTCTTAATTATGAACTGGAATAAATTAATGACTACACCTCCAACCTACATCTAGAACCTACACCTACATAGTGTAACTTGTAAATAGGTTGAAGATGTAGGTTGGACCTACATCTTCAACCTATTTACAAGTTACACCCACATCTAAAACTTACACCTACCAACCTACTGGGTCCTGTCTGTTTAGGGTTCCGTACCCAAGAGGTAAAAACGGGACCCTATTACTGAGATTTTGGTGTCTGTCCGTCCGTTTGTCACCAGGCTGTATCCACTTTACCGTGATAGCCTATACAGTCGAATTTTTCACAGGTTATGTATGTCTGTTGCCGCTATAACAACAAGTACTAAAAACAGAATAAAGAAATATTTGACAGAGAAGGATTACGATGACGGACAAAAGTGTATAAGTCCGGACTAATCCAGACAGATGGTATCCCTACATACAGTACAGCTTATAGTACACCAGCACAAGTATCGGCTGCGATAAGCTCGCTGTGTGCTGACTGTAATTTATTCGTCTGCTGACTTCAGTCTGATAGTGATCAGTGCATCTTGACTCTATTCGTAGTGAATTGCGTTTTAATACTAGCAAGCCCGACCATATTTCTTAAGCACGTGACAGCAGGAAAGAAAACATTTTCGACTGTATCATCTTTTATATTTAATATATTAGAATTGGAATGAATATATTATTATATTTATTTATTATATTATAATACATTGAAATTAAATATTGTGTGATTCAAATCCAATAAGGATAAAAGATGATAATAAGGATAAAGAGGATAATCGAAAATATGTTCAGTTCCTGCTGCCACCGCATGCTCTTTTCCCAAGCAAGCAAGGTACAAACTAGTCGACTTGCTAACTTTCTACAACCGAAGCATTTACTGAAAGTAACGAACCTTGATATAAATCAGGTTGATATATCTACTCTTTTTCCTGTCTTATGCTATTTCTAACATTTTCCAGGCGAGAGCCACCTCCGCAGCACGCTGAGTAGAAAGCAGCAGGACAAATTTTCCATACTGCAGTCGCGACCGCTGCGGCGACCGCGGTGCGACGAAAGCGTCCAGCTCGTGCCGGATTGTGAAAAATGAGGTACGGCCAGGTACTGAGGTGTGTGTTGTAACAGGTACCAGATAAAGTGGTACTAATTGTAACGAGTACCAGAAAACAAGACGCTGTTATTGTAGTTGGTACCAATTTATATCCAGGTACTTATTGTATAAGGTGCCTCTTTACAGCAAATAGTTTTTGAACGCTACCAAAAACTACGTAATTTTCAATCTTAATTGGTAAATTAGTACCAGATTGGAAACTAGCTCTATAGAGTGAGGTATCACTATAAAAAGTGATACTTCTTTTAACCGTCTACCCAGTAATATAATTGTCCCTGGTACCACTTTACAGGCAGGTACCATTAATACAGATTTATACATGTTAATGGGACTTAACAGGCGAAAATACCACTTGAATTATTTGTACACGCCTAAAATGCGTTGTGGAGTCAAATTGTCATGTCATGAAATGTGTTTTAACATAGTCATGATTTCTCTAGAGTTGTCTCAAGCCTTAATACATTTACTGTTTAAATGCAATAAAGTACATAATATTGTAAACATGAAAAATTATTTTCAACTACTGTTTGTTATATTGAAATGTTCTAAGTCTCGAAAAAATTCTTTCTGGCCGTAAATCCTTTAAAAAGATTGTAATACCTAATGAAAATATTATTATCACTTATTGATATTAATGATTTTATTATTTTAGTGTACCATGTTGTTATTTGAGGTTTTCATAGCGGTTGCGAAGATGCGTCTTATAAAATTAATGCAAGGTAAAACCGTACTGTCGCAACCAGTGTGATACACCTTTAGACCACTTTGTAGGGTATTTTGTGAGCTTGCGCGACATTCGCATTAAATATTAATTTGTTCTGTTAATTCTATTATAAATTTTTATTCCTACTTATGTATTATAGTGACAAAAATTGTATTTAAGTGCACATTTAAATAGTATTATCTCGGTGCAGACCAAACTGGTAAATAAATTATTATTTGCCATTTAGTAAAGCTTAAGAGAAGATATTGGTAGTTTGCAGCATTTGCATTGTGAACTATTTTGGCACAAAAATGAAACTTGCCAGAAAAATATTTAGAGTAAAAATTGCCAAAATTATTGATTCTAGGCACTATGATACATAAACCCCCTTATTAATAAAACTATTTACACAACAGATAGCTTAAACAACATTGCTGTCTTTGTCTGATACGTTGGAAATGTCACATGATAGAAAAAGATAGCAATGTTGTTTAAGTTATCCGTTGTGTGAATATTTTTATTAGTAAGAGGGTAAAAATATAATTTGTGTTCAGCGCCATGTATCGAATTTGGTGTAAATATATTTGATGTGCCATGCGTAAATGTCAAAATTGTTAAAATTGTCAAATGTCGTTTTATTTATTACTATACTAAGTTCCCATACATTCGCTAGGAAAAATTACCAATGAGGGTGTTAAATATTTTTTCTGCCGCTATGAGGCACACGAAGCGTCATCTGGTGGCGTAAATGGTATAAAAAAGGGTCAATAAGAATTTTCGATTCTTTTTCTGTCACCAGGCGACGCTTGGTACCCCGAATGTCCTTGTCAGATGTCACGAATTTAAAAACCCTCACTAGGAATTATTAGTTTAATAAGACGAAGGTATGCGGAATTACTAATACTAGTTGATAGTAGTCATATTTTAGAACACAAGTTTTGTGACACGCATAAAAATTGCAATAATACCCAACAGAAACACCATGCTATCGAATAATTAATTAGTTTTTGAAGTACCGATGTAAAAAGTACCGAATTGTCACAGCCATTTACTTTTACTTTCCATCCCAGCGTTTAGAAATAATTATCATCTAGTTATTGTTACCAAAGAATAGGCCAATGTTGTTAATGTAATCAATGTCTTTTGTGAAAAATGTGAAATAATATTGTAATTTCTTCTCCTATGTACATTGTTAACGTAATTCATAAAAGACAACGAGGAACAAAGGGCAATGCCGGATTTTGTGTGGTAGGTGTATCTTGGAACCTTGATTTTAGGATTTATATTGAGGTAAATCAAAATCAGCACAGTATGAATCGGGATATTGGGAATTGAAATCACACAAAACTGATTTATATTTTGAAGAAATGTATGTAAGCTCTCCTCAATTTTCTTGGTGAACTTTTAAACTTTTTTGTGACTTTCAATCCTTAAATACTGAGTTTAAAGAAAAGTGGGCGTAGCTAATTTGATTCCTCACATCAATCAATCAAAAATCTAGGTTTGACTGATAGGCGCGCGAAACCAAAAAGAACAAAATCAGGCATTGCATGAGTAGAATGAATTTTAAATCGATCGCTTTTTCTTTATTTACTGGCAAAGTAGCGCCATCTAGTGTTAAAAGTGTGGTATCATCGTGTTAGGTCGGTAAAACATTTTACACGATCGAATTAAAATTGTACCTACTACTCGAACCACACTCAATGGAAACGCCATTAACTGTCGCAATTTTGAACGTTAAATGTTAATGTAGCCATGATTTATTGGCGACAAGAAAACAAAATAAAAATAGCAAGCATAACAACCATATATAATTACAAAATCAACATTTCACGGTGTTTCCGCTCAGTGTGGTCAGCGTAAATTAAAGGTTTAGCTTTCGCTAGATTATCTCTACTGTTAAACTTTCTGGTTAATCGCTGGTCGATGCCTTATGATTGTAATGATCAATCTTGCATGTAATAAAAACATTCGAATATACGTTTTTTTTTCACTTCCAACTCCTATCAAACACACAAAAAATATTTGGAGGAAATGAACCGTTTTCCTTTTTAGTTTGGAGAAGTCATAAGAGATGGCGACTTACTGGAAAACTTAATACAAAAATTGAAAGGTACGGAGAAAAAAACAAAATACGACCTTTCCTCGGTGAGTTTCCAAGTACATGAAATGAAATGGAGATTCGACGTTGGTACTAAAATTCCACCAGAAATTTAAATAAAATCTAGAATGTACTAGAAACACATATGATGTAAGAAAGTTGTTTATTACGTAGCTATAATTGTAATTCCGACCAATGGGGATCCACACGCAAAACGAATCGCAGATGGCGCTAGTAGCGATCCGGCCATGTCAAACTTTGTTGTGATTTATCAGGAACAGATTGTGCTGTTTTTTTGGTTTTATAACAATTTTATAAGCGTCCAACATCTTGTTTTCCAAAATGTACTCAGCATGGAAGGTCAGAGAACTCAAAGAAGAACTCAAGAAACGCGGGGCAAAAGTAACTGGAAAGAAAGCTGATCTCGTAAGAAGGTAGGTTAAGTCGGTGGAATACACAAAGCTATGTTATATTCAATGCTTCTAGTGTTTTTTCTCGTTGTCATGAAGTATTTATACACTATTAGGGTCTGAATTTCTAAAAATTTTGAGCTTAAATATGTTGAGTATAAGTGAACACCATTTTTATTACAACCTGGTACGGCACAAAGAGGCATATCTTGAGAAATGTAATGAAAATTTATCGATAACCATAAAAAACACAACAATTTGTACGGAAATGACAGTTCAGCTTGGCCGCATCGATGATGCGCCATCTGCAGGGATAAATTGGCAGTGTGGATCCCCATTAAAATAAAATCTAGAATGTACTAGGAATACATAAAATGCAAGGAGTTTGTTTAATACTTAACTATTGTAAATTGTAAATCCTACCAATTAAAATAAAATCTATAATGTTCTAGGAACACATAAAATGAAAGTTCGTTTATTACATTGGTTTTGTAAATCGTATCAGCAATTTAAATCAAATCTACAATGTGCTAGAATCACATGAAATGCAAGGTTTTTTGAAGTGAAAACTGCCGCGTTGGGCACTTTTTTGTAGGGAAAAATCTTATGGGTTCGAGTCACCCACATGCTCATGACTGGCGCAAGCGCAGCGGCCGTTTGCTGACGCTTTTTGAATGGGTTAAATCTCGTGCGTTCGCGTCACCGAAATGCTTTTAATTTAAACATGAAAATTCAAATTTGCATACTAAAAGTTTTCACTTCCATCGGAAGTCCCTATAACTGCCAATATTTTTTTTTTACGTAGCTAATGGTAATGCTATAGCATACTATACTATACCTATAGGTAGCATACTATGATAGGAATTAAGTCTAGTATGTACTAGGAACGCATAAAAATTTTTAGACTACCGATTAACGGATTCCGTTTACATTATTGGATGAGCATATTGATACTGAGGTTTACAAAAAAGAAAACAAGCGCATACAACATACAATTTGAATTTATTTCTGAAAGGCACTATCTTTGTGAAGTAGGCAAACTGTTTCAATGCATAATATAATATGTTGTATTCGTTTATGTCATATATATTTACAATAAAATTTTGATCGGAAGCTAATTTATAACAATCGCAAATGTTTATACAATCCATTATTGTGTCATTACAATTCGTTGTGTGTGAGTACAAATTCTGTGGCGCTGCGGTATTTCAGGAGTTGATCCTTGAGGAGCGAGAGCTTTGTGATGTGCTGCTTGTGTATCTTAGTGCTGGTCCTGGTGTAGCGGAGCGCAGTTATCATCTTATCGATGGTGTAGTGCAGCCACAGCACATTGGTGTACGGCTCGTAATTCTCCCAGTTGTTTCTATTAATAAATTAAACATGCTAATTATTTATATGGTGAGACGGAGAATGGTAATATTTTCTGAAGTTATTATTTAGTGGTTATGAGCGTTTTACGAACGCTTTTACGACTTTGGCGTGCACTATTTAATATGCATTTTTAAAACGGATACTAATTTTGTCTAGTACCGAGGCGATGTGGACTCGCCGTGCACTCGAAGAGTCTCGCCAAACAATGGAGCCATAAAAATCTCGTAAAAAGATAATAAAATGCGCATAAAAATTCGATTCCATTGACGATGAATCTACGACCTTACAACCTTAAAATAAGATCTATTTTCCTACGATCTATATTTTTATATTCTTGGATAGTAAGAAAACATTTCTATGGTGATCATACTAAGCCGGCTGATATTCTAGTGAGTAAAAGCTAAGCACTTATGGCATGTCGTGCGTACCCGAACACCCTACGAAAGAGGTACGAACACTGGTCATAGATACTCCACACGCGACCGACGTAGGATAGCTACACCATCATGTACTCACCCGAGCGCCCTACGCATGAGGCGGTACAGCTCGAACTGGTAGTCACCGCGGCCGTTGAACAGCTCCTCGTCGGCAGCCAGGTCGTGGTACAACGCCACCGGCCGAGCGCCGCGCAGCGCGACACGAGATAGAGAGTAGTCGATCACAGTGGCGGCGACGCCGCGACGCGGCACACGGTACGAGCGCCCGCGCAGCACGAACGTCGCGTACTGGAAATATAAACATTAATATAAAAGAGGCTTCCAATAAGCAAAGATATTTTCAAACAACATGCTAAAGAATCGAGTCGACACGACTTCACAGAAAACACGAAATAACGCGTATATTAGGCTTTTAAAGGTCAGCTATGCTCTTAAATCTCTTTTATTTCAACATGCTGAGTGAATTTTTGTCACTGCTCGGCGTGACAACGCCTCTTGTGGCAAACAATGGCAACTAATTCGATGCCATACATGTCCATGGGCTCATTTATCTGCTCGTGTCCCTTTTTAGCCCTTCAAATTTTTTCAATATTATTAAAATTTTACCTTCTCGTCAGTGGGCTGGATGAGTACGTTCCCCCAGTGCAAATCCCTGTGCTCAAACTGAAACGCCTCCTCCGCTACCGCTAAGCCGTACGCAACCTGAAATTTATACACATAGTTTATTAATATCTCATTCTTATAAATACAGATTAATCAAAATTTAAATAACGTGTATACAAAATCGAAATGAAGAACATATAAGTATCCCCATGTGTTGCAGAATAAATAGTGAAAAAATAAAAATAACACTTTAGTTACATATAAATTAATGAACTGATGTCTATTTGCACTCAAACTCCCGAGATAGTATTAACACATTTCAGTTGCTGAATATTAAAAACACTGCTGATCTCTGGGGCATGTCTACAAAAGTGAATAAATCAATAATTGACATCGTAGCTCTTTATCTAGCGATGATTTTCAACAATTGTATAAAAGTGATGTTTTCCCTGACTTAATGAAGCATAGCAAGATTATATACCCTTATTCAAAGCTGGGAATAAATCTGATCCGACAAATTACAGGCCTATATCGATTCTACCGACCTTTAGTAAAATATTTGAAAAAAATATTTTAAGACGGTTATTAGTGCACTTTCATTAAAACAATAATTTATTACATAATAATCAATACGGTTTTACTAAGTGTCGATCCACAACAGATGCTGGTATAGGTCTTTTTCGTAGTATCTTTGGGAGGGATTACAGGATGCATTAGGTACGTTTTGCGACTTCTCCTAGGCCTTTGATTGTGTTGAGCACGCCACATTGATCAGAAAATTGCACCACTATGGTATTCGGGACTCTGCAACTTTTGAGTTCTTACCTTAAAAATAGAACTCAAAGGGTGGAGATAAATAGTAAACGGTCCACTGGGACCAAAATAGAATTAGGTGACCCACAGTCATTTTAAGCCCATTTCTTTTTCTCTTCTATATAAATGACTTACCTTATCTTGTTAAAGATAATGAGATAGTACTTTTTGCCGATAACACTTCAATAATTTTTAATGTGAAGCGACAACAGTCAGATTACAACGAGGTAAATAGTGCTCTCTCGAAAATAGTACATTGGTTTAAAAGGCATATTACATATCGACTGTGATTTTTGCGTAAAATGGCCAATTATGGCGTTCTTGATCTCAGAACATTAACTATTTTGACATATAGAATAGTGCAGAATAGCTAATGGCCTAGTTCGTAACGACCTCGCTTTTTGTAAATTTTCAAATTTTTTAATTAAACCCAAAATTGCAGAGATTTTCATAAAATGCGCGAAGGCACTTTTTTGAGCTCCTGGATTGAACTACTATTCCAAGCAAATGAAATAATAAAATGAGAATGTCATCTCCTATATAGTCATATAAGTCTTTACCTATGAAATTGCCGTATGGTATGAAAAAATTTAAACGAATTTTTTTCATGTATTTTTTATTTGTTTTAATCGAAGTAATCACCCATGCAATCAATGCATCTTTGCCAACGCAGTGGCAGTTTATTGATGCCCTTCTTAAAGAAATCAGCTCGACGGGAGGCAACAAATTCTTCAAATGCATTTTGTACTGCCTCTCGGGTATTGAATTTTTTTCCAGTCAAGAAGTTATCCAAATTCTGGAAAAAGTCTGTAGGCGCAAGGTCTGGTGAGTAGGGCGGATGACGGAGAGCTTCCCATCCCAGTTCTTGCAACTTGGAGACCGTCTGCTGTGCAGTATGAGGTCGCGCGTTGTCGTGCACGAGCAGCGGAGACGAGCGATTGACCAATGCTGGTTGGAGATGTTCCAGCTTCTCCATCATTGTGTTCAGTTCTTCACAGTACACATCTGCATTAATGCTCACCCCGTTTGGTAAGAGGCTGTGATGAATCACACCGGCGCTAGACCACCGAACAGTGACCATCACTTTTCTAGGGGTAAATTTTTGTTTAGGGCATTGTTTAGGTGCTGAACCAGGATCCAACTAACTTGCTGAGCGCTTGCGGTTATCAAACAGAATCCATTTTTAATCGCAGGTAACAATGTGGTTCAAAATTCCTTCATTTGTGTCTGTTGAGCAGTGCAAGGCACGCGTACTTCGCGCTGGCGATCATTGAGTTCGTGGGGCACCCATCTGTTAAGCTTTTTTACCTTGCCAATTTGACGCAAATGGACCAATATTGTTTTGACGCTAACGTCGAAAGATGCTGCTAATTCAGCCGTAGATTGTGTATAATCAGCTTCCACAATCGCCTTTAATTCGTCATTGTCGACCAAAGTCTTCGGACGACCGCGAGGTTCATTTTTCAGGTCGAAATTTCCAGAACGGAAGCGTGCAAACCAATAACAGGTGGTGCGTTGGTTTGTAGTGTTAGCTCCGTAAACGTCGTTGATGTTTCGTGCCGCTTGTGCCGCGTTGCTGCCACGACGGTACTCATATTCCATAATTACTCGAATTTTTAACGTATCCATGATGACGAAAAAGATTGAAATGCGATGAAAATGTAACACTAATCAATAAACAAATGACTACTTTTGGAAAAAGAATTCCATGTTTTTAAAATAAAATTAATCTGAAATTAGAATTCTTGGCCAAACAAATATTATTTTGATTTGAAATGGCCAGTACTGTAGAACGGCAATTTCATAGGTAAAGACCTATTAGCTCGTAGCGGCCTTAGAATTTTGAAGTATCTTTGATTTAATATAGAAAAAAATCTTATTCTAAGCCAAAAAAACTTTGAAAATAGCTTTAAGTTAACTGTGAATTACTCCTATCTATGATAATATTATTAAGCAAAATTTATATCAGAACAATTGTTGCTTCATGAGGATTAAAGATTTCATAAAGCATGAATTTATTAACCTATTTCAATAAAAACGCTAAATACAACTGCAAAGTTAGTACAAAATGCGAAATGTCGCTTCAAATACCTAATCTCGCAGAGTGCAGATATGTAATAGGGCTCTTAGTGTTAACAACTTACTTTTAAGTTTAAAAAAAAAACAAAATGTTTAAAATTTACATTGCCCAATGTTAGGCAAATATACTAATAAATTATGAGAAAATGAATTCAGCGGACACCACTGTTTCTAGGTATAACACTAGATAGTAAATTACATTGGGTTCCTCATATTGCTAATCTTGCAGATAGGCTCAGTTCTGCAGCCTATGCAATCAGAAAAATTTGTTCTGACGAAGACACGGCGCGACTAGTTTATTTTAGTGGTAGTCATTTTATAGGGAAATGCCTCCTACATTAATACAATATTTGTGCTGCAGAAGCGAGCAATACGTTCAATTTACAAAATGTCCCTCCCCTTTTGAATCTCTGAGAGAAAAGTTTAAAGGAATTGATATTCTGATCGTCGCTTCTCAATACATTTTGGATAATGTATTATATGATAGAAAGAATATTAGTAATTTTAAAACTAAAAGCGACAATCACTGTAGAAACACTAGAAATAAGCACAAGCTAGATATACCGGTGATCAGACTAAGTAAAGTAAGCAAAGGTCAATGTATATGCTTATAAATAGAATCTCAGAAAACGTTCAAAATCTTTCCATTAATAAATTAAAAAAGTAGTTAAAGAACGTGCTAAAGCTTATTATAGGGTCAATGATTTTATTGACGATCGTACACTATCGGAATAGGATGGCCACCTGCACGGCTGCTTCTATGTACTATAAGTATCTGACTTTTGTTAATATTATATAGACTAAGTTTACATGTTTAAAAATATATAAAAAAATTTAAAGTACAATTTTCCATCTGTTTGCTAAAGATGGCCTTCTCGCCGGGTTAGTTCCCGAACCGGTGGTAGGCATAACGTTGGGACAATCCCATAAGTGTTGCTTTGTAACCTATATGGAAACAAAACTATTTTGATTTTGATACAAATTCAAATTACGTTCTTTGACTACAGCAAAATCTATTAAGTAAAAAAAAAACATGCCAAAAATCCAAAGAGGTGTGTGAAACAACCTCGTAGGATAAGTGAGAATCTAGTCAAGATTGTCAACACTAGCACTAGAAACTCACTCATCCCACGCGACTGTTACTCCTCATGCAAACATTCTGAAAAACAACAAAATATAAAAACAAAATCATTAGCAAAAAGTGTCAATTACAAACAAAAAATATAATTAAAACCAAACAACTAAAACCGAAAAATAAAATGTCATTGATTAAGATGTCATAAACCTAATCAGTTCTATTATAAAAAAACAAATAAAAAAAAAAATAACAAAGTAAAATCAAGCATTTTTTGAGTAGTCTGACCCTAATAGTGAATAAGTTGTAAAACTGTTGTGTCAAAAAATATTCGGGCGTAATGTCCTCAAGGTAAGTATCAACCTGGACAACAACCCATATATCATGATAAATATCAAGTGTATGTGTGAAATATCAATACATACCTGTTTGAATATAGAATAGGCCTGCTCTGCGTTGGCAAACTGGTAGCTCTCGAGGTCCTGGCCAGCATTGGCCAGTTCCAGTACAATGAACTGCTGGTCCTCAGGCAGGGTGGCCGGGTTGTCGTTCTCCGAGCCCTTGGTCTCGTCATACAGCTCCCAGAGATCGAGCAGACGAGACGGGTAGCTCCCGTAGACACAGCGGACTGCTATCACCTGGAAGTTATAATCAGAAGATTGTGAATCAGGACCCAAATACCATTAGATATTAAAAATTGTGAAAACAATGTTTAGAAAAAATATTGACATGATTTTTAAGAAATTTCGTTCCTCCAATAAAATATGACGTCATGCAATACAATTGCGTCATAATTTTATCGTGATATAACATAATATTATTATAGTTCGGGTGTCGAAAATGGTAATGAACTTTGGCAAAGTCAAAATAAATTATTTGATGATGACAGAAGCCACAAATACACATCTAAATAATAGTTAAATGATAAAATAAATAATAATCATTTTTGTTGCATGTAATTTCTACAGAAATATTTTTGGAAGGTCAAAGCAAAAATCCCTACCGCCGGTATTATATAATATTATATTATCTACAGATAAGTGTCAGATAGCTTATTTGCATGTTTTGTCTCTTTCATTCAATATAAAGTAAACAGCGACAAAACTTTTGCATAAGCTATCCGACACTTATTAGAAGATTGTGAAACATTGTAGGTCGATTCTGCTAATTAAATGTTACAATAAAAATTGGTTCAAACTCCACAAATCAGTTTATTATATAAGGTATTTACCTATGAAATTGCCGTTTTGTATGAAAAAATTGAAACTAATTTTTTTCATGTATTTTTTGTTTGTATTAATCGAAGTAATCACCCATGCAATTCATGCATCTTTGCCAACGCAGTGGCAGTTTATTAATGCCCTTCTAAAAGAAATCAGCTGGACGGGAGGTAACAAATTCTTCAAAGGCATTTTGTACTGCCTCTCGGGTATTGAATTTTTTCCCGCCAAGAAGTTATCCAAATTCTGGGAAAAGTAGTAGTCTGTAGGCGCAAGGTCTGGTGAGTAGGGCCGAAGACGGAGAGCTTCTAACCCCAGTTCCTGCAACTTGGAGACCGTCTGCTGTGCAGTATGAGGTCGCGCGTTGTCGTGCAGGAGCAGCGGAGACGAGCGATTGACCAATGCTGGAGATTTGCCAGCGGTTGGAGATGTGCCAGCTTCTCCATCATTGTGTTCAGTTCTTCACAGTACACATCTGCAGTAATGCTCACCCCGTTTGGTAAGAAGCTGTGATGAATCACACCGGCGTTAACGGCGGCACGACCACCAAACAGTGACCATCCCTTTTCTAGGGGTAAGTTTTCGTTTAGGGCAGGGGTCTCCAAACTACGGCCCGAGGGCCACATCCGGCCCGCGGACAGATTTTGTCCGACCCGCGGACAGCTAGCATACTTGAAAACTCCTTTTAGAGAACATATTTTTTATAGCAAATTAAATTTAGTTTACTGAAGTATTCTAATTTTATGTTGAATTATTATTAATATGACATCTACATTGATATGGTCATGGGCTAACTACTCATAACATTGTTGTAGGCTTATTGTTATTGTTTTTGTGATAAGTTGGATAAAGAAACACAGAATTGTAATGAGTAAAGACATGTATAATATGCAGAAAATTTAACTTCAGCATATAATAACTAACAAATTATTGAAATGAATCCAACTAACATTTAATACATTTTAAATAAAAACATAACTTATAACAAGCATAATGACATATGAAATACTAATGAGATTTATGTGATTGAGATTTTCCACTGACAATAGTTTGTAGTTGTGGACTAATTTTACTTGTACCAATTATTAAGAGATTTAAGATGCTCATCAGTTAATTTAGATCTGTAAACATTTTTTGTGTACTTCATTTTGGAGAAGGTCTTCTCACACAAATAAGTAGTACCAAAAACAGAAAATAGCCCACGAGCAAATTTATGCAAATTATCAAATTGTGTCAGTGGAAGACCCTTATAAACTTTCAACAAAGATGAGTTTTGATATTTGTTCTTAATTATATCACTGCACTGTAGATCAATCATTTCCATTTGAAGTTCCGGGGCTAGGGTTTCAATGTCAGTATCAAAAGGATTCTGAAAAATCTTAATTTGATTCGCAACGGCATCAAAGTCCGAGAAACGAGTATCAAAATTTATTTTCAAAGCACTCAAAGTTTCGATTGCATAATCGATAGGAAACTTCAGTCTCAGTGGTGTGGCTGAATATTTCACATGTTTTAAAATGTGAAAAACATTTACTTCGTAGTTGTGATTGAAACAGTATCAATTTCTTCCGGAATGATTTGATATTAGTATATAAATCAGGAAGATGCTGGTTTTCTCCTTGCAATCTCAAATTCAGTTTGTTCACATGTTTTGTCAAATCAACATAGAATGCTAACTTCCACAGCTATGCGTTGTTTTGTAATTCAGTAAGAGGGCGATGCTTTTCATTCAAAAAAAATTCGATCACTGCTCAAAGTTCAAAAAAGCGCTGAAGGACTTTCCCACAACTAAGCCGAAGTACGGCAGTATGATAAGGTAAGTCATTTTCTCCAATCTCTTCAATAAATTATCGGAATTGTCGGTGATTCAGCCCAAAAGATCTGATAAAATTAACAGTTGATATGACTGGTTTCAGAACTTCAGACATATCCAAACATTTTCCGCACAAAGACTGTTGATGAATGATACAATGTAAGACTAATGGTTTTGAACCACCGTCATTTTCTACAGCCTTTGATACAAGAGCAACCACTCCTTTATCTTTCCCACTCATGTTTTTGCCTCCATCAGTTGTAATACATTTGAAGTTTTTCCATCGAAGGTTCTTTTAATTAATGGCCATTTCAACTCCTTTAAAAATATCTGTGTACCAGTAGATGTGCCATGAATACTATACATATCAAGAAGTTCTTCATGCACTTCATAGCTTTTATCTACTCCTCGAATATAAATCAACAACCTGAGCAGTATCTGACACATCCGGTGACTCATCCAAGGCCAAAGAAAACCACTCAACATGTCCATTTTTGTCGAACAGTTGAGAGGATATATTTTCAGCGATGTTTTCTACCCTTCAAGCCACAGTGTTTGCTGACATACTGACAGTTTTTAATAAATTTACCTTTTCAGGGCACATTTCTTCAGCTACTGCAATTATGCATTCTTTGATCATTTCTCCATCAGTGAATGGTTTTCCACGTTTTGCAATTTCAAGAGCCACACGAAAGCTGGCACGAGTTGCAGCCTCTTGTTCAGTTTTGAGTTTTGTAAATGAAGATTGCTGCGATTTCAATCCGCGCTTCATAGCTTAGCATAGCTTCGAATTTTTCTGTCCGCAAACTTTCTGTATATTTTGAGTAATTTTGAAAATGTTTTGTTTCATAATGACGTTTAATGTTATATTCCTTGAGAACGGCTATGCTTTCATTGCAAATGAAACATAGCGCCTTGTTACTGGACTCAATTACGAAATACTGAATGTTCCACTGATCTTTGAATTTTCTGCATTCACTATCAATTTTTCGCTTCTTTTCCATACTACTAAATCACACATAAATTCAAATCAAAATACTGTTACCAAGATGTCTTAAACTTAAACACGCACAAACACGTTTTAAGGAGGTACGCACTATTTTATTTCACAAAAGTGTCATAGGAACTGACTTGTGGTTGCGCCACTAGCCTTCTTATATATTCCAATTACTGCCATCTAGAAGTGAGTGGAAGACACCAGAACTTACTCGAACCAACGAGTTTATTCTGTACGTGCTATTAGCGCCATCTGTTAGCGATAGAAGGTACTACCTATTTCCGCTTGTGTCCACCAGATGTCGTGTCACGTTACTCCTCGTGGCTCGTACTTTACGACTAATCTAGAAATTACAGATAATGACAGGAAAATTAATAATATGCAGTGTTGCCGTTTTGCAGACTTTAGTCCGATTTGCAGCCTATTTTTAACGTTGCGTACTTTTTCGGACTTTTTTTTTTAATTAGTGGACTATTTCACTTTTTACCACCGGCAATTATATAAATACGTACTTCGCGCGTACTTCGCGCTGGCGATCATTGAGTTCGTGGGGCACCTATTTGTGAAGCTTTTTTACCTTGCCAATTTGACGCAAATGGACCAATATTGTTTTGACGCTAACGTCGAAAGCTGCTGCTAATTCAGCCGTAGATTGTGTATCAACAGCTTCCACAATCGCCTTTAAATCGTCATTGTCGACCAAAGTCTTCGGACGACCGCGAGGTTCATTTTTCAGGTCGAAATTTCCAGAACGGAAGCGAGCAAACCAATAACAGGTGGTGCGTTGGTTTGTAGTGTTAGCTCCGTAAATGTCGTTGATGCCACCACGACGGTACTCATATTCCATAATTACTCGAATTTTTAACGTATCCATGATGACGAAAAAGATTGAAATGCGATGAAAATGTAACAATAATCAATAAACAAATGACTACTTTTGGAAAAAGAATTCCATGTTTTTAAAATAAAATTAATTTGAAATTAGAATTCTTAGCCAAACAAAAATTATTTTGATTTGAAATGGCCAGTACTGCAGAACGGCAATTTCATAGGTAAAGACCTATTATCATGACAATTAATTTAGAATTCATTGAAAGTAAATTGAAAGTCTAAGTTAAATATATAGGGGTTTTGGCCCTAAGAATTTTAATATAATATATTAATAAATATTCATTTTTATATTGCTGTGAAGGTCTCCAAATGGTATCTATCGGAAGAGCCTTCAAATTGAGCAAAGTCAGCTTGATAACATATAACGTGACGGTCTACGAAGGTCGTACTATGCCAGTGACGCATTTTGCAGTCACGGTTTATGTCTATCTACACAGGAAACTCGACAAACAAATACATATTGACATAGGCATATCTAACAAACAGGTTATTTAAATTACTGTTATTTCTCACAATATATTTGATGAGGTTTAGCTTCTCTTAAAGATTTAGTTTACAACCACTGCAAAAGTTTTATTTAACATTAAATTTTAAAAAATGTAAATCAGTCATGTCAAAATTTGAAAAAGAAGAAGTATATGTAGATAAAACATAAAACCTCTTTAAAACTGCAAACAGAAAGTCCCACAAACATCTCACAAAAATATCTTATCAAATAAGCTTACAAAGAGAACTGTACTTATATCAACGTCTGGCCCATATTCCTTATCACATAGTGATTGTACAAATTGCCCAGACTTCATTCAATCAAGTACAATGACCTATTTTGTTAGATACTATCAATTATATTTTATCATGATGCAGTTCAAATTGTCTATACATGATATACATTGCAGTAAAAGGTCTCATAAAGGTTGAATATTTTGACTTAATGTATCACATAATTATAGAAATAAAAAACAAAACATTTTGATGACATACAACCAGCTTATATATTTTATATACGATATAAGATTAACCACTTCCTTGTAAATAAAGAAGCTTAGGTTTTGGCGTATCGAAATCCCATGTTTTGTCATGTATTCAAAATATAAGATTTTGTCATTTATTTATTTAAATAAACTACCATTCTATGTGGTTAGCATAACCACCATAGGAAATGTTTCTTTCTATGGAAGAATAGACAAAATGACAGTATTTGTAATATCTGTTTGTGTAGACAAAATGCATTTCTATGGTGGTCCTACTAAGCGTGGATCTGGATCAATTTGTTTTGTCAAAACCAATGGTTACACTTAGAGAACTTGAGCTAGACATATTGTTTCTTACCTTATTAAAAACATCAGTAGCATTAGCTACAGAATGTAAATCCAATGTTTCAATGTTATTCCCTTCATCTAAATGATGTTGGATTTCAGCTATTGGAGTGCGTAGAGCACTCAATTCCCTTTAAAAGATAAAGAAATTCATTACACAATACATTCATTAGTACAGATATACAAATATATACAAATTTATGTTCATGTCATTTCTTATGAAAAATGCTGAGAAATATCAATTAGTAAGGATTACAATAATTAGCTTGTCTGTCTCATAAAGAATATTATGCAACTTCTAAATAATTTTATGTATTCTTTAGAAGTTGCATAATATTCTTTATATTCCAACACAACACCCAGGGATAGAAAAACTAATAGATTTAGACAGTGGACATGGTATATATTATTATTAGTATTTAGACTAGTTATGGTATAACCTAGTTTATTACAAAAAAAATATAATTATATAAAAACACATTTCTCCACCACTATAATACCTTCATATAACATAAGGATCATCTCTAAAGGGCATCACAAAATACTATATTATTATATTATGCATACTATAGTATTTTATCTTAAGATGCCTGGATACATGTATGGATACATAATGACAGTATGCATAACAAGAAAGTACAGACAAAAAAAAAACTTTTTTGGACACATGTTGTCGTACTATGCATGGTGCCGTACTTATGACTCCTTAAGGATTGAGACAAATACGTACATAGCAATCACAATCTCTGATATGATCTCGCCAAAGTCCTTCTGATGCTCTCCATTGACCTTGATGTTGCCGGCAACGGGAATCACCTTCAGCACTCGTGCTTGCCCATCCCGAGCTCTCCACAGGAATACTTCCCCATACACACCTTCGCCAATCTTCCGGCAATTC
Source organism: Phengaris alcon alcon (assembly GCA_037179445.1). NCBI lineage: Eukaryota > Metazoa > Arthropoda > Insecta > Lepidoptera > Lycaenidae > Phengaris > Phengaris alcon. The sequence goes on from JAYRCH010000148.1 coordinate 951,688, forward strand.
TTGAGGGCTCTAGAACAAATACATAAAAATAAAATTACAAAATTTTAAGCATCCTCTGAATTGTCAAGCAATGAGCGAGCTGATGATGATGACTTATAGCTAAGAACTCACACACAGACAAACAGACATACAAACTTATAACACTCCTCCTTTTGCGTTGAGGATGAATTGCTTTATTGCAAAAAAAAAATTAGGTCAAACAATATTTTTAACAAATGAAATCATAACTTAAATCTAGAATGTTATTAATATCTTTGAAGAAAATTGATATCTCAGATAGCTTTGACTTTCTTTTTCATTTTATTTCCACAACATTACTCAAATGTAAGTTATAGGACATTTATTTATTTCAAAAATCTTAGTGTTATTCCAAACTTTTGTGAAAAAAGTAAATATAATTTTAAAATCTAAATAAGTATAGAGAAATCTGCATCCACAAAATCTCTCCTTTGTTTCCAAATTGCATAATATTCTCATTAAATAACCATTATCATGGTCGAGTGCATATAAATTGCAAAACTTTCTCTGGACCCTGCCATTAAATTTTCATTATGATTTGCATAGATACATTAATAACAATGTGATATATTATGTCCATTAAAGTGAAAGTTAAGCCAAGAGGTAGGAATAGTAATGATAGAAGCATTTCATGCAAGATCCACCATGCTAATGTTTGTTTAACAGAATAAAAGAGCAAACATTTCTGAAAAAATGTACCTCGGTGAGGTTTTATATTCTTTAAAATTTATTTGTTGAATTAATAGAAATAATAAAACTAGACCTAAATACCTAAAATCATCTTTTCATCTTTTAATATAAAAATTTAGGTTAGGTTAGGTTATTTTACATCAGTATCTAATGCGGGATTTACATGGATGACTAAAATTGCAAGATTTCTGCCGCATGGCAAAAATCGACTAAATGGCCACTAGGTCGCTGGGCAATTTTTGGGCAACAAAAATGGAAAGCAGATTGGTCGAGCAACTAAGATCAACCCATGTAAATCCCATATTAGGGAAATTGTATTTTTCATACATTTCATTTCAAGTCTAAACAAGACACTAGTTATTATTACGACATACTCAGTTTTAATCAAACAAAATATTTTTGTTTCAAATAATATTTTTATATTTAAATGCTCATGAAAATATAGTAATGATTGAGCATGTAGGTTGTAAGTTTTAATCTAAATTCAAGCATGCTTGCTTTGAGTGCCACATAATAATTGCCCCAGTTAAGTTACATAACTTTCTATTTTCATGCAAACATTCAATAAATGCAATATTAGGACTGTTATATGTACATCATGTATTATTTAATTGCTTATTAATAAAATGTTTATTAGAATGCCTGCCGCCAACAAATTGCTGTATATTTATCTCATAGACTTACTTAGTCCTGATTTCACCAACACCTGTTTCATTAATACAAAGAAGAAGATATATATAAATATAATTATATTTAATCAACAATAATAAATGTAACGAGAGTTGGTGAAATTCGTACTACAGCTGGGTTTAACATCCTCCAGGTGATAATGAACAAGAGTATCATAAGAGCAGTTCTAATTTACATAACCCTAGTTATAAAAAGCATGTAGGCTTGTCTTTGTACATAACATTGGTTTTATATGATGTAATAAACAAATGTAACTCACGTATCTGGATAGCATTCATCGAATGGTATAGCGTCGGTCTGATCGCAGCGTCGTAGGACGTATTCGCGCGCGGTCAAAACACGATGAGATGCCGCATGTAGGTTTTCTATAACAGTGGCTTCTGGATCGCAATCGGCAATCGAAAGTTTTGATAATTCAATAACCGTATCATCACAATCTTCGTTCAGGAATCCTAGAAACAGCGTTTTTTAGCATACAAAGGGATTGTTTGACGTACTCGGAAGTTATTGACTAACTTTCCCCATGAGTAATTACGTTACGTATACTAGTGAAACTTTGCCCATGCTATAGTTTATCTTCTGTATAATAAGAAAATCACACATAAGACCAACCTGAGTATTGCAGCGAAAGATGCATGCACTCTGCTTTGGACACTTTATTGAATAAATGCGTAGGAACCAAGCAATTATCCCGTTAGGGAGAAATAAATTGTAGTCACTATTGTCCGAGTCAATTACAAAGATTTACACAATAATTTGTGTTCTTACTACGAAAGTTTATATTATGAGACACTAGCACTGTAATATTTAACGTTAAATGTTTTAACAATGTCCTAAAAAAGAAAAAATAAAAGTCGTGAACAATGGCTGACGACAGCGCAGCGTCTTGCTTCCGCGAATCTGACCATAGATGATAAGTACCAGTACCTACTACTGGAAAATCTGACGAACAATGTTGCCAGCTCTAAAAATATTTAGTGGGCATTTGGTTCGCGACTCCGCGACCCTTGCCTACGTAAAAAAATGCATCATATTTCACGGAATGGATGACTCTTAATCGGTTCAAATTAAAACTGTTTTGCTATTACATAAATGATAATTATTAAATTGAGCTTTGAATTTTAAGAATAAACTTTTTTGTAACAAATAGTTATTTTATTATTGAATAAATAATGTTGTCTATGAATTGTTTACTATCATTAAATTTTAATAAGTTTTCTAAACTTTATTTACTTATATTGTGTGTATCAATGTTAATTATATTAAAGAAGATTTTAAGCCGTTGTTAAAGTTTGCGTTGTTTCGTTACCAGTACCAGAGGCCTAACTTAACGTGGGGTTTTAAAAACCGGCAACGGACTTGTATTTCTTCCGGTGTCCGTGGGAGGCGTTTATTGCAGGCGTCATCAGGCGATCAGTCTGCTCGTATCTTCTTATACCATAAAAAACTAATGCGTAGCACAATGCTGCTCTAGCTTTTAGCTTAATCTTCTGCATCATGTTTATGTTAGACATTATTTCATATTTTATAGTATATTATTTTTTAGGGTTCCGTAGTTCACGTCTCTCGTCGTCTACCTTAGAGTTTCGTCATATTGTCCGTCCGTCCGTCAGTTCGGCTTACCGTCCAAACGGGTTGTGCTAGGAAGATGAAACTTTGCATGGATATGTGTATTTACCACATCCATTGAGTGCTAAAATAAAATCACTTTTTTTGTGGTACCTCCCCTAGTGGGGATGACTTTTCTCGCGTCTATCCCATAGTGTAAGGTATCATTAGATCTTTTATCTTATAGAAATATAGGGAGAGGTCTATAATCTATATAGGTTATAAGAAACGTTGAGATGTTGCTACAACGATTTTTTCATTTAGGTATGCGTTTCCGAGATATGTAACTTTAAAGCGCATTTTTTGTTAAAATATCCACCCCACCCCCTCACCTCTCAAAGCGAAACGACTGGCCCGAAAATTCTGAAAAAATTAATAATGGTAGTCCAGTAGTAGTAGAGAACTATAACGGGTTAGGTTAGGTAACTTTATGAGTTCAGGAGTTATAGATTTAGTAAGCCTAACTTGTAACTTGAAATAATAAGTTGACTACGGAACCCTATTCTATGCGTGGCCTGGCGAGCACTTGGCCGGTTTTTGAATAAAATAATTTCAAATTACCTTGTAAGTCCTCATGAGCGTTGGTAGAGCAAATACTTAGCCTGGATACATCATTGTCCTGAAATATTGAATGATTTACTGAATGTGCTGAAATTATAATTAACTTAATTAACTGAAAATTAAAGTCTAGTCAGCCCCCAGCGTTATTCGTGAAAGCGTCGTAACACAAGACAGTCCTAACTCCTGGGAGTGGTGTCAAATACTATGTCGTTTTTTACACCGCCCCGAATCCCGACATTTTCTAGCTTATTGTGGCGAATTGTTCTATTGAGGCAATTCTGCTGGACCTGCATATCTTAACTTACTTTCAAGAGTTTGATACTGGGTCTACACGGTCTTGAGGTAAAGGTACTTTTTCGACTGCTGATTGAATCATTGTGAGGTCCTGAAATTTTTTTTAGTATTTAGTAATTATATACTGCGTGATTTTTTATTTCGCTTCGAAAGAAACAGGACATGTTAAGTAACAAAAATAGAATACCTATAACACAAAGCATGTGTCAAAGCTACGCAAGTAATTAGAAGATCTTAGAAAGTAGGATGACCTAAATTCATGATTTAAAAAGATCATAAACTTAGGTCACCCTATTGCGGAGGATGATAGGGCGCTGCCTCACGCGCCGCGCACCGTTGTACGGACCAATCACGTGCGACGTCATAGGGTTAAACAGGGCACAAGGGGGTTGGGTTACACAATAGGCTAGTTTCATCTATCAAAATCAAAATAAAGTTGTTATTTATATATTTTCTATCATAAGAAATACGAATACTTTGTTATATAAATATGCGAATTATTTATAATTTCGAAAATAAAACTGTAGTTTTATTATCTGTATGTCACGTGACCGAAAACGCCAGCCGCCGTATTTTTCTGGTAAGTGACGTCATAAGAACATAATCATATCGAATAAACAACAGCGAAAGTTAAATCTAAAGTTCTTGCACTACACCCGCACATGTGACATTTATTTGTTTCTGTTCTTATGACGTCACGATAATGGTGGCTGTCGTTTTGGCGCAAACATATTTTGTCGTTTAAATTTTAATCATTTTTCTTTGCATAAAGAGATATTGTTTCCAGGAAATAAAAATACTAGTTGACTATGGAATTGATACGAACATTTTAAAATATATTTGAAAAAAATGTAGTATAGTCTATTATTCGTAAAAAGACGCAAAAAATATTGCTGCAAGAAGTATTATTACTATGTGGCAATACCCAATCGCAAGTCGCCCATTTACGCCAAGACTTATAGAATTCAAATAGAACCTACCATTGCTTCCCTGCATTTCCATTGTACAAATTACACTCTGCCTATATTTCCTCCCTTTACATTTGAGATCCTCTCTATCTAATATTGATTCATCAAAATGATCAGCCATTGTGGTCATTCTCCTGTATATACTCAATGATCTCTCCCACTTTTTACCTGGTTGAAGAACTATGCCAGGTTTGTTGTCACTATCACTAAAGACATCTGAGATCAAACTATTTGTAGCCACTATTGTTTTGTTACGTTGTTTAGCTTTAGCAATGCTAGCCCTAGTAAGTATAGTACTTTTACAAGTGGCTATTGTACTATATTTGCCAATTTTATTCATACTATTTCTATGAACATTAATTTCGGTGAGAGCATTACCAACACCTTTATCATTACTGTCTTCTTTGATGGTTTCCTGATCCACAATTGTATCTTGCTCAATAAAGCTACTTTCTATATTATCATTATTCATTGTGTTATCACAGTTCATATTTTCATCAATTTCGTTAATATTATTTAGAGTATTTGTATTTTCAATAAAAGTACATGAGGTATCTAGTGTCCAAATATTATCATTATTCATTGTGTTATCAGAGTTCACATTTTGTTCATCTATTTTGTTAATATTATCTAGAGTATTTGTAGTTTCATTAAAAATACACGAGGTGTCTAGTGTCAAAATAGTAAAATCATTGGTAGCTTTATTTCTTCTCCGTGTAGTGACAAAACTTACACATGTTGGCTCGAAATTTTCATTACTATTCGAAACATCAGTCTTATTATCACTATAACTAAAATTTGGTGTAATTTCATAATTTTCAATTATATTTTCTTTAATTTCATTATCATCTTCCAAAGAAACAATGAAGCTGGAATTATAATCACTTTCAGTGGAATTAGACTCTTCAGCAGTTGTAACTTCTTCTATTGGAATATTGTCTCCTTCCTTACTGCTTTCTAAATTGTAATTAGGCATATCTTTGTAATATTTGTTGAATATAGAGTCACTTAATTTATCAAGTACTATATCTGGTCTCTTAGATAAAGTACATTGCTCAGTGTCATCAGATTCTTCGGTGCTGCAGGTGTCATACAAAGATACATTAGATATTGAATTACTTGTTGCATTTGTACTTGATATTTCATTCTCTTCCCTAGAACTAAAACCTAGAAATGGTTCTCTAGGTAAAGTGTTTTGGCATGTTACATGTGATATTTTACTTTCAGCCTCTTCAACTTGACTTGTATCATGGACTTGTATGTTTTCTGGAAAGCCTAAGAAAGGTTCTTGTTCAGTGGTTTCAAAAATGCTTGATAGATTTAGTGGTTCCAATACACTAGTATGGCTCACATTTAATACTTCATCCTTTTTACTATCATTTATAACAACCATCTGGTCTTTTACAGGCCTATTATTAACTTGTTCCAAATTATTTTTATCATTATCAGTCTCATTTATTTCCTCATTTTCGAACACTATACTATGATTGTCATGGATTCTTCTAGGATTCATTGAGATTGGCGAAAATTTGTAAATAGATTTGCCTCTATATTTTTCTTTAAATGGAGTACTACATAGTGGTGAGGTGTTAAGCACAGAAGTTTTGTTACTTTTTATCCTGGATATAATGGGAGATTGGACTAAATTAATTGGACTACAATTTTCTAGTTTGAATACAGATAAATTGTTAAATATATTATTAATGGATTCATCTCTATTCTTTGGACTATTTTTATTTTCTACAAGCAGTTTGTGAGATTTTATGTTGGTTGAGTTTCTATTGATGATACTATTTTCTTTTTCAGAATCTGCAAAAGATGATTGAGAGTAGTAATTAAAGTAGAGTTGTATTATAAACATTAATCACTTATGCATTTATAAAAATAGGCCTAGTAACCTGAACTATCATCACTGGACCAGTTGTTGATTTTCTTGTTTTGCTTAACTCCGCCGTAAGTCTTTTTGTTCCTAAAATAATAATAGTATCTTAAATAATAATATCTATGGACACTTCACCCCACATCAATGTGAATTCTGCCATTTCAATGCTGCCTCCTTTTTTAACACTGATTCCTACTCTAACCACTGAACCATAGAGGTTGTCCAAATAAAAACTTTAATAAAATATAATGGTCTTCAAATTACTACACATGGTTAATCGGTGGGGTGAGGGGGTTAAGTTTTTGTCACATAGTCAACATCTTCTAGAAAATCTTGTGTGGGGCCACGGGTCTTGGCATATACTATGGATGGTCACCAAGGGGGGTAAGGGGAGGGGGTAAAAAGTTGTCACATAGTATAGCTATGTTCCCATAAGTGATTCAATAATATATAAACAGAGATGTTACTGATTGCACTGCTTACAATCTATTTCACACACAAGTAAATGTAGTTTCGGATGCAAATAACCAATTATTCCACATTTTACTTACTCCATGTGAGTATTAACTTTATGACAAACTTCCCGTTGTGTTTCCAAAGGGGAAGAGTTTAAGAGTTGGTCAAATAAATCAGGAGCTCTGTTCAGATGTATGGATTTATCCGGAGTTAGGTAAGCTGATTTAGACATAGATTCCATCGGCGGAGGTGTTTTCTCTTTGACTCTCTTTACATATTTTCGTTTACGAACTTTATTCGACGCTGCAAACTGCATGGGACACACAGAAACTTCTTTTTTAGTTTGTTTTATGTTTTGTATGTAGAAAGCGTCGAATAACGATGCTTTAGCATCAGTAGTGAGCAAAACATCGCGATGATCGAGAGCACCAGGTGCATCTCGCTTTGATCTGTAAGTTTTTCTCATCTTTTTAATATTATTTGTTTCATATTTTCTATTTTTTATATTGTTTTGTTATTTTTATCTTCAAAAATAACGAACAGAAATTGTTTTCCGATTTGACATTAAAATAAATTGTCAGTTTTTTTTTTAAATTATATATGGCATCGGGTTATAACCATTTGCCAGTGTCAAGTTAAAAAGGCGGGAAATAGAACTTTCGTTTCAATTTTCAACACAGTATTCCTATATCGTCTAAAGTCTATAAGTCTTAAGTCTAGGCAAAGTCCAAATACAGGGTCTGTCGTAAATAATGGATAACCCGTACACTGGAGTTGGTCCCGATGTGAAACTGTAAGAAAATCGTATTTTCTTGCCAGGGTTCCTAACCATATGAAAATGGCGTAGCATTTTATACTTTTTTATAAATTTCGCTACTTTTTTCGTTCATTCCGTTGCCATTTCATCAAATATTTGTTATATATAGTATTTCTGTGTGATTTTTTTAGTATTATACTCCTGAGGACGTGTATTATTTAATTTTAATACAATTTTAGGTGTTTTTAACGTAAACAATTTTCGAAATCATCTTTTTAAGCTTTTTTTTTTTTTTTTAATTTTCTTAATGTCAACTTTGATTATTTACTGTGGAAAAAAAGTATGGCGCTATAGCTGCTTATTATCTTAATAAATTGTCTAGTATGTGTAGTTTCTAAAAAGGTATTACAATGTGTACTTTACTAGCAATATTAAGTTACAGGAGCGAGATCAATATCAAAGTCAGAATTCAAAATTTTTAAGTATTCTTATAAAAGGTTATAAAACTTCGTCATAATGATCTTATTCTACCAAAATTCTTTACACAAACGTTATTGGGCCACTAATAAGGATTTTCAGAAGAACAACAGGTTGTTTTTAGTAAAAAAAATATCATAACTCCATGGTAATAATGTAATAAAAGTGTACAAATTTAAAATTGTTGTGCTTTAAATGTTTCATGCGATAAACATGTTGCGACAAGTTTATTCGAAAAAAGGATCATCATGTACAAAACTAACAAAGACAGCAATACAATGGGCCTCTATGCGTGAAAAGGACGATTGATAGTCATTGTTACTAGGCAGATGCACACTGTCCCTTTCAAACTCACGGTGTGTGAAAAGGTTAGCATGTTTTTGCCTTTAGGGCGCGCTCCTGATTGTAGAGTGTACACATCTCAGTGTGATTTTGACTATCGCATGTGCTCTTGTTTTCGTTACTTTCGTCAATTTGTTACTGCTTTCTAATATCGGACTTTGATTTGCCTTGTGATTTGGACTTGTGAACCTGGTGATACTGACGACTTAGCTCTCATTTACGGACATTGTTTTGTGCTATCGATTGGATTTGTTATTTGGAAGTTTTTGCATCATGCCTCAGCAATACACGTCGGCTGAATACACAAACATGCATTACATTTATGGTTTATGTAATGGCAACGCTACCAGAGCAGCAAGTGTTTACCGTGAAAAATATCCAAATGCTCGACATCCTGATTACCGTGTCTTCATTAGAGTGCACAATGCATTTATGGAAGGACGATTTCCTGGGACCGGCATAGGCGGGGCCAGTAAAGGACGACCTCAACGACACAATGCAGCCGAAGTACTGGAAATAGTCGCCGAAGACCCTGGTACGTCCATAAGTGTTATTTCACGGCGTACGGGTACCCTCGCAAAAATCCGTGGACAGAATTTTAAAAAGGCATGAATTATATCCCTTTCATTATCAAAGGGTTCAAACACTAATGCCAAGGGACGCTGCTGCGAGAGTAACATTGTGTCGCACAATGCTGCGAAAGATGAGAGAAGACCCAAGTTATTTTAGTAAAATTTTATGGAGTGACGAGTCAACGTGTCGAAAAGATGGTTTTTTGAACCTCCACAATTTACACAGCTGGCAACTTGAAAACCCAAGATTGATACGTGAAGAAAGATCGCAGTATCAGTTTAAAATAAACTTATGGACTGGCATTATTAACGGACAAATCATTGGTCCATTTGAGTTGCCGGCAATATTAAATGCGGATATGTATTTGGATTTTCTAATAAATACTTTACCTGGATTACTGCAAGACGTTCCACAGTAGATAAGAAACGAGATGTGGCTTCAAAATGATGGGTGTCCAGCACATTACGCTGTTCGTGTAAGGGAACATTTAAATAATACATATCCAGATAGATGGATATGGCGATTGGGTCCAATTTTATGGCCTCCACGTTCGCCAGACCTTAACCCGTTGGACTTTTTTTACTGGGGCTGCATTAAGGAAGTAGTGTACAAGGAAGCAATAAGTTCTGTGAAAGAGTTGCGTACGCGCATTCAAGTAGCAGCAAGTAAAATCGCAGAAGCCGGCTATGCGCTTCGGTTTAAAAGATCTTTTATTAGGCGATGTAGAGCTTGTATTGCTGCCGGCGGAGGGCATTTCGAGCATTTAGTTTAAGTTATTGATAAAATAAATATATTTTTTTTTCTAAAAACAACCTGTTTTTCTTCTAAAAATCCTTATTAGTGGCCCAATAACGTTTGTGTAAAGAATTTTGGTAGAATAAGATCATTATGACGAAGTTTTATAACCTTTTATAACAATACTTAAAAATTTTGAATTCTGACCTTGATATTGATCTCGCTCCTGTAACTTAATATTGCTAGTAAAGTACACATTATAATACCTTTTTAGAAACTACACATACTAGACAATTTATTAGGATAATGGGCAGCTATAGCGCCATACTTTTTTTTTCACAGTAAATGATCAAAGTTGACATTAAGAAAAAAATAGTTTAAAAAAAGCATAAAAAGATGATTTTGAAAATTGTTTACGTTAAAAACATCTAAAATTGTATTAAAATTAAATAATACACGTCTTCAGGAGTATATATAATACTAAAAAATTACACAGAAATACCTAAATTTGATGAAATGACAACGGAATGAACGAAAAAAGTAGCGAAATTTAAAAAAAGTATAAAATGCTACGCCATTTTCATATGGTTAGAAACGCTGGCAAGAAAATACGATTTTCTTACAGTTTCACATCCGGACCAACTCCAATTTACGGGTTATCCATTATTTACGACAGACCCTGTATTTGGACTTTGCCTAGACTTAAGACTTATAGACTTTAGACGATATAGGAATACTACTTAATACTTTACTGAAAGTTCCTAGGGAGTTTTGGCGGAACACAAAAACCCGGCAAAACTCAAAACTCAGAATTAATCAGATTGACAATTTCAATTTGACATCGGCTTATATCCATATGCCAGTGTCAAGTTGAAAAGGCGGGAAATATAAATTTTGTTTAAATTTTCAGCAACGTATTTCTAAATCGTCAAGTCCTAAGTCTAGTCAAAGTCCAAATAAATAGTCAGTGCAGTTAAGTCAAGTCGTTCAGTCAAGTCACTAGATTCACTTAAGTGGTAGAAGCTTTACTGAAAGTAGGTTTTGGAGGTAACACAAAATAGCACGTTTTTGAAGTTGTACCACTTGCCCACACTTGTGCACGTTAACGAATATTTAATTATTAATATTCTACCAATAATACAAATTTATGGAAGAAATACAAAACAACTTCACACATTGAATTCCCCGGGATAACTCTGATCTTAGGGAACGTACCCATACTACGTGACATATTTTTAAGGATTTTTTGACCCCTCCCTCCCCTCGGTGACCACTCGTAGTATATGACAGACTTCCCCCCCTTCTCCTTAAAGTTTTTACGTAGTATTGACAAGTAAGTATAATTTTTAATCATTTCGCAGGCAGAAAGTGTAACAATTGAAAATAATTTGACTCATATTTGTTTTTATGAATACGGCGTTTATTGCATAAGACTGCATGCATGCTTATAATTACTAGTAAATTAAATATTATGAAGAAGAAAAACTTATGTAAAAACATATTGCTACAGTAACTTAATTTACAAAAACAACACATGTTTTCTGTTTAATTACATTAATATCCATCTCACACGTCTCCAATGAATGCGTTTGTAGCTGCCTATTGGTCCTGCGTATGCAGATACCACCGCTTGCGACCCACGCTACAGAGTGAGACGCACTGAGAAGTATTATCCGTCTCACTCGCACAATCCACATCACCAGAGACAGAGACGCAGTGTCATCCATCTCACTCCTACATCGCCGCGCACCTTGTCATTGGTCACAAGATTATGACATACACCAGCGTGAATCAATACCCCCTAAAAGAATGTATTATAAGCTCACTATTCTGGTATTACACCAGGATCGTCCTGTCTCTCGCGTGTGGTAGTGCTATCTCGGTTGCTCCGCGTTCTCGTGCCGTCTCGCGTTATCCGCGTCGCAGTGACTCGCTCACTCCGCGGTAGTGCCGTCCCGCTCAGAACGTGTCGAGTGTCCCTCTCACTCCACGCTCGTGCCGACCCGCCCCTTGTGCAGTGCCGTTATACCCCATTCGCGATCGACAATCTTCTCGTTATTCGTCAGAATAGCGAGCGGATTGCCGCCTGCTGAAGGGTTGCACTGCCCTTGGCCTCCCGTTGGGAACTTGTTCCCAACGTCGGGTCACGGAGAGCCAGCCTTCCCAGTGAACCAACCGTGCAAGTACGTACACTTATAGTGACTACTTTGACACTGAATACGTGTTGTGTTTAGTGTACCTGTGCCGTGTATGAAGACCCTTTGTGTTGTGAGTACTGTCTGTATTAATTACTTTTATATTCATGTGTACATATGTGTCTAGTGTTAGTAACATTGTAACATTGTAAACATGTCTCCTATCCGCGGAGGACACTAAATTAGTGCCCCGTCACCATGGCCGATCGTGGTTCGCGGCCACATAGCCGTGACCGCCCCAGCCACTCCCGCGCCAGCTCCGGTGCGTCGCGTAGCGCCGCCTCATCGAGGTCGAGCTCGCGTACGTCCGAGCGCGCGTACCTCTCAGCCACCGAGCCCAGCTTGAGCGGCAAGGATACCGCTCGCCCCGGGCCGTCTTCGGCATTCTCGCGGGGGTGTACTGACACCCCCCCGCCCCAATGCCTTCCGACGGCGACCCGCCGCGAGTCTGGGCCGCCGCACCGCCCAGCCGATAAGGGTTCGGCCTCGCCGCCGCGCCCTGTGCGCCGAACCGAGGAGGTGAGCGCCCCGCGCCCATCGCCTACACCATCTACTGCGAGCTCACAGCTCGCCCTCCCCTCGCCGGCCTCCCCGCCCGAAGAGGATCAAAGAGGGGTGAGTGTGCCTGCTCCGAGGGCCCCCGTACCGGCTCCCTCGTCGAGCACCATGCCCCCGCCCCCCGCCCCGCCCGTGCAGGTAACCAAGAGACAGCGGCAGGAGGTGTCCTCTGATGTCTCGCCGCCTGCCAAACGCGCTGACCGCCCGGCCACCTACGCAGCAGCGACTACTGCTGCCCCCACCGCAACTCCACCGGCCCCAACCTCGAGGGCCGCATCGCCGATGGACGTAACCACGGCAACAACCGCGGCACCATCGCGGAATGTGACTTCGCCACCGCCTCCCCCCGCACCCCGCTGCCCGCCACTCATCGTGGAAAAGCTGGAGGACTGGGTGAGGCATTTCAGCAACCTTGCGGAGCTCCTCGGCCACCCCCCCAACGCGAAGCCGCTGGGATTAGGGGTCAAATTTACCCCTGGAGGGGAAAAAGAATACCGTGTCGTCCAAAAATACCTGGACGACCTGAGCAAGACCGAGCACGTAAGCTGGTACTCTTACGCGCTACCGCAGGACCGTGGACTTAAGGTAGGTATCCGCGGCCTGCCGGTCAACACTCCCACCGATGCCATTGCCACCGCACTCGAAAAGAAGGGTTACGAAGTCGAGTACGTGTCCCGGATCCTGGCCAGGAAGGACCGCCCCGGCTGCGTATACTTCGTGCTTTTGAAGCGTACCCCGGACCTGCTCCCCGGGATCTACCAACTTACGGAGCTTCTTCACATGCCAGGTATTAGGGTGGAAGCCTGGCGTGGCAAGGACGGCCCCGCCCAATGTCACCGCTGCCAGCAGTTCCGACACTCCAGCCGGAACTGCCATCGTAGGCTGGCGTGCGTCAGGTGCGGCGAAGAGCACCGCGCAGCTGACTGCCCCCGCCCACACACCGAGCAGCCCACCTGCGTCAATTGCCAAGGGGCCCACCCGGCTAATAGCAAACTCTGCCCGGTTTATAAACGGGAGTCCCGGAACCCCCGGAACCGCCGTGCAGGACCTACTGCCCGCACTTCTCGCGCTCCCCGGGTAAGTCATGACCCTCCCATTACGGAGAAAGAGGTCCCCCCCCCACCGCCTACGGCCACATCTCTTATGGCCGAGGCCAACGCCCCTACCCCCCGTCCCGCGTCATCCACAGTCCCCACCCCTTCTGTACGGAAGAAGAGGATTAGGATGAGGACGAAGAAGAAGGGCCCCAAGTCCGGAGCCACCTCTGCGGCAGCAACGGACTCGGAATACGAGCCCCTCGCGCTTCCGCTCCCTAAGGCCGATGCCACCTTGTCGGCCCCCCCCCCTACCCCAGCGCGTCCCGCGCCCCCCGCGCACCTCTCGTGCCTCGCGCAAGGCTCCGGCGGCCACTACAACTACCGAAGTGGCCGAGGTCGTTACCGAGCCCGCCAATCCAGCAGCAGCTGCCGCCACCCTGCCAGCAATTGCCCCACCGCTTTCTCAGCGTCGCCCCAGGAGAGAGGCCCCCGAGGCCCCTGAATCCACCGCCGAGCTAATTCACGCTCTCTTCTCCCTGGCCATGGATATATTTTCCAAAATCCAGGCCGGGGAAGACATTTTTACTACCCTTTTGTCGGCCCTCCCTGAAGGGGCCTCCCTCGCCACGAAATTAATCTCTAAATGGCTTCCCACGCCCCATCCTCGCTAAAGATTATCCACTGGAACGTCCGAGGGGTCCGCGGAAAAATGGCTCCGATCCGTCATCTCCTCAGGGAACAGGAGATTGACATCGCGCTCCTAAGCGAAACCCATCTCTCCCCCTCGGACCGATTTCATGCTCCTGGGTACATCGTTTACCGCCAGGACTATCTCGGCGGAGCGATAGCGTGTAGAGGCCTTGCTGTCTTGGTCGGCAGGAGGATCCTCCACCAACTCCTCCCAACCCCCTCGGTGTCTTCCCTTTATGCGCTGGGCATCGAAGTGGCACTCGGCACCCACCGCACCCGCATATTCGCGTGCTACAAGCCCCCGGGGTCACATTTAGATATCTCCGACATCCACAGGCTCATATCAGATGAGCCGACTGTGATTGCCGGAGATCTAAATTGTAAGCACCCCGAGTGGGGCTCCCGCGCGCCAAACGCGGACGGCAGACGACTGCTCACCGACTCCGTACGAGTTGGGTACACGGTGGTGGGTACTTACACCCCCACCCACTACCCTGAGAGCCCCTCGTACTCCCCTGACGTCCTGGACGTGGCAATCGTCCATCGCATCGCAGGCGACCTTCACCAGGAGGTACTCGACGTGGCTCATGGCTCCGACCATCTCCCGGTCCTGGCCACCATCCGAGCCTCCCCGGTTAGTGTCCCTCCCCTCCCCTCATACCCAGTCCGAGATTGGGACGCCTTTTCCTTGCAGCTGCACGAGAACACTCCAAATTTCCCGGTGAACTCTGCTGAAACCGTCGAAGCCATGACGGAGCAGCTCACCGGGGCGATTGCAGCTGCAATGGATGCGGCTACCCAGCCGCCCACCCACCGCCAATACATGCGGCCCCCGTTACCTCGCCACTTAGCGAACCTGATCGCCGACAAGAGGCGCCTGCGACGACGATGGCAACTCACCCGATGCCCAGCGTTGAAGACGCAGCTCAACCGCCTCACCGCTGAGGTAAGATCTAAGTTAGAGCTCCTCAGTGCGGAAAACTGGACCCGACGCATCCAGGAGGCGGGTGAGGACTGGCCCTCCCTACACCGTTTTTGCCGCAGTCTTACCAGAGCCACTGCCCCTGTTTACCCCCTGCTCCACCCGGATGGTAATTTAAGGTACCGTGCAGAGGATAGAGCAGAGATTCATGCTGAACACCTCGAGCGCCAATTTTCACCACTGCCAACGACCGCAACGGACCACGCCCGAACGGTCTCCGAGGAGGTAAAGGTATTCCTACTCTCTCCCTCCTCCCCCCCCCTCCTTCTCCTTCTCTCCGAGGGAAGTGCAGAAGGTGATCGCACGCCTTAAACCTAAGAAGGCCCCCGGAGCAGATGGTATTCCCAACTCTGCCCTTCGTCATCTCCCCTTCAAGACGGTGGCCGCCCTGACCCGCCTGTTCAACGGAATCGTCAGGACCGGACACTTTCCCACCACCTGGAAATTGGGGATAATTACCACCATCCCCAAACCCCATAAGAACCTGAGAAGGGCAGAGGGCTACCGCCCCATCACCCTCCTCTCAACCATTTCAAAAACATTTGAAGTCCTTCTCCTCAAGCACCTTGCTCCTCACCTCCCTCCTCGCAAGGACCAATTCGGCTTCCGGTCGGAGCTGAGCACCACTCTCCAGCTGGTAAGGGTCATCCACCACCTGTCCGTTGCGGCCAACAAGAAAGAATCCTCGGTCGCAGTCTTCCTCGACATGGAAAAGGCGTTCGACTGTGTTTGGCATGAAGGTCTGCTCTTCAAGCTCATCCGAGCCAACGTCCCACCCCCTCTGGTAAGACTTATGGCATCTTTTCTCTCCGGCCGCACCTTCAGGGTGCGTGTCGACGGCGTTCTCTCCAGCGAGCGTCCCATCACCGCCGGCGTACCTCAAGGCAGCGTGCTCTCGCCAAGCATGTACAACTTCTACGCCAGCGACGTGCCAAAGGACCCGGGTACCACCGCAGCGCTATACGCTGATGACACGGCGTTCATCACCAGCTCGCTAACACCCGATCATGCCGCCCTGAAACTTCAGAGGACGCTGGACCTTCTCCCTGACTGGCTGAGCAACTGGCGACTGTCTGTAAACGCAGGTAAGTCCCAGGCGCTCGCCGTCACCACGAGAACGGGATTCCCAGCTCCTCTGAAGATCGGAGACGCCGAGATACCATGGGGAAGAACGGCGAAATATCTAGGTGTCATCATAGATCGCCGTCTCTCCATGGTCGCCCAACGCCAGCATGCAGTGGCGAAGGCCAAATCGGCCACCGCGCAACTGCACTCCGCCTTCTCTTCTCCTCAGATCCCCCTCAACATGCGGACGGCCTTGTATAACACTTACATTAGGTCCCGCCTCACCTACGCAGCACCTGCGTGGCATCATCTGCTCTCTGCACCCCAGAAGAGGACGCTGCAGAGAGCCCAGAACCGGGTGCTGCGCTACATTGCGGGCGCCCCCTGGTACGTCCGCAACTCCACCATCGAGAGGGATCTTAGGATGGAGAGCGTGGAGGCCTTCGTGGCCCGACTCGCCACCAACATGTTCGCGCGAGCGGATGCCTCGCGTCTTGTCGAGCTGACCGACTTGGCGCCGTGGCACGCCCGCCCGCCCGACCGCCACATCCTGCCGAGGGACGCTGTCCCGCCGGCAGCCCCATCGGATCCCCGCCACCCCCGAAGAGGAGGAGCCCGGGCGCAATGATGTGCCCCCCCCCACCCCAGAAGAGGAGGAGTCCAGGCGCAATGGCGCGCCCGAACACCGCCCTCGAAGAGGAGGAGTCCCGGCGCATTGACATGCGCCACGCCGAGGCGCCTACAGGCGCTCCACCTTCGCGGGATCACAATCCCCCCCCGCTCCTTTCCATACACCGGTAGAAACCCAAACCTGCCGGTGTAAACTTCAATAAATCGTCTGGGGCCTGTCGGAGTGGCAGCCCTCTTGCCACCCCGTCGCCTCCTTGACGCACCTTCCCCCTGACAAATAAAGTCGGGGCCCGGAAGTCTTTCCCCTTCGACTTCCCCCCTTTCCCCAGGTCGTTCGCGTCCGCGGTCCGGTAAACGCGGCGCGTGAGGGAGTGGAACCACACACGTTTCCCGGCCCCCGGGTCGGGACCCCCACGCGCCGCTTGGAGCCGACCGCCGGTTTCGGTTGGGCCTGGATTGGCATGACGACACTCCCTTGTTTTGTTGGCTGCCCCCCCACGGGTTTCCCCCGCGTTCTGCCGCGGGGGGTCTTCCCAAAAAACTTGACTCTTTGCGCCCAGTACTCGTACTGGGCGCGTCATCCCAATTAGAGGGGTTATGCCCCTGACGTTGGTAATCCGCCAAGGCCCTTTTCAGGGGCCCGGCGTCGAGCTGAGAAGAGTCTCCTTCTCTCAAATGGTATTACACCATTCTGCTCTCAAATTCCGATTTGGGCGGCAGCCAGAATTGGTAACTCACAACTGCTAACGTTAATGCACAGTTCTTTATTAAGTGATTATTATAATACGCAACACAGTGCCAGTGCTTTCACCTCGGGGCTTCAAGCATCGTTGTGACGCCGGAATTGTTCGCGGGTTCCATCACGACCGTTGGGTTTTCCCGCCGTGACCGTTATTTTTCGCGGCGACCGTTATTTTTCGCGGCGACCGTTATTTTTAGGCGCGACCGTTTTCTAACACTTTTCCACCTTCGCGATCGCTTCGCATAGCGATAGTGTAGTGTCGGTGTGTTCCTGCGTCCGAGGAACAAAAGAAAAGTAAGTAGAGTGAAATTGCCGATTAGGATACACACCTGTGGACTCCTCCACGCACACACCTCCCCCCCCGGATGCCGGGAGGGGTTGAATCCCCAAATTAAAAATTTTCAAATAGAGAGCAGACCCAAGAAAGTCAGGGTAAATAGCCTGACCATGGACAGCACCATGGTAAGGATATTCCTGACCTGCTTGGAGAAACAATG